>VXBA01005757.1:25610-182302 GCA_013399895.1 Serilophus lunatus | reverse complement strand
GCGGGCCGGGCCGGGGGGCGCTGCCTCGGCGCGGGGTTCGGCGGCGGCACGGGCCGGCTTCTCTTTGCCGTCCTCGCCCGTCCCCGAGTAGCAGAGGCGGCCCCCGGGGTGGGAGGTGCCGGGCTGCTCAGCTCTGGGCCAGGCGGGGCACCCGCCTTTACTGCCTGCCCACGAGTCCGAAGTGGAGCGCGAAGAAAATGATGCTTCGCCCTTTGCCAGCTCCGGGCAGAGTGATGCTCAGGTTTTTGGAGACATTTCAAGCTGCCAGTGTGCGTTTGAATATGTTCTCGCATAAGCAAGTAGCCTCGCGTCCTCTCCTTTCTGACCCCCCAATAACCTGGTGGCAGCAGCAGACAGATGTACCAACTGCTTTTCAAGAAAATGCAAGAAGTCTTCAAGAAAAACGTCTCATAACCCTTCCAGAAGGAATTTCTTATTAAGCTTTAGACCACAGTGAAGCATCTATTCCTTGTCTTTAAAAAATAATTTTTATTCTGAAGCTTGTAAAGGTCTCATTTTTTTGAAAGAAGTGGATGCTCAATACCTTCTGCTAAGATTTTTTTCCTTTGCCAAGCCTTAACTGGAGCAAACTTTGTCCTTTGATGGTGTTGACCTCGTGCTACTTATTTTTTAATGCGTGTTGAAAGCAGCATCCTCAGTAGTTCTGCGAAATACAGCTGGGGGGATGATACTAGGCTGATGTCTGTGGCAATGCTCTTTTCACCTTACGAGTCGTGAGCTCTGTCATGAGAACTCATATTGGATATACATCATAGTGTGTGTGTCCCTAACGTGGCTAAAGGGTCTTTCTTTCTTTCTTTCCCCCATCCAGAAAGGGGAGGCAGGAGGGGCCGTGGCAGCTTTTTTTGTCAGGGCTTCTCATACTGATTAGTGTGTACGTTTCTGTCCTCGCTGAATAACTGCATACACTACCCTCAGTGCAGGACTACCAAGGTAGAGACACTTTCCCCATCACAGCCTCTTCTGGCACGGAATTTTTCTGCTCTGAACCAAGCAAAGATAGGCTAGACAGAAAATTGAGGAAGAAGCTTCTGTTCTGTGATGTCTATAGCATGGCCACATGGAAGGGAAAGTAATTCACTATAACACAGGGAGGACAAAGTAATCCAATAAAATATAGAGAAGGTAAAGTGGATTCCAGCAGAGCAGAGCCAGATATGAAGGAATGAGTTCTCTGGTGTGAGTGGAACAGTGGGATGCATTGGGAAGAGAGACAAGGATTCTGAGCAACTAAGTGTGTTTGGCTAGTGAGGCTGTGATCAGGAGTGGAAAACGTACATTAGGAATCTGAACTGGGATTGGGAAATGGCAGAGGATTGGGGAAAACATGGTGAAATTAAACTGGCTAGGCTTAAAGGCAGAGTATAACTGTGAGAAGATGGTAAAAACTCAGTGAACAGCCTAGAGGGATGACTTGCAGTGAAATGAATGTGAAGGGAATTAAAATAATCTTCATATCAAAGAATGAATTTGAGGCCTCTGATTCCATGTATATAAAATGGCATCTTTTCTTACAGGACTCTAAATTCAGTCATACTTATGAAGAACCAGCACATTGTATGTTTACAAAATCTGCAAAAATTCTGCCTCTGGAGAACAGTTTGGCTCATGTAATAACTAGAAACTGAGGATGGAATGTACTCTGGGATGAGCCTGCTTCAGCTGGGATGACATGCTGTGATCCCTTCCAACCCTATCCATGAAGAAAAAAGGTAGTACATAGCTGAACTCAAACACTCAGCCTTAATCTGGTATTTCTCGATATATTTAAGTGCTGGACTTCTCAACTTTAATACTACTTTTTCAGTTTAGATTTTGTGGGGCCATATCATATGTGTGTTTAGTTACATGTCTATTCTTCCTATCTTGAATCTGACTCAGTCACCACTGAAAATGAGCACTGAGATCATTCAGTTCATTAGGCTTGGATATAAAAAGATATGTCTTTACCAGTTTTAGAATGTTTCTTTTTGGTTACTTTGAATGTTTCCCTCCATATTACAGTCTGTATTTTCTTTGCTATATTTTACATTACATGTTTTTAACATGCTTCCTCTTTTTCCTTTTTTTTTGTTATGCTAATGTTTGAATTTTATTTTTGTCTTCCATTTTAGGCTTTTTCTCACCATCCCACACCACACACGTGCCAATGCTCACACACTTCATTTCTGCTTTTCATAATTTCATATTTTCAAAAGGTTCTTCTAATATATTTCCTCTCCTAGTCAAGTATAGGTTACCAAATGTATAGATACCATTTTCGTTACACAAAAAGTATGAAGTCTATGTATGATAGCTTAGGGCTTACTTTACTAGTGTAATTAGATCAGTGTGATGTAATGTGGTGCTGAAATGTCTGCAACTGAATGAAACTCAAACTTTTCCATTCAAGAAATAAATTCACCAGAGTGATTAGATCCGGAATGCTGCCACCAAGTCCTTGCTTCCCTTGATTCACAGACACTGCTTATCCTAGATCCCTCTGAGTTGTGCTGCAGGAATTTGAATAGTAGTATTTCACATTCTAGACCACAGAGGTAAAACAAAATAATTGTTCTGATCTATGCTACAATTTGCCATTTCTAGTCCTATGAAAGCACAGGCCCTAATTACACATTCTTTAACCAAACTGCTTTCTAAGCATTTTACTTTCAGCTGGGAGAAGCAAAATTATCCCATTTAGAGTGATTCGGACTTCATTTAGGATATTAAGACTTCAAATCTGCTAAGATATTATTTTCTTCTATAGAACAACCTTGAAATTTAGAAGACTAAACAAGCCTTAAATTTTGGAAAAAAGCATTGGTCTGCCACACATAAGGAGTTCAGTCTGTTGGGTGTGAACATAATTACTTGGTATGACCTTGGTTATTCTAGTGTTAGGATGTTCTGCCGGTGGTTATCACACCTAAAGTGGCCAGACTCACCAAGCTCTGTAAAAAATATCGGATGTTAATCTTATAGTGAAAAGTACCAGTGAGTGGGCCTTTAGAAGGAACCACAAACTGTGTCTCTAAGCATCAACTCTGAATGTTAAGGGGTTTTCTCATACTGCTAGTCACAAAATTGTGTTTCACCATTCCGTCCCCCACTCACTGTAATTGTCAAATAGACAGATAATGTTAGATAAAAATCAAACTGCCTTAAAGTTTAGAATTTCACAGAATTGCATAATCAGTTGGGTTGGAGAAGACCTCTAAGGTCATTGAATCCGACCTTTGACTGAACACCATCTTGTCAATTAGACCACGGCACTCAGTGCCACATCCAGTCTCTTTTTAAAAACCTACAGGGATGGTGCCTCCACCACCTCCCTGGGCAGCCCATTCCAATGCAGGCTTCATGTATAAGGTTGGGTAAAATGAAACACTGAAGACAGTGGTGTGGCCTAAGTATGGTCTTGCATGTTCTCATTCTGTATTTCAGAAGCACTTCTGTCAACTTGAGATCCACAACCCACAGATCTCTCTCAAAGAGTTTGGTAACATACTTTTTAAAATGTGTCCAGAGAAGCCACCAACATCATGTTCTCCTTCAGAGAACTGGGTTACAAATGGTTTGAGTTTGTTGAGGTTATCAAACTCATACCTCCCATCACTGAGGTGGGTGACCTGCAGAGTAAGTACAACGAGCATCTGGAATGTTGAAAATGCATTTATGTAGCAACTGTCTAATGTAACATAAAATAATTAGATTACAGTTAGGCTAGTTCAGACAGTAGACTAGTTCTGATTACAGGTCCTCTAGCTGTGTGCTGTTTTTGTAACAATGGCCATGACTCGGCATTTCTCTGCCTTTGCTCAAGGAAATGCAGGTTTCCTTGAACTCTGCAATCCTCTCCAAACTCAGGTGAGAACTGCATTAGTTCCTGTCCATCCCTGACTCTGGCCATGCAGGGCTTGTGCCTCTGTCCCATTGAGGAACCACAGTGGGCTATCTTGTGTTCTGAGCTAATTCCATGCCCGTGCCTTTTAAACCTGTAATTTCATTTTATGTACCTTAGAGTTTGTATGGAAAGAGACAGAAGACCTCTTTCCACTCTTTTATTTGTGCCATAATATCCCCTCTAGGCTGTCTGTTTTCAGACTGAATGTCACTCAGTTTTGCCCCATATGGAAGCTGTTCTGTAACTTCTGTCTCACAAGCACAGCCAGAATTACTTACGGCATTTGCTAACTTTTAAAGTTTAATTTTGAAAGTGTTGCCCAAATCTTTATGTGAGACATTCTTTTCACTCTCATAGGATTTATCCATAAAAATAACTTGCAGATTCTCTGACACAGGTTTAGTATGTCACAATTTAATAAACCAACTTAGTGAATGAGGAGAAGCACACTTTTCCAATGGTTCTAAAACATAGCTGTTGACGCCAGAGATATACTGATTTTCAAGACTCTACAGATTGTAGAGGAAAGAGAGTTTTAATGAACCCAGACTCTTTTGCATCAAGCTGGATCACTATCATTTTTCATCCTGCCTCCAAGATTTCTCCTTCCTCTACTTCCAGCCTTCACCCATCAAACTCTCAGTCTGCCTTTCAAAATGCATCCTTTGTTCTCAGCTATGCTCTGTCTCTATGTATTTTTTTGTCTCTCCTTCCTGGGCAAACCTAGCTAAATTTACTCCCATGACTCTGTGCATCCCATTCACATTTCTTGCACAATGTCAGTCTCTTTCTTTTCCTAGTGAATCCCAGTTTGCTCTAATTTCCCTCGAGAGTTCCTAATCCTATTAGCCACTCTTCTTTATGTGAAAGTCTCTGCTCGAGCGATTCTAATTTTTACTTCCTGCCTACTTGGTCACAGTCCAGTCTTTCCTCAATAATTCTCAGCCACAACTTCACCTTCAACCAGCAGTTCTATCTTTGCCTTTTCCCCCTCCTTTGGTCAAGCTCTTAGTCCCTTTATATGTAACTTGTGTGGCCTCTGTCTCTGTGGCACTTGGATGCAGGCAGGGAGAGCACTGAAAGAATGGCAGAAATAAGGTACTGTAGCCCTCCATGTGGAGGACAGCCTGAAGAGGTCAAAGCATGCTGTCTCTCTGAAAAGACAGCATCTATAAAGCCAGTCCAGTGAGCCATGATTGGTGCATTTTAGCCGGTAAACTGGGGTTCTCTATTATGCACTTGCAAGCAGATTTAACAAGGGTATGAGCCTTTGCCAAATTTGAGCCGATTTTCACAGTAGTAGGGGCAGTCATGTCCGTAGCTCAAATGCTACTCACGACCTGTTCAAAGACCGAAAGTAGTAAAACTTGAAAGGGTTATGAGCAGGACAGCTGAACAGCAGTCTTCAGCTCTGTTCCCTGAAAGAATGCAGTTAATGAAATTTCAACCCTAAATTTTAAAATAAGCAAAGACAGGACAGCAAATAAAAGCTCTCTGACATCTGAAATGAAAGTCTACTAGTGAAAACTGAACTGACTGTAATACCAAGTGATGCTACAATTCTTCCCTACAATTAGGGCTGTGTTCAAGGGGAAGGATGAAACCTGGGATCATGAAAGACTCGGGAAAAGTATTTATGTGGTGTACCTAGATACAGATATAGCTGTTTATGTTTAGCAGAACCAGGAAAACCAGTTGAACTGTATATACAAGTGTTTAGGGAAGCATTAGTTAGCTCCTTCTATCTAAAGATTTAGTTCTGTACTACCCACAGCCGCATATTAGGATTTTAGTCATAGTAAACCAACATTTTTGAAGGGACAGTATGTCTTCAGCATAAGAAGACTGTAGCACAGAAGTATTTTGCTATAGCAATACATACCATTGCTGCAATTCATACAGTTAGTATGTAAGGTTGAGTAAGGTTGTCTGAGACTATTTTATCTGTGTACCTTGTTCTTGAAAGAAACCACTAGGCTTACTACTAAAACTCAGCAGCTTTAGAAACACTGGGTACAAGCTCTGGCTCAGTCAGATACAGTCTTCCCATCTACTATTGTAGAAATTATTTTGGTTTCCCATTTATAAAATGAAAATAATACTTATCTCACAAGGTCATTGTAATGGTAAATTAACTTTGGAATAAGGAGACTTGTGATTAAGGGATGGCATGAAATCTGAGTTTGACTCCTGATCATAGACTTTCTTCAGCACCTGACATAAACTACTTCATATCTCTGTGCCTCATTCCCCTTGGTGTAAAATAGGGATAGTATTTCCTCCCCACCCCCTTTATTTGTTTAGATTATCTGTAGAGCCGGTTGGAAAAATTCTGGTGTGTTTTTAATTGAGCATTTGCTGACTCATCAAAATCTAGTGTTTCAATAAGAACCCTACCCAGCTTCCTGACAGCTTGCTGACATGGCAAAGATCTGGGAAGTGCTGGGAGCTGTGGCTCTCAGGGCTTCCAGAGTCATTCTTTCTTGGTAGCTGGAGCTCTCAGTGGGGCAGCCTGCTGCATGGGGATTCCTTTTGCTCATGTTTCTAGAGCAGTCCACCTCCAGTTCCTAGAGTGCACTTTCACACTTTTTTTTTTTCTACACAGGGTATTGTTCTCAACAGAAAGACACTATATTATGAGATAACAGAGTCTTCTGCAAAACAAAGTTATCCTTTTCTATTGAATTTTTCAGAGTAGGACTGTATTTTGCTTTAATGCAGAAGACAAAAAGTATAACCCTCTGCTTAAAAATCAATAAACTATGAAGAAAGAAAAGTGACGCAGCAGTTAGTCTTTTCACTATGTCCCACAATAATTTTGTCACAGTTTCCAATCTCAGAACGCTGGACACATTGCTCAAGCCATTTACCTACAGGTAGAGATACCAGTGTAAGAACACAGCTGGAAGTAGTTGGCTGATCTTCACTCTATCTAATCCCTCTTCCTGTAAAGGATAGATGACATCTATACTCTGTAAAGGGAAGATGATGTCCTTACCTGACATCATAACACCAAAGAAAAAGAGTAATACACATAAAGTTTTAATAATATATCCAGCATCAGCAAAACTAATCTCTGTTCATCTCCAAAGAAATAATCTGAGACACAAAGCAGTCAGAGACTTCATATAAGATGTGCACATGCAAAGTCACACTTCTATGTATGTCCACTTGTAATTTGTTAATGAATAGATGCAACAGGATAGAGGGTTGCCCCCTCATTGGCTATACACCATCTTTATCTCTGTCTCCTGCAAAGAACTAGTCAAGGGAAGAAAAATAAAATAGGCTGATATATCCATGGAAACAACCATCTCAGTGCTCAAAGGCACTGATTATAAAATTTCTCAGGACCAAAATGTCTGTTGGTGACATTGGCAATTATTTTCTGTCTTGAGAAAAAAGCATAGAAATTCACAACTTGACACATTTCAGGAGATTATCAACTACAGGCCCCTTGCATTATGAAAAGCTAATATTTCTGGGGTGCATCAGGAATTAAGTTGAGGGAGGTGATTTTCCCACCTCGCTCTGGTGCAGCTTTATCTCAAGTCCTGTGTGCTTTTCTGCACACTACAATATAAGAGAGAAAGAAAGCTGTTAGAAAGTGTCCAAAGGAGGGCCATGAAAATGATGAACGGTCTGGAGGGCAAGCCATATGAGGAGCAGCTGAGATCACTTGGTCTGCTCAGCCTGGAGAAGAGGAGACTGAGGGGAGACCTCACTGCAGTTACAATGACCTCATGAAGGGAAGAGGAGGGGCAGACACTGATCTCTTCTCTGTGGTGACCAGTGACAGAACCTGAGGGTATGGCCTGAAGTTGTGTCAGGGGAGGTTTAGGTTGGATATCAGGAGAATGGTTCTTCACCCAGAGGGTGGTCAGACAGTGGAATAGGCTTCCAGGGAAGTAGTCACAGCACAATGCCTGACAGAGTGCAACAAACATTTGGACAGTGCTCTCAGGCACATGGTGTGATTCTTGGGATGAACCTGTGCAGGGCCAGGAGTTGGACTTCAATCTTCTTTGCGAGTCCCTTAACAACTCAGGATATTCTATGATTCATACCTAATTAGTGTTTTACATCTTTTATGAGGCTTATTACCAGACTTCTTCCCTGAAGTTTATTCAAGTCTTCATTATCCAGGAGCAAAAAATCTAAAATTTCTTTAATCTCTTGTTTCTATGGCACGATTTGTAAATCTCTTATCACAGTTTTTTTTCTTGACTCTCTCTGTTCTGTAAACTTCTTTTTAAAGCCCAAGTTTGAACACCTTCCCTAAACAGAACAGAATAGAACAAAATAATTATTTCATGTTTTGCAAATGCTTTTGCTTAGAGAGGTGAGAACCAAGCAGCCAGAAAGAGAGAATAAAAATGATAAAACATGTGAACACCTAAGACCACTGCAATCGAAGCAATAACCATGTGTGAATACTCAGCACCACTAGTATTCTACCTGAGTAAACATTATGAATGGAACAGTATGTAAAAATAAGATAAGAAAGACATGTGCTGCTGTCTCAAAGGTGACTGCAGTATCCTAAGGAAGGGCAATCTGCCATATAATCTGCCATATAATCTGTGGACTGTAAAACTGAGGACATAATATGTATATAATATTCATAAGATACACCTAGCACCTTCTCTCAGACATCATCATTCCAAGGGTCTGTTCAGAGTTCTGGAGAGGAGAAGTTAGAAACATAGCTGGAAATCAACATCACAGGCTGAGAAATAATGTTCCCACTCCAAAGGGCCTGCAGGGAGCTGCCACACTGGTACTACAGAGATTGCTAATGTTATCCCAAGCAAATGCAAGTTGTCCAGCTCTACCTTGGGCAATATAAAATGTATTCATTTTGCATTAGCCTACTTGAAATGTCTGATGGAGGAATTTATTGACTTTTAAAATGACTGTTCATCTACCAGCAGTGCTTTCATGGTCTACTAAGGGTAGGCAGAATGGGCTATGTGCATGAATAAAACAGATAACATTGATTCTGCAGCTTGCAAGGTTTCATTTGTATCAATACATGATACTGGATTTAGGAAGAGCATTCTGGATGGTATTTCAGTTTGACTTCACAGGACTTAAAAATCTATTTTTGATGGAAAAAAAATACCAAATAAACTGAAGATGCTGTAAAAGAGGATAAAATGCAAATAGCATTTTAGTATCATTTAGATACGCAACTGAAAATTTGCAATAGGACTTGTTAGCTTATCTAGGGGACCTGATACACTGGCAAATGGAAAATTAGTAATTAAGATGGAGAACCTGAAGATCAGCATTAGAACTGTAGGCAAGGTAAGGAACTGGCTAAAGAAGAAAGAGAGCTACTGTGAAGGCAGAGTTCCTCAAAGACTGGTCTGGAACCTGATACTGTTAAATGTTTTCTGTAATGACTTTGCCAATGAGAAGTGGATCTGTGCTATTGTTATATCTCAATGGCACAAAGCTGAGTAGCTGGTGAGGATAGAAGAGGTAGGAACACTTACCAGTAATGGCAGTGGCCCCTCAGACTAGTGCCTGGGTTGTGCTCGTTCATGTGTGGACACAGTGAAATTATTATCAAAGCTGCAAGCTTCCTTAAAGAGAAATAAAGTTATCATTCCTGTTCAGTTTCTTACCTTGTTTATTTTGTCATGATTGACAGTTAAGCTAGAGGCAGAGTTTCCAGAAACATGGCTGAGTGAAAGCTGCAGAAAGTTAGCCTTACTTATGTTTTTATCTTGTTATCTGCTTTGCCTGTTCCTTTTCTAAGTATTTTATAACCATACTGATTCTTACATTAATATATTAGGTTATAATTATATTGGTTAATATAGTGGAATTCTTTTTGGCTACGCAATTATGTTTATGAAGATTACTTTAACACTCCTTTTTCATAGTCCTGTGGTGATATATTATTGTGATTTAATTTTGCACTTCACTCTAGCTGAAGATGTCAGCACATTCATTTATGGCATGTGTGTGCATATTTTTATTTCTGAATTAACAAGCAAGGTCACTCTAACCTTGCTAGGATAGTAGAGCGTTTTCTGTTTATCAGCAGAATGATAATGCATTTCTCATGTATCAAACACATTTCTTAAAATTACATCATTCCCAATGCAGCTTTGTAAAGGCAAAACACCGAAGGTTAAAAGGGTAGATGAGAACTGGAGAAATGGAAGTGGGATTAAATGTAGTTGTGCCAAATGTGAGTCAATGCACTGGAAGATGAATAGTAGATAATTCTGTTAGATGACACAAGCTTATCGCTTCGAAATGAGAGCTTCCTAACAGGTGCAGAGAGGCAACAAAGCCTAAGTAGTTTTAAGACAGAGCTTGATAACTTTCTAAATGGATCATATGACATGGTCTTGAGGTAGCAAAGAACTGGGATTTGATGACCCAGATAGTCCTTTCCTAGTCTATGTTTCTTTTTTTGGTGATGGTGCTGCTGGGAGAAGAGCCAGTTGTCTCTGGTAGGATGGAGGGGTGCATATGAGGAGCTGTGAATCACAGTGAATACAGGTGACACGTGTTATTTTAAAGGTCTTGAGACTACTCCAAACCTCAAAGAAACAAAGTTTTCAGAGATATGTGAAAGAAAAGATTTCTGGTTTCATACAGTATGTCTGTGTTGTCCTTGTGACCTGTGTCAAGGAGTGGGTCTTGGTCCCTAGGCCAGACTATCTCAGAAACCAAGTTAGAGATACCTGGTAAAGAGCATCTGGTGTGCTGTCTGGTATGGAGCAGGAAAGCTGAGTAGGTAGTGGGAAATGGTTGTTTTGCATCTGTATGGTGGCAATGTGCACCCTGAAAGGTTTTGCAAAATCAGGCTCTCCTTATGTGTAAGGAACAAAAGACAAAAACGTTTATTTTCTGAGATTCACAGGTTGTTGAAAAATGTCTGGCTGATAACCCAGGAATAAAAATATCTGAGTCATGGAGATAAGATTTGTATGCAGCATGTGTATAAGCTCTTAAAACCCCCAAAACTTGATCTCCCAATTACTTGGGGCAAAAACAAGAGAAAGAAGCCATTAATCAGTTTCAGAATCAGAAAATTCTTAGGTTATACAGACAGAACAGTAGGACTAAGATTTGCTTTCTGAAGTATAGCTACCAATTATACAAAATTATCCTAGGACATTTGCTAGTGGGCTATAGTAGCCAATTACAGTATCGACTGAAATATACACATGACATTTCCTGTTTTGTAACATTTTTGTTGTAAAAAAATAGGTTGCAGTATTACATTAATACATATTTGAAGCCATGCATTTATTTCTTTATAAATGCACCTTATTTTAGTCAAGCAAACATTAAATAACTTGTGTATCCTTTTAAAGTAAGAACCAAAATATTCTGCCCAAAACTGAAGAAGACCCGTACTATCACTACTCTCGCATTTGAAAGCGAATAATATTATATATCATTTTACAGACTGAACTTTTATGTTGCCTGGCATTCACAAATGTAAAACATTTAAATGAAGAAAAGAATGAATGGAATTCCTTCCACAGAATTATAGTACCATAATTAAAGACAAAATACATATAATTTCCTTGAAAAGTAAGAAGGAACTTCAAAATGCCACAGATCATTAAGTTGGCAACTCATTAAAAACAGGACATTTCCCATGCAGCAGCACAAATGTACTTCTTGGTTTCACAGCATCCAGTCCTGTAAAACTAAAGTTGGATTCTTAAGGAAAAAGAATGTCTATGAAAGTGCTGAACACAGTAAAATTTCCATCCTTTTATTATAATGAGCATATAAGTGTATGAACAGATAATTTAAAAAATGTTTCTTTAGTCAACACCATCAGAGAAGATAGATAACGTTCATATAACTTTGCTTTGAAAATAGAAAGAAACAGATATTAGCCAATCACTTAATTTTACATTTCTAGCTGAAGGGATCCATTTCCAATATTATGTTGTGATGTTTTTACTTTCTGTCACTGCAAGGAATATTGTAATTGTATCCTTGCCTGAGCAATTTACCAGAGTCCTGAAACCTTACCCAGAAACTCTTTTCTCATGGGAACTTGTTTAGGGACTCTCCAAAGTCCTAATTATTTTAATGCACTACCTACAAGAAAATTACAAAGGCTGTTAATGTATCATTGGCCAAATCCCAGGTATAGCCAGGAAGACATTTCTACTTGTTCATATGATTGCAGGAATTTATGACAGTGATAGCCTTTTCTCGGATGTGTTTGGCATCTGTCACAGACAACAATGGTCAATTGAACTACATGTTCACTGAGTTATTCTGGGGCTTTTTCCTTGCAGGCAATTCTACAGAGGCAATAATTTTAAGTAGGACTTAATTAGAAGTACCATGACATGTTTTGATTGTATTCACACTGGGTGAGGAATGTCCCTTTTCCCCACTTTGGGTTGAAGCTCTGAGTGCCTGACTCAACAGGGAAGGAGCTGTGGGAAGTGATGACATTTGCTATAGTTCTCTTATTAATAGTGCTTCCCTCCCAGTGCACTGTGAGTTGGATGTCAATGATATGGCAGACAGAGTCAGCCCATTGAAAAACTGAGGACAGAGCAACTCTTCCATGGGTTTTCTGGAGCCAGGGAGATCATCATGTCAGCTGCTTGCTTACCTCAGGGCTTACTTCACCTCCCTGCCTTGTCTGCCCAGTCTAGCAGGTTTGAAGAACTTAGTGGCTCCAGGGCAGCAGACATCCATCCTCCTCAGTCTTGCTCACTGCCAGGGTGAAGTCAGAGGACAAATGTACTCCTAAGCAATACAAATCTCCAAGAAATTGTATTGATTTTCTCCACTTTTTCAATGGCAGGCTTGCCATTTAGGAACATGGATGCTCAGTCATCTCATTAAATGCACCATGTAAAAATTCTCATTTTACTCCTTTACAGTCTAGTGCTGAGTGTTGTGATAATACTTTTCTGATGGGGCAATTTCACAGTATACCTGAGGGTGGACCTGCTTTCCACAGCCCTGTACTCACACACTGGGCTGAGATTTAGATGTCATGTAACCACAAGTTAGTCAATTAGATGATTCCTCAGAAAACTAACCCATTGAAATAAGACTGGGTCCCCTGCAGAGGAGGCAGTGGTACCATACTTTTTGGTGACAGTCAGCAATCTCACCAACTTAGTGTGATCTCACTCCTCTAGCTAATGGTTTCTGTGAAGAGGCAATTTAGGTTTCTTCTCACTTGCTGCAGATTTTCCAAGAAGGCTGATGTCCATGTTCCTATTTTACTGAAATCATGAACAAAAGCCCCATTGGTGCCAACAGGAGAGAATTTAAGTTCCCAGACAGCATTTCTTATAAAAAAGATGGATGTGGAAGAAGTGACTGACTTTCCTCCCTTTGAGTGTGAAACAGAGGAGAGTGAGACGTGACACAAACAACTACAAATTAAATGCAGTTTTAAATGTAGCCAATGAAATTGCTGGGATTTCATCTGACTGTATTATATGATGAAATTTTTGACAGTGGCCCTGTAGAAATTTGTGAAGATTCTTCTTGAATTGGGGTAGATTTGTATTCCGTCAGTTTGCGATCACCCAGATACATTTTCCTTGCTCTATTTTGCCAATTTTAGTTTCCTTTTTGCATTCAAACAAAGATTTCTTTCTCTCAAAACATTGCTTTTACTGCCTTAGGAGCAGTGCCAAGCTTGTGCCCTTTCTAATTCTTTGCAACTAGGCTGGAGCTTTTAATTCATGATATTTAAATAACATTTCATCTTGATCATTTAACTCTTTCTCATCTCAGTTTACTACCACATTCAGCTGCATAGTGTATCTTACCTAAACTAGTGTTGGGGCTTGAGCCTTGAACCAAGCCCTCTCAGCATATTACTTCTGTTTGGAAAACATGTGTTTGGCTTTTGGATTCTGTAAGAACTTGCTCCATGTGAAATGGGAGCAGCATTTTGAGTTGAATCTATTACAGTGAATTGCATTATACCCTGCAGAGATAGGGAAATGCAGAAGAAAAACACTGCACAGAAGGGAGATGAATGAAATAGCCAGTTCAGAGGCTGTGGCTCATACTACGACTATTTAAATGAATGCTTATTAGTAAAGGAGCTCCACTTGAAAAACAAGACTGGAAGGAAAAGAAACTGGGCCAAGGAGCATAAGTGCTTACAGAGTACTTTGTGACAATAGGATAAAAGCTGTAAAAATTAGTGGGTTTGTTTTTTTTTATTTCACAGAAATTTCTGGGATTATCCCACATAAATGCAATGTACTGCTTGTTGCATTCTCATTGCTCTTTCCAAGGAGAAAGGAGTGTTGTTTATCAAAAGTGTGGTTATTTCTCTAGCTTTGTTTGGAGTTTATGTTCCTACTGTTATAACAGCAGAATCATTTCACTGGTCTGCTGGTATAGGCAACTCAATTCTGACTCAAAAATACCATTACCAAGACTATGTGCTGGCCAGCACATACTCCCCTAATCAAGAGATCACTCTTGTCTTTTACCATTAGTCATGGAGCCATTGCTTCTCTTTTCTCACAATTAGCTTAATATAGAGGCAATCTGTGACGAGTAGAGTGTTTTTAAGTAGACTACAGAGCACTCACTGATTGGATGATTCGATTTTAGCTGTGATACAAAGGTTTGTTATGTTCCCACATTCTGTCTGCAATGGATTCAAGAAAAAAAATCTACTCCCCTCCACAACACGAAGCTATCAAAGTCTTCAATGGTGTTGTTAGAGGTAGCTGTGCAGAGAGTTCTTTGTTCCCATGCACAGTCAGATCTCCTCTGTGATGAGGAATTTTCCATTATCTCAACCAACAGAAATTGAGCCAATGTGAAAAGTAGGTATTTTTGAAGTGAGCCATACTTCATCCAGTGTTCAAGCATTTAAGTAGGTGCAGAGTTTGCATACTAGCTAACAAATCTGTGAACAGGCTGCGATAGTAATACTTGTGGCAGTGTTGGTTTGTTTTAAGGAATCAGCACCTTGGTATTGCATACATCACAGACAACTTGCATTCATTTTGTATACAAATTTGCCTCTGCATAGATAGAAATTTAGAGCTATTTTGATTTAAAGCATCAAAAAAGCAAATATGAATTCCTGCAGGTATCTCATATTGGTTTTATATATGCTAAACCATTTCACTGTGCTCTTAGTATCAGACATCACACACTTTACATTGTACACTATGGAGGTTCTCTGAGTTGCCAGAGTCCTATGGAGTTGGGACTTTATCTTCTCATGCTCTTTGTTTACAGAAAGCTATCTAATATTAGGAACTCAACATCCCTGCCAGTTCCTGGGCCCAATTTAAAAATGTTTGTTTTGAAACTAGTTTTTCATTACTGCTCATCTAGATTTCTGTAGACATGAAGCCATGCATAAAGTGGTCTCATCAAACTGCTCTTTATGTTTAAAAGATATAATGCCATAATGGATTTTCTGTTTTCACATGAACATTTTTTTGGGCTGCTTAGAACAAATGATGTGGGTCTCTCAACCGAACTGTTCTACTTTTCTGCACTTCCTAAATTTTTGTGTGAAGCCATTCCCTGTAGCTGCATCTTGCAAATGCCTGTTCCTTAGAAGGCACATGATCTGCTGTCCCTGAGCAATAGTTTCTCATCTTCTGTAGTGATAAATTCCAGTCTTGTCTGATCATCAACGTCAAACACCTTCACATCAGCGGTAAAATAGATATCGGAGGTTTTAGAGCTTTTAAATTGAAAGCAGTGTGGTGACTTAAGGAGAGAAAAAAAAATGGCAGAATGGCAGGATATAATTTGCCATTAGGTCAGACTTTTTTTCTTCCTTCTTTTCATCAGCTTTCCAGTTCCGGACTCGCTTCAGAACGACCCTACTCTTCGCCAAGACGGGAATTCCTGTTCGCTGTCTCCGCGTTGTTGTGCGGTGCCTTGCGGAGCGCGGTGGCGGCGGCCCTGAGGGCGGGCGGGCGGGCGGGCGGCCGGCAGGGGGCGGCGCCTTCCCGGCCGGGCCATTCCCGGCCAGACATTCCCCGGCCGGGCCATTCTCGGCCCCTTCTCGCCGGCCCGAGCTCTCGGCGGTTCGGCGCGGACCGGCGGCTCCGAGTCGCGGCCGCTGAAGCCCGTGCGTAAATGTGAGCCGAAGGGACGTGTCCTGCTTTGGTGTCTAAAATAGCGGCCGCCGAGCACACACGTCCTGCACGTAACTGCGGCCCAAGCCCGCCGTGGGCTGTGTGGCCCGGGAACAAGGAGCCCCCCTGCGCCCCGATGGGCTGCGCGGGCAGGGACAGACTGCAGTCGGCTGCCAAGAGCTGCCCGGGGGCATCACGGTCGTGAACTCCTGGCGAAGGACGTCTGACCCTTTCCCGATGCTAAATTAGCCCGAGAGCTGCTGTAGCTCCTTCTTGCTAAACTCTCATAATATACATGTTTTCTGAGCTGTGATCTAGCCGTATTCCCAGGGGTTCTCCAAGAAAGGAAGTGGAGAATGTTCTTTTCAAAAGCATGAAGTGGGAAAATGTTTAGAACTATTTATAGCTGCACTTAGGCTGTGGAAATCCCAGACATTATAAACTATTTATAGTTATTCTCTGGGTTAAAAGGGTGAAGTCAGAAATCTTGTTGAAAAAGTTGCATATGCTTCTTGCCTGTCAGTTAGATTAAATGAGACTTCTGACTGTGGGATGGGGCCAGCTGAGATTGATGAAAACTAGGAGGGATCAAAGACGAGGTAAAGACACTAATTCATGAAACACACACATCATGTTGTGGAAACTGGAAGGGGCTCCTGTGTGAGGCCCTGTGGTGGCCACCGCTGCCCCATATCACCTGCCAACTTTGCACAGTACCAAAGGGTGGTTGGGATGTGCGCATTTGCTCTTTAGCTGTGGCAAATCAGTGCCTTCCACGGGAACAGGCTTCTTTTGGCTGTTAGAAGTAATCCCATGCCAGCAACCACTAAGTTAGAGCCACTGGCTTTACCTGATTTGGAGTATCAAATCTCTTTGTGCTTTAAATCCTTGGAAGCTTGTGTATGAGCCCTTTCTTCAGCGAGCTCCCTCAGGCATCAGGAGGCACCAAGTATCACTAGGCTCATTATTTGTATGTTCTTGTTTGTGCTCCCTCTGAAGCTCCAGCAGCTGGGATAGCCTGTGTGAGGATGGCAGCGGGGTGGACTGCTGGAATGGTTCTTGGCCTTGCTGGAGCCCCCTGTCCTCACCTCACAGCACCTTGATGATTGACTACATTTCAAAAAAAAAAAAATCATCTCTCAAGCTTTTCAAGATTTTGTCAAACACATCTGAAACAAGGCTAAATTTGCCATAAGTAGTTGAGTAACTCAGCAAGAATATCTCTTTACTGATCTACTGACAGTTGAGCACAATCAGCAGATGCTGGTTTAATGACATCTAAACAAATATGTTCTGTACAACCTGAGAAAAAAGCTGAAATGCATCTCATTAGTACAGAAATATCATATAAATAATACAGTTAGAGTAACCAAAAATATAAGAGGAAGGTTTTCCTACTGTTACAAGTACAATGTCAAAGATGAAATAGTAGTGCATACTTCCCACTGCTATGCTTCACTGGAGTTAGCATGCAAAATTATCTGTGTCTCTTTAAAAATCCCCAAACATCATAAAGAATTACTATTGAGATTTAAAAAAATTGTCTTACCGTCCAACACTTTTCATTCTGGCTGACTAGAGTATCTTTCAATTAGTATGATTGATAAACAGATTATTTCAAATATTGAAAGAAGAATCTTTTAGTAACTTCAGCAAAACACACTTCTGGTTTCCTTGATAGTGGATTTAAAGGTCTTACTTCAAATGAGAATTGTCTTTTATTTTTACTCTAAGCCATTCTTCTTCTTGATCCTGCAACCTTGTATCACTTGCACTTTGTTCTTTTAGGGTCAGCAAAGAGCTGCTGTGTGGTGATGCCACTAATCAAGTAGGCAGTAAATTCTTACTTAAAATGGATTTTTACTTGCTAGTGCTTTTATTAGTCCTTCCAGCCCTTTGGACAAGCGTGTTTGCATTGGGTGCATAGATTGTCCTATCTTGTGCCTGCAGTCTCTGTGAATAGAAGCATGGAGTGGGTATGTGCGGGTGAAAACAACTTGCATGTTCTGTTATCTTACCATACTTTCCCTAACTTGACTATATTTCTGTAGTGACCAAGTGGACAAAGAGTTTCTTGGAGCTAAAAACCCCCTTTGAAATAGGGTATAATTTACCCCCACATCTCTCCCTTCAGGTATAACAGTTTTCATAAATGACACTGCAATCACATGCTGGTGTATGCACAGAGTAACTCCCCCCGGTCAAACTTCAGCCTTTACTGTTGAAAGAAAGCCACAGAGCTTGACTTTAACAAATTAGGGACTGGGCAATCACCAACCATATGCAGTTCAACAAGTGAAAGTGCTGGGTTCTGCATCTGGGATTAGGCAACACTGGATGTTTGTACAGACTGAGGAATGAGATGCCGGAAAGCAGTGCCACAGAAAGGGACCTCGGGGTCCTGGTCAGTGGCAAGTTGAATATGAGTCAGCAGTGCCCTGGCAGCCAGGAGGGCCAAATGTGTCCTGGGGGGCATCAGGCAAAGCATCACCAGCTGGTCAAGGGAGGGGATTGTCCCGCTCTGCTCTGCACTGGTGCTGCCTCACCTTCAATATTGTGGCAGTTTTGGGCACCACAATATAGGAAAGCTATTAAGACATTAGAGAGTGTCCAAAGGAGGGCAATGAAGATAGTGAAGTATCTGGAGGAGAAGCTGAGATCGCTTGGTCTGTTCAGCCTGGAGAAGAGGAGGCTGTAGTCTACAACTTCCCTGTGAGGGGAAGGAGAGGGGAAGTTACTGATCTCTTCTATGTAGACCAGTGAAAGGATCCATGGGAATGGGCAGAAGTTGTGTCATGTGAGATCTAGGTTTGATATTGGAGAAATGTTCTTCATGCAGAGGGTAGCTGGGTACTAGAACAGGCTCCCCAGGGAAGTGGTCACAGCACCAAGCCTGACAGACTTTGAGAAGTATTTGGACTATNTCTGCATCTGGGATTAGGCAACACTGGATGTTTGTACAGACTGAGGAATGAGATGCCGGAAAGCAGTGCCACAGAAAGGGACCTCGGGGTCCTGGTCAGTGGCAAGTTGAATATGAGTCAGCAGTGCCCTGGCAGCCAGGAGGGCCAAATGTGTCCTGGGGGGCATCAGGCAAAGCATCACCAGCTGGTCAAGGGAGGGGATTGTCCCGCTCTGCTCTGCACTGGTGCTGCCTCACCTTCAATATTGTGGCAGTTTTGGGCACCACAATATAGGAAAGCTATTAAGACATTAGAGAGTGTCCAAAGGAGGGCAATGAAGATAGTGAAGTATCTGGAGGAGAAGCTGAGATCGCTTGGTCTGTTCAGCCTGGAGAAGAGGAGGCTGTAGTCTACAACTTCCCTGTGAGGGGAAGGAGAGGGGAAGTTACTGATCTCTTCTATGTAGACCAGTGAAAGGATCCATGGGAATGGGCAGAAGTTGTGTCATGTGAGATCTAGGTTTGATATTGGAGAAATGTTCTTCATGCAGAGGGTAGCTGGGTACTAGAACAGGCTCCCCAGGGAAGTGGTCACAGCACCAAGCCTGACAGACTTTGAGAAGTATTTGGACTATACTCTCAGGCACATGGTGTGGCTGTTGGGGGTGTGCAGGGTTAAGAGTTGGACTCAATAATCCTTGTGGGTCCCTTCTAACTTGATATATTCTGTGATTCTGTGACTTGATGATCTCGTGCTTTTACTACCCTTCATGATACGAAGGGCTGATGACCAAAGTTCAGATAAAGTTGGTTTGACAAAATCAAAGTCCTGTTTAAGAGTGACTTGAGTTTAGGATCTAATTTATCATGACTGGCATTTTGATAACTTCATAAATCATTTTATTAACACTGCCATGATTCTCTTAATGATTCAGCAACAAGGAAATCCCAGACTTAAAAGGTTACAAATAAACCTCTGTTTTAATAGGCAGACCTACCATATGGCATCTTTTATTGGCAGTAATGGAGGCATTTTAGTAGCAGCTATATGTACATTACTCAAGAATTCTCTATGACAGTGCTGGGTGTTTCTAAAGGATATTTTCCAAACTTATTTCTCAGTGTGCCTCCTTTTACCCAAACCTCGAATTCTTCAAGAGTTGAGCACACTTAGTTTCCCTAAAAGATAGAAAAATATTTTACAGCAACATATTAAAACCCCCCAAAACCCAGGATGTAAAATAAATAGCATAACTTATCCATAAACCAGACCGCCAGACTGTTCTTCACAAGCAGTGGACAGACAGTTTGTGCTGATTCAGTTCAAATTTTCATCTTTCCCCTTATTAGGGAGACCATAGGCAATGGCTAAGGATGAAATGAAGCACCTCTGATGCTGCTGAAGCAGAAATAAAGTATGGAGGTGAAACACCTCACTTGTTTCTGTTAGAACTTTTTAACTTGCAAAATGTAGTTTTCAGTTAATCAGTTACCTGAATCAAGGACAATAATAATGGGATAAAAATCACTTGTGAAGAGGCAGGTACTATTACTTCCCTTGTGAAGGTCATGCCACAACTCTGCAAGTTGAAAAGAAACCTTGCTTCTAGGTACCCATATTGATATTCTGCTGAAAGAGTGTATTAAGTCTGTAAATATAGCTGTATTCAGTGTCTCATTGTACAGATTATCTCAATATCAAACCCACTGTGAAGCAGTGTTGACGTCATTGACTACCAGTAATAGCAACGCAGAAGCAGAGGTGTTGAGTTTAAATGTCAGCCGTGACCTGAAGCTCTCAGCATTTTCCCACACTCTATTTGCACCATCCAGTTTTCCTGAGAGACCCCTGTATTTGTACTTTCCTTGTATAACTTGGTATTGGACATTTGTACAGAGTAGTTTTTTTTTTTTTCTGTGTTGGAAGCTAGAAGTCTGCACTTGGACAGTAGCTTAAGAATATTTAGTCTTACTAAGGAATAGTCATCATCTGAGTGTATTGCTGGTTTTACAGAGTCCGGCAACTAAGATAGAATTTGAAAAAAAAAATAAGGCTACTGATGTGAGTAAAATATATTAGTTGCAACAAAATAGAGCACTTGCTCCTGATGTGAAAAAAGCAAAGAATTTCTTAGCTCAGTAACTGAAGCTAATTCAGATGAAAATACAAAAGCAAAAAGTATGAGATCAAGTATGGCTTTGGTTATTTACTGATAAATTCACTGCAACATTGTTCTTTGATTAATTGGAAAGAATTCTGGTATTATTTTAGTTATAAGGAGTAGTATTAATCAGTAGCTACCATTAGCTACTAAGAAAATGGCTCCAGGGTAAAGAAAAAGGTATAATTATTTCAAGTACTGAACAACTCCTATTACAGGAATATACATGCATTTATTACATTTACAATTAATTACAGGAATATATAAATAACTAAGAGTCAGACAGGAAAACTTTCCAAAGGTGATTCATTAGGGGTGAGTTACCACGATCTGTAGCACTGAACCTGAACACTTGACAGCAGAGGTTCAACTATAAGGAATACACTTCCAGTGAGCACCAACAACTGAAAAAAGCACTCATTAGCAATTTCTCAACACGTGTGTATTGACTATATTGCAGGACTGCCCTGTGCCAAGCCTACAGCTGCCTGAGCCCACGTGCTGTGGAAGGGCTTACGCTGTGGGTTAGTTTGGGTAGGTCCCGTGAAAAGATGTTTATCAAACCAGCCACCAAAGAATGGCATTTCAGAAAGTATCATGGCATGCCACTGACAAGCCAGGCTGCTGTTTGCATCTCAAAAATGCACCTCATCTTGTTGAGAGCAATATGCCATGTTCCATTTTTCCTGGGAGAGCAGCACAGATCATTTTCTGAATACACAGAGATGATTGGCAACTGTATTTGGAGTCCTTGTAAATCAGCAAGCTTTCCCACCCACTGCATGCCGCAAAGAACAGCTCATGCCATTTGTGCCATGAGAGTTAGAGTAGGCAGAGCTTTGCTAGTAGTTTCCTGTGATTATGCACCCATTTCATAGTCTCTGGTCATCCCCGAAAAGAAACAGGTTTGTGCTGTTGATATTGGAATGCGTGGTCTTTCAGCAGTGTAGGAAGAACATAATAAAAGGGAAAATACCTCTTATTTGGTACAGTAGTTGTGGGACCACAAATTTGGATTGCTAAGATTATTTGCATGCAGTCTTCCACCTGCAGGGTTGGAAAGATCATAGTTAATTAGTATGGAATATTCTTAAGATTCAACCTACACTATTTCAGGATGACAGTCACAAACGAAGCCATAGCAGACTTTAGCAGTCATTAGCTTCCTTGAACTGTCACAGTTACAGATGCATTACACATTTTATCTGCTGCCTGACCAGATGAAATCAGTCATCATCAGGATGTTTTGCCTCTGCAGTATTGCAAACCATTGTAGACCATCATACCCATCACTTCCAGCTAGTTTTGGAAGGTGCGTAGTATCTTGTATAACTGCTGCCTCACAACAAAAAGGCCAGGAAGCACCTGGAATCGGTCCCATCAGCAGAATTGTCCAGCTTCCAACACTTCCTAGATCAGTTGTTTTTAAATCCCTATAAACTTTTAATGTCCACTGAGTTCCGTAGCTCAATTCGATTTAGTGTGAAGAGCAACACTGCTCTCTCAGCCACCTCTTTTGCAGGCAGGAGAATCCCAGTTTGTCCAATCACTTCTCATACAGAGACCACTTTGTAGGTTTGACCCTCTCTAAATCTCCTCAACAGGTACTGTATCTGTTTAGATAAAGGGAAAACAGACCTGTATGCTTGGAAATGAAAAGGAAGATGCTGCTAGTCTGGCAGGAGGTAAAGAACCTTTCTTGGGCAGACATCTTTGGGATTATTTATGGCTTTAGCTCTCTAACTTAGGCATGAGAGGAAGCTTTCAGACATGTAAACCTATCCTGATTAATGACATAATCTCCTGGAAAACTTCAGCTGGATATTCAGGCAACGTTTATTAGGAGTCTTTGTGCTTCTGCCGTCTTCATGCTTACCTATGCTTTTAACTTAGATGCTCTAAATTGCATGTCAGATAGCAAAATAAGTGGTAAGAGTAACCCTCATAAAGGTGTCCAGAGAACTGAAGATCTAGGTTCAAAGCCCTTGTTAGGCTGGGCAGATTCAGGCTCATATCTTCTGTGAGATTTTTATAGCTTCATAGTTTGTGTGTGGATCACCACTGCTGTGTTAAGTATGCAAAAGATTTCAAATGGAAAGGCAGAAGAGGAGATCTGGTTCCATAACATAGTGACTATGGTACTGCGCAGGAGAATACAGTTTAGGGACTATGGGTTTCTGTCTCTCATATAACACTCTAAATAAAATAGATATATAAAATTACTAAGATCAGAGGGGAAAAGAAAGGCAAGAAAGCACAGAAGGAGGAAAAGGTGGATAAAATTAGGGTAAAGTGAATCTCCAGTTGGCTCATTCTATAACTTCAAATTTTTTTCTTTGCATCTTCATGCCCTCTAATAGCTTCTATATGGGTCATCAAAATACATTCAACATCCCTGGACTTATGAAGGACATTCTTCTCTTCGTCAAGTAGGATCCTGAATGTAGCTGGGAATAAAATAACAGTGTTGATTCCCAGACTAGAGAACTCTGCTTTTATCGTCACTTTTTTATTCAAGACTGTGTTGCCTGGGCAATGTCAGGGAAAATATAAATTCTCTTCTGTAGGAGGAAATGCTCTGCCTTCAAACTTCTAAAATGCTTATCTTTGTGTACAGCTGAAATATGATGAAGCATGTGTCCAAAAAGTGTATTCCCAAGTCAGCATTTCAAGTGGGTGTGAATTTCAAGTTATTCAGAAATATTCAGTCATCAGTGAGGGGGCAGCAGGAGCAACAGATTTCTTTAAGTGCACATTCAAAGTGGCAGAGGGGCCAGTCAGGCTCTTCACAGAGGTCAAGTATCTGTAAGCTTGTAGCAGGTTCTCAAGTGTCTTGATTTTTCAAATGGATTGATACATTAGCCTGTAATCAGAGCAGGTCTACATTTGTTCATGTCTTGAACTAAAACCTTGACCTTCCCTACAGCTGTTAAGGTCAAAAATCCTGGGTTTGCTCAACTTAACATTTAAAGAATATAATGCAGAATTTTAGATGTTGGTTTAGATTTATCCACATGTGATGCAGAGAACATTTAAAGTCATGACTTCTTCGGTACTTCATGCATACAGTTCATTTTGCATTTAGGCTTATTTCTAGATCCTGGGTACCACTCAACTTAGCAAAACTTCCCCTGAACAAAACTTCTGATTTGTGAGTGAATGAGCTGGAATGCTTCACTCAAGAGCAGAAAACCTGGAAAATGCTTTTCCTTTATCTTTCCACATACTTATTGCAGGGATAGAAACATTTTCAGAAGATCTAACTTGAGGAGATAAGAAATTTCTGTCACTTGTGAGAGTGTTTGCTGCCTGGAAGGAACCTCCTCCCATATGTACTTGATGGTTTTTTTTCTCCTGCCTTGTAGGGGAGTTAAGTCCCTGGAAAGATAACTTTTTCACAGACAACCTTGGAGATCCCAGGCGGTGAAGCTAGGCAAGAAAGCCTGCAGAGGGAAAAAGCTTTGAATTCTTTTATGCCCATTGTATACGCCGTTATGTTTAGTGTTCTCACATTTGAAAATAAATTTTCCTAAATCCTTCCACTGCCTGGTATTTTGGGGGTACCTTTCTTCATATTTGTAGACACATCAGCAACTAAAAATTGTCTAAAGAAAAAATAGCCTTACCTGAGTTGAAAAAAAAGTGCATGAAAAGCAATTTAAGGCTCAAGCATATCCTGTGTCTTGGATACAGTTTGATTCTACACAGTCATTCTGGGATAACGTTTCAGTATTTACTGTTTGTTTAAAATAGGCACAGGTTGCACACATCCCGTGTCTCACCTTGATATGATGGGAACCTCTTTCATTATGAATCTTCCTCCAATTTTATGGCAAGGTAGAGTCTGATGGTCACAGGCCCTTGAACTCTCACAAATGTGACAATATACTTGAGAGCTTCCTCTGGAAACATGTGAAGGAGACATAAGAACCAAAGGAATGGATTAGATGGAATAGAGTAATATCATCTAAATGTGACAGGAAATAAACAGTTCTTGGTCCATCTGAAGCTCAGAGTATAGCTTTCTACCTGCTTAGGCCATACCAAGTAGTTGCAGTGTACTACAAGTGGTAAAGAAGTGGAGACCTTTAAAGTAGGACATGGAGACAATAAAGGACTGCACAATAGATTTCTACAGTAAATTTTAAAATGGAAGTCTGAATGGCAAAATGTAAAAATGGTTATTAACCGCTCCATCCCATTCTTTCCTCCCATGATTTAATGCTTAAGGCTGGCAAAACAGAGGTATATGTCAGATCTGATAGAGAAGGTGGGACTACAGTGATGAGAAGCTCAGAAGAGAAAGGAAGATGTTTGATGAACTAGAAGAATGAAACAAATTGTGACTAAAACAGAGAAAATGGCAAAGTACAGCAGAGGGAAGGATACATTTTGGAAGTGTCTGTTAAAACAGACAATATTTTATTAACTTGATTTACACAAGACTAAGGAATCTGTAGGTACAATCAAAAAATAGTTATTTTGGAGAACATGAAGGAGGAAATGATGGTGCCCAGTCACTGTATAATGTAAAAGGTGTGCTGCTTCTTGATTTGAGTGAAAAGATTTACTTGTTTCTGTTCCTCTGCAGATAGTACTACACTGCCTAATAGCAAGGTCTTAGTTATTCTTATAAAGAAATTTTCTTGGATTTTGACAAAACTGTTTCATCCTTACTTACACCACTCTCTAGGCTGCCTTCGTTTGCTTTTGTGTGTGCAAGATATTTATCTTGCATTGTAACTTAGAGATTAAATCATCTTCCTTACAGTTCTTAATCATAAAACTATCTCCTTTTACAATTTTTAAAGTATATTTAATTATTCAAAATTTTGAAAAAGCAGGGTCTTAAGTACTTATGTACTGCAGAAAGTAACTACTTGCAGAAGAGCTTTCAAGTTTCAGCTTCAGCTGCCTTGACTGTAGCATGTGTATGTCACAGAACTAAACGTGAAGCAGCCTCCCTCTGCACACTTCTCCCTAAAGACTTAGTTTTCTCTCTTAAAACCCCTAAATAAAATCTCCCATGAGGAAGGAAAAAGCAAACCCTAAACAAACCCTAAACCTGCCTGGACTGGTAGTACCAACCCTTAAGAACAATGTGAAAGGCATTGTGGGCATTGATAAATCACTTGGAAAATAAACACCCCAGGGCAGTTCTGTCTCTAGTGATAGTTCAGGTGCCTTCCAGACAACAGAAGTTACTAGGCAAACAACACACACTGGCATGGAAGAGGTCGCATGAAGGTTCAACTAGTGTGACCTCAAGATTCCTAGGGGTGAGGAGGTTGTGGACGTGTTGGCAGGCTGGGAGGGCTGTGCATGCAGGATTTTGCTACAAATCACCCTCTGAAGGATGCTAACTCTGGCAGTTCAAGGAAATGTGCAGTCCTACTTCACACCTGGCTGATACTTATCAACACCTCAGCCCCACACACAGCAGTTTGAGCCACTCCTGGGTGCTTAGGGGGTTGTTTCACATCTGTATCAATAGAAAAAAACCTGCTGTGCAAGGTCCCAGCAAAAGCTCTGAGCAGACACCTGTGCTGTTAACAACACCAGCTGTTATTTTTTTACCACGGGCAGTTTTAAACCACCCTGTTATCAGCTGCTGCACAGTGCTGTACTAAAGGTGATGCTCTTCCAAACCCTGCTGTTTGGTCATGTCATGCAAAGAGCTAGTTTTGAAATAAAGCAATAAAAGAAGATCAGAAATAAAACTGATTAATGCAATAGGTCAACAGCCATTTGGTTTTATGTTATTAGATCTGTCATTAAAGAATATTGCTGGCACAGACACAGACTTTTTAATGCTTTTCAGTTTTCAGTGTGAGCAAATATTTATTTTTCTAATGGCTGTGTGTTGTTTTCATGGAAAAAAAATCAGCTTTCAAGATGTATTTCTTGGGATATCTGAATTTTATGCTCTAGAAGTGTCAGAAGCACAGGTCCACACATCTGAAGTTCCTGCTCAGAAATACTAATTTCAAGCACTTTTGCTTTATAGTCCATAAGGTGATAATAGGGTTCACAAAAAAAAAGCATGTGTGTACTAGCAGCTTCCTAGTACTGAATGTGCTGATAACACTGTACCACATAATGAATTTGTGCCTAAATTACATGCTATACACGTCAATTAAGATAACACAAGTTTATTTGAGTGAAACTATAAACAGAAGTTCAAGTCATGCAGTAGTTTTTACTAGTTATTTTTATTTAAAAAGTAACAATCTCCATAAAGTTGCCTATAGTTTAGTCAGGAAAATATCCAGAAATATAAAACCAGCTCAACAAATCTATAGTTTATTAAGTCAGTACTAGATGGTTCATATACTAGGTTCGCTGTGAATATTTAGAAAATTTTTACTCAATTGATATACACACCAAAAATGCAATTGCAATCTAAAAGTGATTACAAAAGCAGAGAAAGAGGGAAAAAGAGAGCAAAGAACCATCCACCTTATGAGTTTCTGGCTGTCTCGCTTTCAAATACATCCTTAGCTGATCTCACATCATTAGTCACTGAAACTAGTGAATTATTTTAGATCCTAGTTTATTTTTAAGGATATACTGTCTGAAGAGGACATCAGTTTTGCTGCCATTCTCACACAGCTTAAGCAACGCATTCTTCAAGGTCATGCCTGTGTTTGTCCTTAGTATTTGCTACTGTAAGTCTCCACTGAATTATGCAAAGTATAGTAAAAACTCTTCTTACCTCTGAAAGAGGAAGGATGGGAGGAATATTGATGGTCTGGGCATCCAAGTGATACCACCTATACCTCCAATGAAAGCAAAATGACCTGTGCTGGGAATTATACTATATTTATACATTAACTCAGCTAATGTAAATCTCAGGAAGGAATAATACTTACTTTGATTTCAATTGATTTTAGCTTAAACAGATTCCTAATCAAGTTAAGCTATCTTAGATAGACCTTTAATTGTGCTAAAGAGATTTTGCTAGAGACAGCCTTTAGCAGGGGTGCAGAAGCTCTCTGAGAAGGAAAGATAGCAGCTAAGCTGAGTCATTCATGAAATTTCACAAATGAAGGGCAAAAATATTCATGCAGGATGAAAAAGATAAGGTTAAAACAACCCTTCTTCCACAAGAATAAAAAAAAAAAAAGATGGAGAGTAAAAAAGGAAATTAAAGTGGATTCCTTATAAAGAGAGCCATGTACTACTGGGCTGTGCTGGGACAGAATGTTCACAAACCACTCTACATTGCAAAGAACTTTGCACTGACCAACTCATGAATCTACACATGAAACCTCTGATGCTACTCATGAATCATCGATGCTTCTTGTTGTTGGATGTTCTGCTTTTTCTTCTCAGTTTTACTGTCCTTAGGAACTTAGTATCAAGTAGAAGTTGTTTTTCAGTTGGTGAATTTCTTCTGACAAATTTTTTTACTGCCTGTACAACATGTCAGTCTTTGGATTTATTTCTAATGTCTCCTGGATGTGCTATGTTACAATGCAACAGTCAGTCAAGATGAACAGCACTCCTATTGCCCACAATGAGACCAAAATTAAGCATTTAATTTCCTGGTTTACCACAAATTCTGCAGGAACAGCCAATAGACAGGGATATCTATCACACCATATAATTTAAAATGAAATTATCTAAATAGATTGTTTTATCTGAAACCTCTTAGTTTAGAAAAAAAGGATATTAGACTTTTCATTGTCAAATTTGTTACATGTGTGAATAATAAAGACCAACAAGTTGATCCAAGAATTTACAATTTAAATAACTGAGATTAATCTTAAGAAGATTTATGAGAAAGTTAATTTGGAATGCTATACAAGTTAATAGTGACAGATTTGTATGGGTAGTAAACTCAGGAAATGACTACAAGATCAAACTAGGTGGTCGTTATATTCAAACTTAAGCATAATATAATTCAAACAGATTTTTCTCTTATTTAGTGGGAAACATATGCTCACACACCACAACCTATTTAAGTATTTGTATTTTAGCCTATAGTACTTGGCAACTAGTTTCTTAATAAAGGAGCTCATAAGGCCAAGCATGAAGAGTCACAATGTAACATTACCAGTACTCTGCAGTGGAAAGGTAAATAGTTTTGATGATAAACAGCAGAATTTGTAGACAGACCTGATTACCAATTTTTGCATCAAATCCACCAGTTTTTATATCAAACATGCTTTATATCAAAAATTGCTAGATAATATACTGTTAAAAATGTACGTCAGAAAACTAAGCAAGGATAGGACTTAGCAAATTACATTTTCTAGTTTATATACTAAATCCAGCTATATAGCATTTGAAAACAAGATCTTAACCTTTTGAGTTACAGGTGCTTAGTATTTCTGAAAATAAAATCAGTTTAATTTTCCATAAAATAATCGTACCTTTGAGCTTTTACATTACAAAGTATGTTTACCACTTTACAGAGCAAATATACAAATACAATTTGAACCTGTAACAGCCTGCCACCCAGATACTGCTGAACTTGTTTTGAGGGAAAAAATTGCATAATTCCTGCTTACAAAGCTTTTATATTCAAAAAAGCTCCGTAAGTTAAAACAATACAATAGAATATTTATAAACCATTGTACTTTGACTGTTCCGTAATATTAAATTGAAATACTTATTTTTTTGTGAAGACTTTCTATTTCCTTACGTTGACAGAACTCAGCACAGAGAACTCAGAACTCAGGAGAGCACTGAGTTTGGAAGCTGTAAGTTATGACCTTCCATCAAGTTACTCGGCAATACATTTTTCTCTATGATGATACATCATTTTTATGAAATTTGGAAACATTTAAAGGAGTTTGTAAATTTATAGATAAACAGGTCTTATGCAATATACTTTAGATACAAATATTTCTTTGTACCTGCTCAAACCAAATCCACAGACTGAAGAGGAATTAAACATTGCATACATTTTTCAAGCATACCTAAAGGATTTCATAACACGTTCCATTTTAAACAGATTTTAGTATTTGAATGATGTGCTGTCTTAATGCCTTTAACTCAATCTGTAACTGCAGTATCAGCCTATGTGTAAGGTACACACAGTCTGAGATTCAATTAAAGGCATTGAAATAAAATAATACCTTAATTACACATCTGAGCATAATTAATGAGTTTCGATTACCTTTGAAAACTCAGTTTAGATGTGTAAGTTTACACCAGCAGGTGTGAGCCAAGCACCATGGGCAACCTTGTCCTTTTACCAAAGAAAAGCGTTTAGCAATGGTCACGAGGATGTGGCAACATGGGCCCTCAGCTGTCCACAGAGGCACTTGGACTAGAGGAGCCTACAGGGTTTGTGCATCTGCCCTGGTAGCACAACTCCTGCTGACTATGCCAGATCTGGCTCAGGCATGCTCCCCCACACTCAGTGCACATCTTTTCATTACACTGTAACATGATCAATTTAAAAAAGATTAGAAAATATCTTTCCACTTCCTCTCAGTGAAAAATGATTCATTCATTTTAGGTCCAAAGGTCTAAAACAAATAAATAAAAGCAAGATGACTATTAGGGAAGTACTTTATTTCAAAAACTAAAGATTTCACAAGATGAACAGTTGCACAAGTATTAAAAATGTAGAAAGAATTCTTCTGTATTTATGAATATGTAACTTGCAATTTCTTAGAATTTTAATTCACGGCATATTTTTTCGTGGAATACAAACTAGGCATGTTTCCTTACAACCATGTGGAAGCTCTCAAGTTAGCCCATAGCTGAAAAATTTAGTTTTCCATGGGACATATTGTATACTGGGTGATTGAATCTAAAATAAATAAATAAATAAATAAAAATGCAGGGTTGTTTAAGATAAATAGCAAAAGAAACAGATGATAAAGCAACTGTGTGCTTCAGAGCAATTTCTGGTTATCAGAAATTTGATAGACCTCAGAGAGAAAATAAATGGAAACAGTCAAATGATAATAATGCAAGCACTTACCATTTAGTAAGTTCTGAAAAGGTCCTGCTTTGTTGACTTGTATACTTTTTATCCTGGTCAATCCTGAGCGAATTACTTACCAGCTGGTATTAAAAGCAGAAAGTAGATAGTCACAAACCAACTGGATTGCAACAGTGAAGTGTTAAAGATTAGAAAAAACTTCAGACCTGATTTATTTGATTAAGACAGCAATTTATAGTGACTCTGTTCATACTATTGTATACACAGCACACTGTTACGTAGAGAAAGGGACAGACCTTCAAAGGCCTGTATTAATCCTTTAAAGGATCATATAGAAATACTTCTTTTTTCCGAGTCTGATGATTCAATATTTGTTCTTGGTAGTATTAAAATGGTGAGTACCAGGACCATCATAAAGTACACTTAGCTGTAAGATAAAGTCCTCACCATGGAGACAACTTTCCTGAAAATATAGCTGTAGAAGTTGGTTCCATTTTCTTCCCTTTGTAACCTCAGTTTAGTGACCTATTTATGATAAATTTTTGAATACATATTCTGCAATGTTTTATAGAAGCTGAAATTTGGTGTCTTACCTAATAACCATTTTTATGATAAAGATATTTTTTCCTAGTACTTTCTTGTCTTTTTCCTATAGAGATTTTTGCCTGATGAAAGACTTTACACGTTTTCCCTCCTGACAGCTGTATAAGTTCAATCAGTTTTTGCAGAGTGGCTGATTGGTAAGAGATAAAACCATGACAGGCTTGTTTGAAGAAAGATTCTTCTAGTATTTTCCTGTTGATAGGTGATGCTGAAATCTGCAGATCTGTATTTGAGGAAACAAGAAAAATAAATAACCAATGTGCTACATTTCCACTCAAAGTAAAACTAATTCTTGTTTTCTTCAATACAGAAAAAAAAAAAATAATATATGAGTAGAAATTTTGCTTTTTCAGTTGTATCAGAAATTCTTGAGAAAAATATACAGAGAATTTGCTTTACTTTGTCAGTACAATTCTCAAACCAGAGTTTGAGATTATTTCATTATAGGTCAGACAGTTTAACTATAAAACTTCTTAAAGCACTTGACAGTATTATTTTTCACCATAGTCTTACATTTTTATGTTTATAACACTGGCCATCACACAGAAATATTAAAGGACATTATAAATAATCACAGTCTTGCACAAATACAAACCGTGATAGCTTTCATAATATATAGTGCTCATCTGTTTGTACTGAGGAGCTATACAAACATATCTAATGCATATTTTAAGTTACTTTAGGACCTCTTTTCCCCTCCTGTGCTCCACAGATAAGAACTGTATTTTATTTCATATGTATGAAGTGGCACAAAGGTACCAGCAATCAGAGCAGAACATTTAATGTAAATCCTTTGGTCTTCACAAAACTGTAAAATCTCCTCTGTGAATGCTGTGCGACTTGTAATATTCGATCATTATAATAAAGACCTGCTTGATCAATATAGGGCAAATTTTCTTTTTTGTATATACCAGGCAGGACAGTGCTTCAGCAACTAAAGCCATCTCCTTTAGCTAGAGTGTGCATAAAAGTAGTGCATACAGCAAGTGTACACACCATGGTATGCAATGTAAAGTTTTCATGCCAAAATTTAAAAAACTCCAAGTTTGTATTTCTTAGAGCAAGGCTGCCATTGACTTGCCATAGCAATGTATGCAGGAGGCATGATTTTGTATCACTTGTCAAAGTTGGGAAAATTTATAGAATTGCAGAATATTCTGAGTTGGAAGGGATCCACAAGGATCCTCTTAGTCCATCTCTCAAGTGAATGGCCCATAAAGGGATTGGACCCGTATCTTGGCGTTATGAGCACCAGGCTCTAATTAACTGAGCTAATCTCAGAGTCAGAGTCTGGAGTTTATAATAACATGACAACAAAAAGAAATGTTTCATACTATGTGATGCTTGGAGTTTTTCATATGGACAACCAACATGAGCATAGAGGAAAGGACGCTTTGCATATGTCTGGTTTATATGAGACATCTGACTGTGAAATTGTAGTCAGTGAGAAGGTGTATTTAGAACAATGGAAGAAATTTCCTGCTGAGTAGATTCCTTCCTCTAGTCCTAACGCAAACGTGCTGTGAAACTAGAAGCACTTAAGAATTTAGTGCAAGCCTTCACCTGGTTTGCAGGTGTTTGTAAAGCCAAACATTTCATGGCATGTTCACAGATAAAAGTCAGTTGCCTTAGCACTTCTGATCAATTAGCTAGAGCAAAGCACCTGCAAAGCAGGAAGCCCATGCTAACATGAGACTTCATAGCTCAGTGGCTCTGTGTCACTGGCTTCTACTATTCAAGCACACAACAGTCCTAATCTGAATTTTGAGATCCATCAATAAATACTGCAGTTTTCTCTGATTGTTAATATCTTGGTTGCTCTCCTGAGAATAAAATTAGGTTGATTCTTTGTGTTCTGAACTCAGTAAGTTACTGAGACAGTGACTGCTATAGTTGAAGCAGACCAAAAAGACTCATTCACAATCCAAGAAATGCTTCATATTTTCTATTCCTCTGTAAACTTAGGTTTATGACTGGCATGGCACTGAATCCTGTCTCATGCAAGCCAAGGAACTGCTAAATAATTTTGTTGATCACAGTATCAGTGCAGAATTATATTGTAGATTTTGGAGGACCAAAACTCACTGAATATATCCAATGCCCCTTCCTGTAAATTGGCACCCAATGCCTTATACACATGCAGAAGATCTGGTTTTGGACCCACTGGAGTACTGCCTATCTCCATCTAAGGAGAATGCTCTTGTATTAATACCTGTCTGCTGGGCATCTTAATGTCATGAAACCCAGAAACTCAATGCTTGTACAGTTTTAATATACGGGATCAGATTTGGAATTTGCTAAGAGTACCACTTGCTAATGGATCTTGTGAGGCTTAGAGGCCATGGACACTGTCTTAAAAGGAGACTAGGTCAGGAACACAAAACACTTCTCAATCTCCAGTGTACAGAGCAGTGTGATTTTGGTATTACTAGGACTGCAATAATTCATTTTTATGAATTTAAAAATTATGCAATTGTGAAACTAATAGTAATAAGTGCTTATAGTAAGCAAAGTCAACAAATTAAAGAGTGCACAATAGTGAAAAATAGCCATCTCCTTGTATTAACCTCATAAAAGACTCATGACAGATGCAATGCCATCTTATTTTATTTGACACAGAGCTCTCTGCAATTGTTTATTAGTACAAATCATATGGAACAGATAAAAAAAGACAATTACCAAGATACTATAATACTAGTTTATGTAAAATAAATCAGATTTAAGTAAAAAAGAGAGAAGTCATACTGGTTTTTTTCAACCTGAAACTTGAAGATTTTAAAGATGAAAAGTATTAGGATTGAGCAGCTTTTATCTTAAAAATGCAATGAGACTTGAGTTAGATAGAAGATACCAAATATAAATTGTTGCAATCTGCTTTTTCATATATTTTAGGAAATATGATTTAAAAGGCTTAATTGTATACCAACTTCTTCAAACATTTTCCCTGAAAGGATTTACTTGCTGTCACTGTAATGAAAACTCACTTAGATGATACATCTTCCTCTAGAAACAACTGTTGGATGAAATTAATATTAAAGCAAATGTATACATAGCTGATCATCGGATCAGGAAATCCAAATTTTAAGGACCCAGAAGAGCTCACCTCAGCTGATGTCCACAAATAGCATGCTTTATTTTATACATATGGTACATATTAAAAGCGCCCAGAGAAGTGAAATGCTGACATGCTGTAGGGAGGGTTGTCTTAAACTGCCTTTACAATTCCATCTGGGTGTCCTATCAGTGCATTTGAGAGGAGGACAGGGTAAGAACACAGTACATGTTGGTGGTATCATCACAGGAAAGCTTCAACATGGAATGTCATATCTATGTTTCCTTTGTTTGAATCACTACCACCACCACTTTCCCAACCAGCTGTGCTTGGATTTACTCAAAGCACATCGGGTCCACTCACAGGTCAAAGTGATAGAGAGAGATCACAGCATTTATGTCCAGAGCTCAGAGAGCAGTCTGGGAGGTTACCTTTGCTTTCTGGCCCACTAGCCTGAAAGAAACACCACTAGCCAGCTGCTGAAAGGGCAGCCAGCTGACCACACAGGCTTTGGCAGTGGGATGAGAGGGCACAATCAAGCTCTTACCCCTGAATTGACTCAGCTGCCTTTACAACATCAAAGCCTTTGTGGCACTCCAGGGGTGCTCCCAGCCCTTTGAAACCACATACATTTTGCGTAAGCTTTTACAAATAAATAAATAATTCCTTAGCAGAGACCAAGCCTGGGAAAATATCAGACCCCAAAAGTGACTATTTCCACAAATTGTGTATCTAAAAGTCAGTAGTTAAGGTTACAGTTGTGTCAATCCCTGTTATAACAGACAGCACTGATTTTCCTTTCCAAATATATTCTTCAGCAGATAGACACAGACACAAAATGTTATAGAAATAGGCATTTAATCTTTTTTTGTAAAATTCTAAGCATTAACCTCAGTCTATCACTAGCTGGATGAATGTCAGGAAGACACCTTTTACATGCATGCATTTTTCATAAATGTACCATTAATTTACTTGTTTGTTTGAACCGATGTTTCAAAATGAAAAAAAAAATCACTATTGCCAGAGGTAAAACCAAAGGAGAATGTATGACAAATAAATAAAGCCTTTCTTCACCATAAAGAAAAAACCCACAAAAAAGATTTCACCAACTGCTGTTCCTCCTGTGACTGATTTTCAATCCCTGCAAGCCAAATGAGCATATACTATAAAAAAATCCCCAACTTTGCAGTTTTGTCTAGAACTTTATGAAAATAGCTTGTACTGGGTGAGTTGCCAGAACAAACACAAAACTCCATAAAAGTCCAAGGATGTGATCTTTTCATGAGGCTCAGGAGATAGTTATCAAGTGCCACAAAGGTATTATCTCTGAATAGATACCTGAATTCATGCAACATATAAGAAAATTATTCTGGGTTTAATTGGAAGTTTTTAAGCATTGAAACTTCTAATTCCCTATATACAGCACACAATTTTCAGTATCCAACTTACAGAAAATAGCACATGTAGAAATTTCCAGTATAAATTGCTATTAGAATAATAATGTTTCACAAAAACTAAATGGAGAGTACAGTATGGCTTATTACAATTAATAGAAAATGTATTTGTTGGCTAGAATTGGTGATGTGAAGTAGCCTCAAAAACATATACAATATTTATAATATATACAATGATTTCTCAGTTTGAAAATTTGTGTATGCATTACACTATCAGTGTATGTATTATTACGCTTTATTCTTAATTTTAATTATTCACCAGAAAGAAATAAATCTACAAAAATAAACGTATGATTTATTTTATCATTACTGTTTGAGCATTTAATATAGCATTTTCTGAACTTATGGAAAGCTGCAGTTATGCCTTGGTTACTGTTACTTGCAAAAATAATAAATATATTCTACTAAATGCAAACAGCAGGGGATAAAATTGCAGACACAAGTTGGAAGAGCAAAGATTCCATATTTCATGGTTTATATCTATCCAGAGATTTGGTGTTATTTCACTCAAAGTTGATGAGAATTGATGAGAATTGTTCATTTTCACTAAAACAATCTGACTGTTGAAGTCCTATGGATTAGTTCCCCACTCTGCAACTATTAAATAACAGAAAACCATAAAATTGATAAATGTAAACCCCATTGGCTTTATGGTCTCATAATGTACAAATTTATTAAAAAGGAGACATATAAAATAGCATATTCATTTAATATAGTCGAGTGGTGTTGCTGGGGAAATATTAAGCTCTGAGATTTTAATATTCATATGATTTCAGTATGTGTCATTATACTGGCCAAGTAATGTTTACATTTTCAATTACTGTAATTCTTTATGAAGCCCTTGTGAAGAGTGAAATCAAAATTCCAACTCTGTTAGGGAACATTACACTTGCACCATATGCATTTTCAGATAGTCTATCATTTGGTAAAAATTTAAAATAAAAAACACATATATGGAGCCCTATTTTATATGTAAAGATCAAGGGTTCACACATATCCACAAAAGTAGAGCATCAGCCTTCTTCTCATAAAGAGGAGAATATTGCAGTATGCAGACTTCTGAAGTACAGTTATCCTGCAGTGAAGAATTTGAAGAATCTGCAGGACCCTACCGGGATCAAGGAGTTTGTGTTAACAAAGCAGTACTGCTGCAGGACAGAGAAGAAATGTTCTCTTTTTCATCTTTCTAAATATCAGGTTTAATAAGATAGAAGCAAATCAGCAAACTGGCGCTATTTTTGTAGGAACGATGTAGGAACATACCTTTTATACTTAAATTAAAACTCATCATTTTAGTTTGTTTTCTCTTATGTTAGCAGTTTGCTGATTTTTTTAAAACATGTTGAGAATACTAAAATTGAAATAGTGTTCACCATTCACTAAAATAACATTGAAATGCTGCACAAATAAATTGGTGCTCTCTGCTATAAGAGCATGTTAAGAGCTGGGCACATCTTCCTTCAGCGAGCTGTTTCACAAAGGAAAAGATCTTCAGCTTTGAAGAATCTTATCTAACTTCATGGAACATCACAAATGCAGGACTGCAACTGTTTCAGGACATACTCTTGTTCTATCTCAATAGTACCCAGAACCCTATTCCACTCTTTGGTAGGACATGCATTTGTTATTGCTAGTGATGTTTTTCATTCTCAAAATTCAACTCATTTACTCATTTATAAATTAATAACAAATATCCTCATTTCTGGCTATTGAAACAGTGCTTTCTCATTGGTTATTGGCTATCATGAAGCTCCCTTTCTCTCAAATTAGAGAAGTGTAAGCCTTCAGGCAGACAGAAGTGAGAACGTACTTGTTGAATGCTTGATAAGGCTGTATCAGTGCCCCAGCACATGCACATGGAGACTATGTACGGACAAACTGGCTATAGGGTTCTGTGGTAGAAGATGACTGATGCCCTGAGCCAGGAGCCAGAAGCGGAGGCAGATAGAGAGGAAAACTTGGTCTGGTAAGAAGAAACCTTCTAAGTCTGGTCTTGAAAAAACAAAAAAGAAAGTAAAAGAAGGAGAAATGGCATACGGTCAAGACTATATTATCTGGAAAGTTCTTCAAAACACAGTTTCTTCCCCTCCCCTGATAGTCCTTCATGTAAGTGTTTCCTGGCCAAGGCGAGGGCGAAAGGAAGAACACTTCAATCCAGACAATTTAGCTGATATTGTTTCTTTCTACTGTGTTTTGGCAGACAACTTTGCTTCTCTCAAATCCCACAGACTGATAAGAAAAGTTAATTTCACCAATTTATTCTCTGAAAGACCAAGTCCCAGTGGGAATACTGTATGAAAATATTTGCCAAATAAATCTACTGTTTGGCGGATATTCAAAACTATACTGGAAGAAGTTTGAACATTTTTTTTCCGGCATAGCAAATTTTTGCAGGAAAAAAGATAACCATTTCACTTATTTTTAGTTTAATTTCCTTGTTTTCCAGAGGTAGAACTATTTTTAAATACTATGTAATAGCAACGTAATCAATTATAGATTAATAAAAAACAAACCAGGATAAAACAATGTCTTTCCCCTTTTGAGGATAAGTATGACTTCTAAATCAAGGAGCTGTGTTTTCAATATATATAATTTTAAACCACTATGATAATATTTTAAGATGTGGTCATAAGTATTTGCTTAGAACTTCAAAAATCTTCTGAAAAAAAAATATTTGCATTTGGTTTCAAAACAAACTAATTCTTTTTGAAATTAAAAAAATTCTTGCATTACATATTAGCTGATAAAAGAAGTATTTTTCAGGATTGGAAATTTAAACCTTTCTTCAGAAATGTCTCAAAACTTGACCATCCTTGGACTTATGTTATTTCAAGAGAACTCAGGTGCCTGCCAGATAACTATAAGAATGCAAATTGAAATTGAAAATTTAAGTACAAATTTTGTGCATCATTACCAATTATAATTGGGAGATGTTTTCCTCACCTGAATATCAATAAAGCAGCACTGTGCCATGCATCACACCAAAGTGGTGTATGACTGTGGCACATATGACTCTGAATCCTGCACCACTGGCATACCACGAAGGTTACTTATAGTACATGTCACAAACCCCCAAGAATCCCAGTAAAATTCAAAGACAGAAATCTTCATACACAATCTAGTCCAACACTTATCTTCTCTAGTGGTTAGAAAACTTTCCTTAATAATATAACCTAAATTGCTTCTGCTTTTCATCCTGTTATTTCTTGTCCTAGTGCCAAGGGACATGGAGAACAACTTCTTCTTTTCCTATTTGCAACAACCTTTTAAATATTTGAAAACAGTTATCATGTCTCCACTCAGTCTTCTCTAGACTAAACAAACATAGTTCTTTCAGTCTTTGCTCCTGGGCCATATTTTGTAGACCTCTGATCATTTTGTTATTCTCCCCTGGATTCTTGCCAATGGATTCACATCTTTCCTGAAGTGCAGTGCCCAAAGCTAGACATGGTATTCCAGTTCAGGCCCCACCACTGCTCTGCACACTGCAAGCAATTCAAGTCTCTTATACTTAGCATTCCTGTTAACACATCCTAGTATGTCTGCTTCCTTTATCTGAGTATGACAAAGGTTACATATACTGGTTTGGATCCACTGAAATACTGAGTTGCTCTTTGGGCAGAAATATTGCATTATCAATCTGCAAGTAATCATTTCTCCCCCTTTACACTCGTCCTTACTGAATGCCATCATACATACTCATGATCACTCCTATCTCTCAAGGTTCTTTTAATTCCAATCTGTTGTAGTTTAGCCCTAGTAGCAGCTAAGCACCACACAGCTGCTTGCTTCCCCACTGCATGGTTTGGTGGGTTTGGTGAAGGGGTGGCATTACTGGTAGGACTGATTCAGTTTGCAAGTTCATATGTCTCAAAAACCACAAAGGAAGTAAAGTAAGAACAGAAAGTTTTTTCCCTTAGTCACCTGACAGTTGAATGAAAGCAGTTGAGACAACACGCAAAACAAGAAAATCTCAGCATCAAAGCAATTTGCTTTAGACACCCAGCCATAACTTTAAAAAGTATGTAATATATACATGGACATGTTTTTCCTCACAGCTGACAAAGATCTATTCTTGCTGGATCTCACAAGACCTTTGGTAAAACGGGACTGGTATCTCATAGTTCATTCTCGTATTGCAACAGGAGAAGGAAGATTAGTTGCACCTTGGCATTTATTCCCTCATACTTCAACCATTTACCCATATTTTATACAAAATATCCTCTAGGCTCACTGAACTCTCCCAACCCATATAAGGCAATTTTATTTTTTTTTTTTTAAGCAGACTAACATCTATTGCATGAAACCAGTATGTAATCTAGGAATAGGTTATTAATTTCAGCAGAGTATCTTAAGGGATGAAATATTAATGAAGTAAATAGCAATGTTTAATCATATGAGAGTAAACACATCTACATTTTCACAGACTGAAAGAATACATTTCCAGATAACTATTTCAGTGATGAAAGACCACACTGAAACAGAAATTCCATGAGCTCATAACACACTACACTTCATGGAAAACAACATGATACTCCCCATGGTTAAATACTACAAATAATGAAGATATGAGGCATGGAAGCCTAGTATCAGCATTCAAATTAAAACAAACCAAACCAAACCAACAACCTTTAATATTATAAACTCATTTAAACTACCTTAGATTTTTCAGATATTGAGTAATTTTGGACTGTCCAACTTTCTTTTTTAATCAACACCAGATATTGTGCAGTGAGTTTCAAGAATGATATTTGTTTTGCTGGCTTAGAGAAGTTGGGAATCCTTCCATTTGCCTTTAACAGTAAATAATAAATCCAGTGCTGTCAACAGATTTGATATACCTGGCAATGTGCAGATGAATAATGCTTTGGTAAATAAGAGAGTTTTCTATTCCAGTAATAACAAAGTGAGTGATCTTGTTGAAAGGAAAAGCCTGGCAAATGTGAAGGGTTACATAGATGCTCCCAAAAGGCTTATTTCCCAAATAGTTGTATTAATCCACAATAAAAGTAATCCTAACATTAAAAACAATTCCTAGTTTTATCTTTAAAATATGAAAATGTGAGTCCTCTTGCTCTGCCTCAACCAACTTAAATATTTTACATGAAAGCAGAACACATTATTCCCTCTATTCTTCAGTTTTAGCTGAATGCCATTGCAACACTCAGCAGTAAGTCAGTGTGTGCCAAACATGAATATTTTTAAGCGTCACTTGAGTTTTAAAGGCTACAGTAAGTGATGGGAACACAATTGTCTTGGGAATCTACAAATAACTTTAAAAAAGCTCATAAATCTGGCTTTCATGGTTTAGTTTTCAACAGCTTTATGAAATATGTCAAAGCTTGAATGCAGTGAGTTCGTTTTCCTTCAAATTTCTTTGGCTTGACTTTTCTCAATCTTTTTTTCATATTCTGCAACGAGACAAATAAAAACAAATTCTTTTTTTTTTTTTTAAATTCAGGCACCATCATAATAGTTTTTAAAAATTTGCTTTCTTATTTTAAATTTTTTTTTGTATCAACAGAGGATAAACTAAGTAGGGCAGCCTAAAGTATTCCCTCATTAATACAAACATAAAATGTTTCTGTTCAGCACCCAATATATTACAATATAACAGACCACATATGATTAGAAAGTCATGCATAATTAAAAGCTATTTTTTTCTTAAATTGTTTAGAAGAGATGAATGGTAATGACTAAGCACAGCAGAAACCTGGAGAGCTGCATGCAGAAGTCCCATGCATGTCTCTCTACTTACAGGAGAACACATGCACTACAATGATAATTACAAGGAAATGCTTGGTTTTTTTAAAATATGAACTAAAGAGTCAGTTGAAATTCAGTGTTCAATGGAAAAAAGTCTTTAAAACTCTCTGAGAATTACAAAAATAAGTCCACTCAAAGGTATTACCTGGCATCACACAGCTGGATGCCACTGGTGTGGAATGTCATCAACTGCAAAAGTAGACCTGGTCTGGGTTGCTTTCTGAAACTCTTGAAAGAACTGCTATTGCGATCAACTCTGTTGTACAACTTCCCTGAGCAGTACTCCTTGGCAGGAATACTTCTTTATGTGTAATAACATCTCTTCTTCACCTAATCTATGTCACAAATTGGAAGAAAAGATCCCATAGGAAGCATGGAATGCAAAGTCATTTAATCCTCCAGTGCTAGGAGTAGAAAGTGGAGTTGCCAGCACATACAGAGTAAAAAACCCCCAGGTGTTTAAATATTTGACCAGGTGCTTTTTATCTATTATGTTTTAAAATTACCATTACTCCAGAAAAGTTTCTTGGAGAGTACCACTTTCTCCATTTTGGTATCTCAGTTGTTGCTGTAAGAAGAAATTTGGAACATAAGTCTTGTTTAGAATATGATCTTATTCCTGATTGGGATTTCGGATGCATTTCGGATTTCAACATATCATAACTTTCCACTTTTTTTCTTTTTTTATCACTTATTTCTAATTTAACCTTTTTTTTGGCAAAGATAGTGAAACAATATTTATTTGACTTATTTAATATTTGCATTTGGTCTTGCAGGAAGTATATTAAGGAAGATAAAAGTGTGACTCTACAGATGAAGCTATGAAGTGCAAATCTAAAGTGACAATCTAAAATCAATTCACAGAAGTCCACTTCTGTTTACGGAAAACAGAATGGTGATCTTCTAAAAAGCTTTCTTTTTTTTTTTTTTTTTTAAAAAAAAATATATTCTTGTAAATTCCATATGGAATTTGGTTTTGTTTAACTTTGGGTTTGCCAGCTATGATACAGTTAAATACAGAGAACTAGTCAGACTTATTATGGTAGTGGACTTTCAGTGACTTCTCATGCTATCTGGGCAAAGTTTGTAGGGTCAAACTGCTGACCCTGTCGTCCTTTCCGAGTTACTTTCCTATGTTCCTACTGTGCTTCATCTAAGAACGGTGCAGGACAGAGGGGCTACTGCTTTCTATTCTATCTGGATTTTACCTGAAGTGCTTTACCTTTAGTGAAAGCAGAAAGCCTTTGCAAGAGGTTGTCATTGCTTAAGCAAGCAGTCGCAATTTGAAAACCAAAAGATACTCGGCAAGTACTGCACATAAAATATGAGCAACTGGGATTTGAGCTTAAATGCAAGATAAATACTCTGAAGCACAGAAATAGTTAAGGTCTTCTTGCAAAATTGCCAGTTATTTTCTAGTCAAATATCTGGATAGTCTATCTAAAATACCAGTGCTCAATAACTCCTCTCCTGCAAACTACTTTTCTAGTAGAAGTATGTAAATAAATATTTACCATATCTGTCTGTGTTCCAATCCAGAATTCCCACTTAAATCAGTGGGAATAAGTTGGGCATATCAGGAATACAGCTTTAATCTTATAACAATGCAAACTACTATGATATAACAGAAGGTACTGTTGTTTGCACACATACTATACTAAAGTATATACATTGCTCAGAGAGTGAGGAAAAATAATCTAACCTAGCTGGTCCTGCATAAGGGGTAAGTTTTAAAAATGTCCTGTATACTCAGTGGACCATATGTCTATTTCTATTTTAAAATTCTATTAAGTTTAAGATTGAGGCTCTAACATGATAGTTCTAATGCTACCTATGGGATTGTTTCTCAAAATTACATTATTGGTTAAAGTGCTAATGCATTTTTCCTTATGCTGTGGACTGGTACTGGGAGAGCTGTAAAGCCATCGTTGCTCAGACTGTTGATGGAGGAAAGAAATTGCTGCACAACACTGGAATACTCCTGGGGTTAAACAGAGGAACAGTAATGATGGGATTTGGAGAGAATTCAATAAAATCCTTCTCATTCAAAGAAGGCCAGTGTCACACAGACTTTGAAGGAAGGGAAAAGCTAAGTCTTGTGCAGAGATGATACACACATAACTCCATTGTGATTCTTAAATATTTCACAGCTAAACAAAAATACACAGTGTTGTCACACTCTTTTCTGCTATGTAACAGACCTCTTATTACAAACAAATGTAACAATTAAAAATTAAATAGTCCCATACTAAACTTAGAACAGTAGTTTTATCCATTACAAATTTACCACAGCTATTCCTTTCTCAGTTTGCTGTAGAGCTGAAACCAGATATGAGATGACTAGAAGAAGGAAAATCAGAACACTTTGAGAAAGTTTTATATTATTTCATAAATAAAATTTATACATCAGGTTTCTTATGCTCATTAAAAGCTATTAATATTATATCTTTATTATATTCACTCAGGCACACACTGGCAGTGCCGGCATTATATAGTCACAAAGCATGCACATCAGGATGACAACTAAAAAGCAACAGGGAGCTTTGCACATAATCTAAAACTAAATCTGTATGTAATTTCCTTCCCTTTGTTAATTGAAGATTAAAACTAAATCAAGGGGAAGCCTTCTATGAGGCTACTTCCAACAACAGATGACTCAACTAGCACCTGAGAATTTGTTGTGCTTGTGTGTACTGAGGTTCTGAACTTCCTGTTTCAATAAAATACCAAACAAGTTGTGTTTCCTTTACAAATAAGCTATTACATCAAACCCCGTTCCTATAATTTCAGTTTTTGTCCACATTCCAACATTTTCTTTGGCAAATGTAGAAACATTCTAATTAAAGAGAAGAGAAAAACAAGCATCATTCATCATCGTAAGAATGAATGCTCAAGAGAACATCCTTACTGGTTACTTTGTTCATTCAGCTTAATTTGGCCTTCTAAGTGCACTTAATTATGGTATGCAGTTCTCTGAGATGAAACATGGGTAGCAGGGTTCCTTCCTCTAATAGTATCTCACGAAAGCTATTAACGGTAATAATCAATTACTCTAATGCTGCACAAATGTCAGACTGTGTCAATTAATTAAAAAATATTTTTAGAATACCAGCATACTTGCAATACACTATTCTGTGACATATAATTAGATTTTTTTTTTAATGGAAATGTTCCAGTGTTTTCCTCAGCATGATCTATAAGAGCAATAAGAATCCTTTACAATGTCCTCTTTCCCTAATTTCACAGTTTTGGTCAATGTTTAGATTCCAGATGAAAAAATTCTGTCCACTTCATTTGCAATTACCGCGAGAAAGACAAATTCCCATGAAAAGGTAAACATCAGGCCTGCAAGCACAACATAATGTAGTTGTCTGGTTAAGTACAATACAGCCTATAAATTAAAACATATGTGTTTTTTTTTCCTAAATGTATTTACCCATACAAATGAAAGTGCTGATTCACTAAGGCAGAAAGGACATTATAATACGAGTGATAATTTATCGGACAAATGGCATTCTGGATAAGTAACTATTGCTAACAGGTGCCCACGTGCACATTGTATCTTTGTGGAAAGCACTGCTTCTTTTTGTTATAAATCAAAGGTAAATCCTCCAGCACATGCAGTTAGAACCCCAGTCAGCTGCTGTGTTCAGTCAGGTTTATGTGCTAGACTAATCTGAAATGCAATAGAAAAAACATGCACTGTAAATGGTTGAAGCCAATACAGGAGGCTGAAAACTTCTGATAAAAGAAATAACTACTACTACATCTGCAACACTCTCCAAAGACAGCATAAAAACATAAATAGTGCAGTTAATCCTGGAAAAATCCTAAATTTGAGAAATGAACTCTCCAAAAAGGAGAATGCGTTGGGGGTGTTGGTTGAGAAGAAGCCAGCAGCTCTAGAGCACTGGTCATGCTCTAGGGGAAAGCACACAACAGGAGATTGGATGGCAATGTGTTCTGGCTTGCAGCCCAGAAACCCAGCCATACCCTGGGCTGCATCAAAAGAAATGTAGCCAGCACGTCAAGGGAAGTGATTCTGCCCCTCTACTCTGCTCTCGTAAGACCCTACATGGAGCACTGTGTCCAGCTCTGAGTCCCCCAATATAAGGATGGGGACCTGTAGAAGTGCTTTCAGAAGAGGCCACAGAGATGATCAGAGGGCTGGAGCTTTCCAGTGAAGACAGGCTGAGAGACTTGGAGTTGTTCAGCCCAGAAGAAGAGAAGGCTCCTGGGAGACCTTAAAGTAGCCTTCCAGTACCTAAAGGAGGCCTACAAGAAAACTGGAGAGGGACTTTTCACAAGGGCATGCAGTGATAGGACATGGGGACATGACCTTAAGCTGAAGGAGGGTAGGTTTGTATTAGATATTAGGGAGAAATTCTTTACTTTGAGGGTGGGAGACACTGGAACAGGTGGCCCAGAGAATCTGGGCATGCTGTAACTGGTCAAGGCCAGGTTAGATGGGGCTTTGAGCAACCTCATCTACCTGTCCAGAGTGGAGAGGGTTGCAGCTCAATGATCTTTAAGATCCAAACCATTCTATGATTTATGATTCTATGCACCTCCAGAAAAAAAAAACAACAAACAAAAAACCAAAATCAAAACCAACCAACAAACCCAGACCAGAAAAACTCAAGAAAAAATGTTGTCTAATGTCATGTCATTTGAACAACTCTGTGTCCTTTAGCATCTCCTACATGAGTAAACAGCAACCAGATCAATCCATACCACACAGAGAATATAATGTGATTACACTATGCTATCAAGGAGCTCATTTTTTGTTTTATGAGCTTGAGTTGAGCCACACCAAAACCCCAGTGGAGTGGGACAAACAAACTGTTCAATTATTTATGCCATTTCTATTTCATAGTCTCTCTTCTAAGCCACAATTAACTCCACTATATAGTTTCACATAAAAAAGTTTTGTGCAAAACTTCTTAATTAACATCATAGTTCTCTACCTCCTTCATATTAGACTGAACCTGGAATTTCAGTAATAATACTCAAAAAATCTGTAGAGTTTGGCCTTGCTTTGTGTTGAAACTGAAGCTGTTCGGGCAGGAATCTATAAGGCTAGGCAAAATTTTGTGCAGATTACTAAAGTTTTGGGACAAGATTTTCAGTTTTAACATGTTAGTGAGGTCCCACTTAAGCTAATTTTTAAATGTTTATTTCTTTTGATTTTAGGCAGTTAGTACTAAATAGAATTTTTACACTTTTTTTCCCTGGACTGTCCAAAACATATTAATTTAAAAGTTAGATATTAATTTTCGGTTACTGTTAAAACAACCAAGAAAATTCCACCCCATTCAGACTCCCATCCCTCAGGCAAACATACTTCCATTAAACTTACAATAGATTTAACAGTAGGCATGCCATGCAGCAAAGACTATTGGGGGTCAGCAGAACCAGGCTGCCTCAAATAAGCTGCACAGGTAAGAGTCTCTTATGTCAAGCACCGCCGGAGTTTTCTTGAAATGAAGTTGATAAAGCCTTCAGGCCACAAATAAATCTGGAAGAAAGGAATATGGGTGAAGTGTGACATTTCAGTCAGATTGGGTAAAACCAAATATGTCTTCTGTATCTCAAAATATTCCTGATGCAGACACTATCTTTTGGTTTGGATCTGTACAATGCATTTGGATGCAAAGTCTTATTTAACGTTCAGTAGAAAATAATAAAGAAACACTACCTTTGTGATAGTAATATACTGACTAGCAAAGAGAAGCCCTTTTTTGACTGCAACCTCTGAGACAACTTTAGGCAAATATTAAATAACACTTTAAAAAAATTATGAATTTAGGTAATCTTTTAAATACTTCTGATAAATAACTTCAGTACACAAGACATAAATCATTGTGAGAAAAACATGACAGTGGAACTTCTTGTCCTTGAAAAAGCCTCCTAGGTCTACAACAGAATCTCATCAACACATGATAAATCACAAAACAGTAAGAACAAGTAAACAAGTATGCCTATATATACAAACTTATACTCACAAGCACAATAAATAAAAAACAATGCAAAATAAATCAGCCGAAGTTGCAATTTGGTTCAGCAACTAAATTATGAATTCATTTCAAAATTGAATTTTTTTTGGAGGTATGTGGTTGGAGCAAAGATATGGGAGTTAGAAATCAAAGGAGGCCATTACATCAAACTAAGACTAGCAGGACAAAATTTGGCACAGGTTCTTGGAATATTTTCTTCGTATTAGTTATGAATTACTTCAGCCTTGATTTTGGAGGACAGAAAGCTGCAGTTAAGACTGTACCTTAGACAAATGAAAGTGTCTGTGAAGAGCTAAAATATACACTCTAATGTTCTCAGAGGATGTAACTGAGAATTCCACTCAGAAAAATATCTTATCAGGTCTGTAGGCCATGATCCTTCACTGTAGAGACCTTGTCATGGACTTTAGTGTCACATGCTCTTCCAAGAACATGAATAGACTTGTAATACAACCTTTTGCCTATGACTAAAAGAAGAAGCAATAGGGAATTTATTAAAAATAAAGGAATTTTAATTAAATTACTAAGATTCACATTTGCTGGAACCATTGCATGACATTGTGTTTTGCAGGAGTCAGAGTTATAACTAATTTTATTGCCTGGATATAGTGTACTACAATTATAATAAACAAAAGCCAACAAGAGCATCTCAACAGCTGGCTCCACTAAAACTGCTATTCTAGAAATTTTCCCTTCCCAACATAAATGTAGCTATCAAGAGTCCCCACAAAGTTCCACCATATTTTTGCTTTTTCAGCTTTCAATCTAGAGTTACTATTAAATAAGTGACAATATAATGGTAAGAGCACATAATTAAACACATTTTTCCTCTTATAAAATGTTTCTTAATAGCCACATTTTACTGTGCTACATAGTTCTTTAAAACTTCACCTTTTGAATAGATGGAATGTATTTGGACTGACAGCATTTTAGCCATTACAGATAAACACTGCATATAAACCCGATTTTCTGTTATGCAATAAAATATACATAAGCAATTTCCTTCTACCATAACAAGTGTGAGGATCAAGTAAGATAAAGCATGATTTCTGAATCTTTAGCTATATAGCCCCTGGGGGGCATGAATGGCTTAACAAAAAAAAAAAAATCATTCATATGCACAAGCCAGTAGGATTTCTAGCACACACTGGCCTCATGAAACATTCATTCTTCCATTTCGTTCATATGAGGAATTTTTCTGTCATTGCCATCCATACATGATTTTCACTCATGAAATACTGAACATGCACAGAGAAAACATTTTTACTGAAGGATAAAAATATTTAGATGATAGTGACTAAAATAACCATGACTTTTCTAGGCATTAGGATAATATACTTTACTTACCCTAAAGGCAAAAAAAAAAAAAAAGCTAAAAGCTGATTATTAGCATTAAGCACTTTTGCAAAGTGTACGTGACAATCTGCCAGTGAGCTTGTAATGAATCATACAGGCAAACACAATCACAGTACAACATAACCAGAAGAGAAAAAAAAAGATAAAGGCACATAAACAACCATGTTTTTCTCTACCATGGAAAAAAGACCAAAGTAAAACTTCGATTGTGTTTTTAAATGATAACACAGTTTCCCCAAATGCTGACTTTCTAGAAGTACAAAGTTACAGTTCAGATGATAATGTAAAAGTAGAATGCATTACAAATGCAGTCTGGGCATGGCTCTGTTCTCCTTATTACCTATACACTAATTTCATCTTCCTTACTGCAGGCTTTGCTTGCTCTTCTCATACCTTTTTATCACAGTATTTCCCATGTAAGTATATGGAGACGCACTCCAGAGTTTCTTTTCATTTAAGGATCATGTCATCTCAAGAAACTTGGAACAAAACCCAAAAGCAAACAAACAAAACTGCAGTTTAGGTTTATGAAATATATTCTATGCTTATATGCACAGAAAATTCTGGGCTGGAATCAGCCATCCTGTCAACGCTTAGCGCCTTCTTTTACCAAAAAATTTATTCACTCATTTTTCATTTCCATGTTAGTCCAGACCAGTCAATTGCAGAGAGGAAACTGGTGGCATACATTAAAATTACAAGCAAATTAACCAGTGATATGTGCTTGTAAGCACAGTATATGAAGGCTTCAGGATCCTATTAGTGAGATGTACGAAGCCATCGTGCTGTAGGCAAGACTATGGAGTGGTAAAAAGAAATTACAGACTCTGATTTTTATTCCAGAGAATTACCTATGTAGCTGAAACAGCTCTTTTTAGCAGCTGGCTGGGGTGCTCTGTTATTTATAAATCATTGCGGGCCATCATTATATGCACAGGTAAAGAGCTCAAGTACATCAGCCAGAGAAGCCACACAGATAGATGGGTGTCCTTCCCAGAATGGGCTTCTGGGCAACAATAAATAAAATCCAACAGGTTTTGGAAACATACTTTTGTCTGATTATGCTATGTATGTCTGAATATGCTGCATCTTAAAAAACAGCTTTTGGATAAAATTGGCCTTTTGACTCCAAATGTCTTTGTAAACTAACATTTAAAGGATACAGTCCACAAAAAACGATGCTATGCCTTCCTCCTTCCAATTTGAGCCAATTTCTCTGGTATGGAAGCAGGATGTACTTCAAGTTCTCATGTCTTCTTTTGTAATAAAGGATAAAATTAGTGCCAGGCTCAATAATCTGTCTTTATTAAATAAAAATAGTAATTTACATTCTCATCCTGGATATATAAGAGATCCTTTTTTTCTTCTCTGTAGCAATGTATCAAATTAATATAGGGATTATTCTGAGTTTCACAGATGTAACACAGACAAAGAGAAGTAGAATACTAGAATATTAGAGAAGCAGCACCTTTTTTGACCTAGCATATAAAGTGAGACAATGACAAATAGGTGATTTATGCCATCTCTTGTAATGTAGTTAATACTGAAAGCATGATAAATGAAGGTAAATGTTCTCAGGATTCCTTCCAACTGAGAATTGAAGCGCTTAAAAAAATCCTCCACATGCATTAGCCTGCAAATTATAAAAGCTCTACGTGCATCCATGATAAGTGAAACCTCTATGTGATTGTGGATCATATTGTAGGTAGGGCACCCAATTCCAATTTAATTTCAAGTTTGCCACAGTGTCAAAGGTATTAAGAGGATTTGCTTTTCACTAGGTATAATAAGCAAATACATGCCAATAAAAAGGGGTTGAATGGTATTAGATGCATAAATAGATACAAAAAAACAAAGTCTAGAAAACAAAGTCAAATAAGTAGATGTTATCAGTATTTACTTTCGCATCTTGGAGATGTGAAAGGAAGGTCTTAAAATGGGACTTTCAGTGGAATTTACATCTGGGACTGCTGACTGAACTAAACAGAAATCAGTATTCTGGCTTCCAAAATCATGCTAAAAATGTTTTCTAGTTATTTGCTGCCTTTTATTGCCATTTTGCAGAGTAACATTTTCATGCTTCTGGAACCATGAGGAATAGAATTATTTTCCCTAAACTATCATTTTTTTCTTAATCTAATTAGTTCACAGTCTAGGATGCAACAGCCCAAAATGGCTGAGTAACCTAAGAACTGGCAACGCTGGTATGCCCCAAAACAAGGTAGGACTTATTTTTTACTCCAAAACTGTTGAGCAAATTTATAACAGCTGCCATTTTAATTTCAAATACAACCTAAATTACTCATGCATATGACATATTAAAGGCTCTTTCACTTTTCCAAGATAATAGATCAGCGATACTTACCTAAAGATGCAAAGGGAGACATATTAGGACTTTTTGTAAGACTCTAATCCTACACTGAGAACATTTGAAAATCTGTCATTCATTTATGAACATTCAACTTTCTCACGTTTTGACCACAAAGCATTTTAATACAGAATACATGGCTATTCCAGTTTAGAGACACTGTTAGGAGTGGACTATAACAGCTGAGACCAGAGCAGAATATAAAAATTAAAAACAGAATAAGGATTTAGTAACAATTCATTCCTCTGGTTTGGTCTCTTGCCTGTATCTTTTCTTTCGGCTGAGTTTGGCAGATGTCCCATGTAACAGGGGGTGTCCAGTATTACACAGTCAAGTCTTGTATCTCCCAGGAAAAGCATATGGAACATGGTTTCCCACATAGTTTCATTGAAACCAGGCTGGTTTTCAGATGCATAGTAGACTGGAAAAATGACACAGTACATACATGCATAAAACCTGTATGTACAGCAGATGCAGTTCCAACTACAATGTATTTGATGCCCATGTGCAGAGCTGTCCCAAACTATCCTGAATTTCAACATTTAGTATTTAGGATTTATAACTCTACTTTTATAAAAGAAGATTAACTAAAAGAAGAAGAAGAAAAAAAAGGACAAGAATATCTTCATTTCTTCTGTTCATTAAAATTATTTAATTCCCCCAGCTGCAATATGGAGCAGTACTTACTAAACCATCTGCCAATTCATTTTTCGGAAACAGGTGCCTCCTTCTGACATGGAAGAGCCAGAAAAGAGATGGAATTTGATGAACAAACATTTAATGAATTTAAGAACATCAAGAAATCAGAGAGGCAACCATATTTCACTTAGTGTAAATGATTCAAATGATTCTCATTTGAACCAGCCATGAAAGCCAATGTTTTAACCTCCCAAAAGTGCTTCCAAATGTTTAACTAGTCCAGTAATGTTTGGTGAGAAATCTGTATCTTTAAAAAAAAATTCTCACTGTGCAAATGGCAACTGTTTGAGGTTTCACTCTGGTTTATTTTTTAAAATACACTTGTATTCCAAATAAAGACAGTTCTTGGCCACTGTTCATGTCATTAACAGCTTTAAAAGCCTTGGGCCATCCTCTCTAAGCAGTCATATGGTATCTGCAAATTACAAAAATGGAGAACAGACCCACATTTTGTTTACTTCAGCAACTTCTGACCATTGTGCATGACAGACACATAAGAAAAAGGTTCTGACTGATACTAGAAAAGTCTTCTAAATGAGAGGCCTCCAATTTGCCTTTAAAGCATCACTTTTTTCTTAGTCCTCCAGGCTATCAGTTTATTGAAATAGCCATCTTAAATGTATGTGCTATTTTTCTTTATTGGGTGTACTGCAGTCTTAAACTGCGAACCAGCAGAATGTGGCCAGAGGTAGGTGAGTGCAGATTATCTGCCCCCATTGCAGAACCAGCATGATAAAGCATATGAATATAAAAGAGTCCACTTCACATAAAATAAATGCTCCAAAATAGAGATTTTAAAAGTCAGAAATTAATCTATCCCAAAGTAATGAAGAGCAGTCTGATTTTGATGTAAACTTTGTGGCCTCTTATGTCCATGATGTCTATGAAGTGTAGATTCTCATGTGGGCAATAATAGTCTGTGAAGCACAGCCTCACTCTAATGCTTTTAGCAATTGGATTAACTATATTCTTTTGCATGTCACTTATGGATAATATAAAATGAAGCTGTCCCAATATTGCAAAGGAATCTGCAACCATAATAATTTCCATTATTAAACCACTGCTGCTTTATATTGTAATAATTGTGCTTAGCAGTTTGCAGGAATTAATATTAGCTTGTGGCTGACAGTTTCAATTTCATGGCTATGAGAATTATTTCAAATATATTAATTTTCTTTGTATCATCTGAAGAGAGATATTTTTTCCTATAATCACTTTTCACATGGAGGTTCAACAAAAACATTTTTCTTTTTTTTTTTTTAATTAGACTGATGAGATTTGATGAGAGAAAATAAGAGATGAAAAAGCTTATTAGGTCACTTAATACATACTGCTGCCAGAACAGGATTTTCCTTTACATATTCCATCTATATTAAATTACTCATACAACAGAGATTCCACTGCTTCTCATGAGAGGCTTTTCTACAGCCTCATAGATCTTAGCTGTACTTTAAAATTAAAACAAAGTTTGAGCCATGATTCCTAGTTGTTGCCCTGCTTGCTGTAGTCCTGCCTGGAATACTTTCCAGCTGGCTGAAAACTTAGTCCTTTGCTAGCCCATCCTTCCTTGTCATGGGCTGCAGCGGGGTTCTAGAACAGTCACTGCTTAAAGATTCCAACTGACATTTACCAAAGGTATAATGCTCTTAACCCTGAAAAATATGCCTACAGTATAAAAGAATTATCTTTCCAAGGTGAATAATCCACTTAGAACCAATTTTCTGCTAGCTTATATTTTTAATCAATTCACAGTCCAAGTGAAAGAGATGAGATGCAAACCAATAGTTTGGATACTATAGTCTGAATTGTAAGAAAATGAAAAATACTGGGAACATATTAACAACAGCACTTTACCATGAGACAATGAAAGACATCTGAAATCTGCAATAACCATCACTTATTTCCATAAATTTCATGACATTCATTTCACCTAACATCAGATGCTGTCATCTGAGCTAGTGACTCCAGAGTCCCCTTCTGAACAACAGTGAGAAATCTCTAACTCAACAAGGCAGTCTCGGTTGACCTGATTTACATTTAATTGAAGAAGGCCACCTTGACGTCCTACACAGGGATACAATCTTCACTAACATAAAAGGAAAATATTCTAAACTGTGTGAATTAGGAGATATTCTTCTAATTGTCATGGCATCATCTAGTAAATATTTTAACATGTGTGTTTTACTTCCTAAAAATGATACTCAAGTGGGCAGTAAGAATGATACTCAACAGGCAAAGGAAGGCAGAAATTAGTAGAGGAGCATAATCTGATCATTAATTTGATCAACTAGAAATAAAGCTATTTATGATCAAGAAAAATGCTATTCACTGGACATTGCTATTTATAACACTCCACAGGCTACAGCTAAAGCAGTAGCAACTGAGAATGTATCATTTAACACCAAAGATGAAGCTTTAATAATTTATAATGGAATTTGATCACAGATTTGACTGAACATATTGACATAAAAACCAAGTAAGAACATACTAGCAAAACATTCTATAATCAAGTTTAAAGTGAAGATAATACGCTAAGATTGAAATGCTGTAAAGGATTTGTAAATATAAGTCAGTTTAACTGTGTCTAGGCTAGATGGGGATTCACATTCAAACAATATAGACATCACCAACTAATGTTTTAAAATTTCCTGTATATATACTTCTAGTTGTTACAGAATGAAGTTTTTTCCCAGATTTGAACTTTCTGTGTAGTAAAACTACTCAACTAATAATTCAGATTTAGATAAATTGAATGACCAGTAAGAGGACTTTCTAATTGGTTTGTGTTGGGAAGAAAATAAACCACTTTAATGATAGGACACTCATAAGAGATTAGATCTTCTGTGCACATTCCACTGGAGATGGAGGATTATCTTTCTAGCGAATGATTTATTTGGAGAGATAAAGAAGACACTCAGCCACTTCCTCAGCCAGTGAGGTAGTTAGGTTAATATTTACAGAGTAATAAGTTGTATGGAGGCAAGGAGTCCAAACACAAAGGAACCCTAATCTTAGTATCTGTATGCAGGTAATCTTTGTCCTGTTCCATCACAGCTTCTGATGCCTTGCTAACTGGGGGGAAAAAAACCACTTTAGTTCTTTCCTTTGCTTGTACAGCAGTAAGACCAATGATAAAAAGAATGCTCAGTTTTTGCGGCAGAATCAGGAATAGGGTGGGCACTGTTTTGGAGAACTATTGCTGAACTATGTTTATTAGTACTGAAAAAAGAAAATATTTATCTTTACGGACTGCAAAAATAGTTTACAGTTGCTCTGTCCTCTTCAAATTACACATCTATAATACAGTTCAACAAATATGAATATGTGAAAATATGCTGCAAATATTTTTCTTGCACTCTCCATAAAAAGGTTACCCCATGCACTGTGTTTTTTTCTTGAGGGAAACAGATGTCAGGAACTAGGTACCTTACTGTTGCCGTAAATGTCCTCTCTCTCTCTGAAAGCTTTGTTTATTCCTCTTACACAGTTTCTCACTTCCTTTTCATTCTCTCTTTGACATCAGTTTATCTTTGAATTCAGATTCTTGAACACGCTCTTCGGAAGTATGACAGGCTGTTATTATCAAATAAGTGTGCTATTACCAGATGAGAGAACCTTCTGCTAATCTGAATGACTACACACAAGAGGAAGGGTTTAAATCACAGGGGCTGGGGTGATTTGTAAAGCTATCTTACTGTCAACTGCTTAGACATTTTAAAAATACATTCCTTTAAACAAACGGCATATGCGTTTTTCTTTAGGATGTCAGTAAGGCAGATTTCTCATTTTCCAAAAGCCTTCTGGATTCTTTCAGAGTCTGCCGCCTTTTCACATCAACGTAATAAAACATGTACATAATGCAACGAAATTTGAAGTCTTACATAAAGATTTTAGGTTTAAATTGTCCAATTGTAATTAAAATTACATTTTTCAAAGCATATAAACAGTATATAAGCATATAGAGTATGAACATCTGTTAAACGTTTTCATTTATAATTCAACAGTGAAGAGTAAATATCCAAGTGCTATGGGAACAATTTATAAAATCACATTTTATAGGCTTTGCTAGAGTAGTTGCTGCACGCTATTGCACAAGTTATTTCATGCAGTTTCAAACCAGTGATAACTTGTCTAAACAAGTTCTGTATTATATTTTACCCACTATGAGAGATAGACAGAGCACAGCACTTAACACTGTCAAAGATATTCAGCAGTGCAATTGCAAGATCCTTAACATTAGCTGTAATTTCCATGTTAATTTTGAACTTGGGCTATTTAAGATGTAATTACACTTGTTACCAGCTAGAAATTGCTGTCATCACATAACAATGGGGAGTATAAGCTCAGCCTTTGGGCACTATAGCCAAACAATATAAAAATGTTAAGGAGGAAGGACATGTAGCAGCTATTCTTCATAATCCAGGAACTCACTTCCTACTTCTGTACATGGATGATTCATCTTTCAAAGATTAAAATAACGTTCATTATTAAAAAATGCTCAGAGTGAAGGAAACTACCATCTGTCCTACAAACAGGAACTTTATTAATGTATAGTGAGAATCTTCTTAGATATTTGCCTACATTATTTGCATAGATTACAATTTTATGAATATTTGTGAATTCTACCTTAGACATTGCTTGAAAATTTTGACTGATAAAGGAAATAACTATAAAAGTATTGAAACAGTAGAAACTAAGAAGCATTTTGTGTTTAAGAAGGTTTTGGAATGCAGAATGAAAATGCCAAGAATTTAAAAAATAAGATTAATTCATGTTATTGTTATTGCTCAGGGTGTGATATTATAAAGTCTCCATCTAAATTAACACAATGAATTATGTTTTAGGTACAGTAGTATCTACAACATACTAAGCATACATATACATACGGATATAATTATGTATATATAAAATATATAATTTTTTTTAATGTTGGCACAATCTCAGTCAAAACCCCTTGAGCTGATATTACCTAACTAAAAGTGAGACACCAAAATAGATCTATAATTGGAAAATATGGTCACATTAAATGTCAGACTAACTGAGAAAAGACATCTCAATTTTAACCCAAGACAGTCCACAAAAGCCAGTCCAGCCAGTGGCTACAAAGCAAGCAATGAAACTGATGTAATGGTAGGAGAGGTGCTGAATATAGACCTTCCAAAAATGAAACAAATTTGAAGCAATTAAGTAGACAGTCTACTTGTGTGAAGCTCTGACAGTTTTCTAATAATCCTTATGATAGCAAAGTTGAATGTAATTTACCAAGTGAAGCAGAACTACTATAATAAACTTCAGAAGCAAGTCACGTTTCAAATGTTATGGAGAAGCCACACAGATTTATGTTACAAAATTCACTGTGTTGATGATAAGGATCACGACAGGAATTTTAGACACCTTAATGAAAGCATAGCATCAAAAAAGGCAGAGAATAAAATACCAAAGAAATGAATGAATATATATATATAACTTGCAGATTATAGATTTAAATGCATTGAAGGGTGGTGGCAGTATCAACTGTGAAAAAGGGAGCATTCCAAGGGAACACATAAAGTCTGGTTTTGCCTGAATATGTTTCCACTAATGCTGTGACATCTAGAAAAAGTATCATATACTGAAATGATGGATTGGAGGTGACAAGGCAAGATGGGAACAGATTGAGTCACCAAGACAGAGTGATAATGGAAATGTTCAGTGGATCAGATTATTGACCTCTTGTCCCTTCAACAGAAGAACTACTGGTCAAATGCCTTCTCTTGAAAGGAAGTGCATTCAAAGAAGATGTGATGGAACATCAGAGATGGAACATAAAGATGACTGTGAATTCACAAGATGTTAGTTCTGAGTGATTAGAAATAAGCTGCAGCTGAGAAAGTGAGGGGACTCCTGAGATTTTGTTAAAGAAATCATGAGAGACTGACGGAAAAGTTCAGACTGAATAAAAAGGATAATAAGCAAATGGTGGGGAAAGGAGGAATGATTGGGAAGATATTGTCATTAATTTTAAAGTGCTAAAGATCTGAGCTATGGGTCTTGATGAAAAGAACTTGTTTGGGTTTTAGGAAAACATAATAACCTGCCACTCCTCTCTTTCAAAGAGAGTGTAATATCTAAAAGCAGATAAGATTTTCAGCACACCAAAAATCCAGTGGGGTCCTAGATCCTGTCCCCTGTTTTTTAAGTTACAAGTTCATGAGTCTTGTCCTTGTTGACATTTGTTCCTGAGAAAAATGCTAAAATACTCCCAGTGAAAGAAAATATTTTGAAGACAGCAAATGGAACTATCATAAAGTAATATTAAAGTACCAGGAACAAAAGGTGGAGATGTAACATTGAGTGTCAAAATGTGAGGAATATAAATCCCACGAATATATAAAATACTTCATTAATTTATTCCACAGTTCAGATAATTTTTCATCTCAGCTTCGATTTTGACGTTAGATACTCTCATATTGCGGCACTTTTATTTATATAAGTAGATCAAATATCCCTGTAAGAATGCAGTGCCAAAACCTAATAAATAGTTCTGCCTTTATTTTGCACATATTTCATTATGTACTTTTCTCTTGCTAAAACAAGAAAACTGCTGAAATGGGAACTTATTTACTAAATCAACATCTTAAAAGTTTTAGGTGCCAAAGTTTGCAGATAGCAGACTAAAGGCAAATCAACATTTTCTTACATTACTTCAAAAAATCTATATGCTGCTTTTTCTATCAGAGATCTCACAGGATCTCTGTATCTGCTTGTCAAACAGAAGCTGTGCAGCTGTGAATAAAATGATATTTGGAAAGACCGTGTTAGTAGAATTCAGGCATCTCTCTCAAAGCAGCTTAGTCATATGCTGGATGGAATAAAACCAGGATTGGCTGCGTAAGGGAATTTACTGTTTCCCAGGAAAGGAAATTGCCTGCACACATCTGGTAAAATGCTCTAAATGTTTAGTTTTGAGAAAATATACATTTCAGCTCTGCTTATAAGGTGAGTTCTGTTGAGTGAGTATCTTCTTTCTAAAAAGGGAAAGATCTAATTTGTACTTTATTATACCAAGCCACTATTTGCTATTTTATGGCAAATACTGTATACATTCAGCTCTAAAGCAAGCAGGAAATCACAGGCTAAACAGCTATATTTTAGTTTACATAATAGATGTATCATGAATGTAAATACCACACTCCACATCAACAGCAGAAATAAAAGATAACAAGAACAACAAACATGAAAGAAACACTGAGAGGAAGGGAGTAGCTTGAATTATAACTTTTTACTCGATTTCATACTGACATATATAAGACTTCGTGCCAAATTATTTAAATTCCTTTGTACTTCAACATGTCTCACAAGGAGATTGTCCTTCTCATAACAGACACAGACACATCTTCTTGGTCATTCAGCTTTTCTGGAATAAGCCCTTCCCTTCAAGCAGACTTGTTGTAATGCCTCTGATGCTCAATGAAAAGGCTGTAATCAGGCATCTTCCTTCCTTTTACTCAGATTTCAAGGACAAAAGTGTATTTAACTTGCCTTACTTTTCACACCACTTTACTAAATTTAGCTGTTACTACTTTCTTTCCCCCTGAACTCTAACTGGCTTCGACTCCCTCGGGAGGCAGAGAAGACCACTTCCTCCTCCACAGCTGGGAAAGCTGCTCCCAAAGGGATAGAAAGAGTGAAGGATCACAATCAAATGCTCGAAACGATGCACCAAATACAGCACTATCCTGCAGTGAAGGGTTAAAGAGATATGTATTTAATTTGTTGGCAAGGCGAATGCTCACCAGCTTTCCTGGACAGTGGGAAAGAGCACTTCATTAAAGCAATATAGAGTGCATTGGACCCAGACGGGGAAACGAAAAACCCTCCATCACTTATGTATGTGTCGGGGGTTGTATTCCAGTTATTGCCCATACAGCCTGGGAGTATCAAGGAAAAGTTGGGGAAAACATTACCATGAACCTCAGGGTGTCACTCCATGAGCTAGATGAGAAGCAAGGTGAGTAGTAGCTAGATGAGTAACTAACTGGTGGTGTCTCCTGTGCTGGTAAAAGTGTTCCACTAGGAGTTTGTTGTCACTTCTCAGAATAATACCTGGGCTTTCCATACCTTTTTGCCAAACTGCTGACAGCTGCCATAGCAACTGTCCATTTACTCATTCATTCATTCATTCATTCAAAACAACAAAAAAACCCCAGAACGCAGAAAGCAAACCCATCCAAAAATACAGTAAAATGTGAATTTGTTTCTCTTTCCAGTATTCCTACAACCACAGTTCTCCCTAGTGGAGGCCCAGTATACAGCAAGCCTTCCCTAGTCCCCAAGTTCAGTTTTGCTTCTGGCCCCATTACAGCACAAGGGCCTCCCAGGGTCATGCTTTGGCCTTTCCTAAAGGAAAACAGACTCTAGTTCAAACCTTTTGAGACACTCCAGTCTCTCCTCAAAAACCCAGCAAAACTGAGCTGCCAGATTACACTGATGGTCTGACTCACTAGGGTGGCATACAGATGGCAAGCTTTATAGCTAGTCAAAAACTACTAATTTAAACAAGCCTCTCATAGAGTTCCTCTGTAATGAATTCTCAGCAGATTCTCCCTTAAATCTTGTCTTTTATATAGTCCCTTGAGTAGAGGTCTAATAATTAAAAAGAAAAGTCTAAAAAACTACAGTGCTTAGTCTCATCTTTACATTTAAAATATAACTAAAGAATTTTAAAAAAACAACCTGTGAAAATATAATCAGAAAAATAAAGATTATTCTCCAGTTCTTTCTTATTAAGAGACAGATATTTTCAAAGCTGGAGCAATCTAATTTTCAGCACTACTGCTACTTTGTTGAGTATAAGCAAATAGTGGGGAAAGAGGGAATGACTAGTAAGATCTGGCCCTGTATTTTTTTGGGCTAGCTGTGCAAGGAAAACAGGGAATTGATCAATTTAAGGACAAGTACAAATCATATTAGGAAATTTTCATTTAACTTAGCAAATGAATTAAAATACTCAAATAACAGAAAATAATGAATTCGAATGTCTGGTTAGATACTTAGAAATGCTTCACACACTCTAGCACTTTAATGTAATGCAACATTCTGTCTTCATTGGATAATAGTAGGTTCACAAGTACCTTGCAAAATACAGTCGTTCACATGGAATTAGACATTCTTTCAAAGACTTCAATACATTGAAATTAGAAATCAGTATGCAAGAAGCTTGAAACTTTTGTTATCAATACAGATAGCCATCACATTAATCGGCTTTGCTATTGCAATACAAACTTGAAAGGAAGGAGAATGCATAATTTATATAACAAATTTATATACCACTCCAAATATGTACATTTTGTAGAAAATGTTCCAAACATATTCCTCTGTTTCCTCTGTCTGGAGGGATTAACAATGGCAGATGAATAATCCACAGGAAAAATTCTGACACATTGGTTCCACTTGTCACCGTCCAAATATAATTAGAATCTTTCTGGAATTCTCCAGAATTGAATTCTAGAGATTTTACTTTCCAGAGGTAACGATGTAGTATGTTAGAAATCTGAGCAGCTTCCAACAATGTAAGACATGCATTTTAGCTGCTACAACTATTTTTGACAACGCCTGAACACAACTTCCATGACTTAAAAAGCCAGATTAATATACTATATAAGATATAGCAAGTTTTCTAAGACAATATGTCCTAAGAGATCCTAAGGCATGCTGGGATTTTCCTCGAATAACAGAACATTCGTCAGTAATTCATGTTAGTTTGATGAGCATGGCATTCTCTCTGTTTATTTTAATGAAAAAAAAGTCTATAGGTTCCCAATCCAGATCTAGCCAACATCTCACCAGGCAGTTTGTCATCAGAAGTCAAAATTCTATCACACTGGTTTAAAGAAGACATTTTATTTCTACAGAGAGATAAACTTTCCCAAAATTTCAGTGGAATGAACTCTTTTCCTGGGGTCTGGCAAGTTGGGTAGTAATTTTCCATTTTTTCAAGATGACCAAATCATTACAAAGAACATGGGAATGGGAAGTAGGAGGAAGCTCCTTTTTACTCCTATATATACATTTTGAATACTTAATTTTTTAGGGTTTCCCTGGCCTTTTATGGGTATTTCTCACTTCCAAGTGTACAGAATTGGGCCGGGGAGATCTGACAGGGGAACTGCTATTCAGCCATGCCACTTCCTGAGCCATGCCTTACTGCCAGTGCCTCTAGACGGTTATTCCCTCTTTCAGTCCCGTTGACTTGTGATTTCTAACTCTTATTAACCTTAGCACTCCTTAAGTTAGCCATTTCATGCAGACAAAAAGCCTTTAAAATAAGAAATAAAAAGCTTGTAAACCTTTAACTCTTGAAAGACCTCCTGAAAAATGAGTATTTATCTCAGAAAGTCAGTAGAATACAAAGTCTGCGTTCAGCTGAAAATTGCCCCTCTTGTTCTCTGTGCAAGGAAGTGCTCATGCCTGCTTTTGTATGCCTGGGACAGTGTCTTTCTCTATTATTACACAATGCATTAAACATCAATTAAATGACACCTTGGTTCACCACGTTAAAAAACAAATTAAGAACAAGCAAGCCCAGGAACTTTTTTTGCTTTGGGGATGTGGAGGCAAAGAGTTCAAAAATTATTAGCACTGGAAATAATTTACAAGCATAGTTGGAGGCTATCGGAACTGATTGCTCTGTCTAGGAAACTCTTAATTAGAGCCGTGCCGCAGGAATTCGCAGGGGTCCTGCCGCTGCCGGCTCCTCCCTGGGCTTTCCTTTCGCCGCCCCGCTCCCACCAGGCGCTTTGCGGTGGCCCCCCGGCACCCGCGGGCCCGGGAGGGAGGAGCAGCTCCGCTGCCCACGTCCGCCTGCTCCTGTCGACTTCTCGCACACGGGCAGGGACGGCGCCGCTCCGAGTGCCGAGGCGGCGGGAGCTCGGGGGAGAAAGGCAGGTCCGGCGGGCCAGGCGGGGCTGGCCCCGCTGCTTCCCGCGCCTGACAGCTGCGGGCANCAGCCCTGCCCTGCCCAGCCCAGCCCTGACGGCACATGGCAGCAGAGCGCTCGGCTGCGGCGCAGGTTAACTAGGGCCGGGCTCTGGCGAGCGCACCCAGGCTCTCTAGGTCTGCCGGGTTAGCGCACGGATTAAAATGCAGCTGGCTGCCTGCTTCTTCTTGGGCTGCGGTATCTTCTTAGCTTCAGGATACAACTCCTTCAGTAAGAGCATGGAGACGATGGGCAAGAAGCAGTACCAGGTTCAGCACGGGTCGTGCAGCTACACCTTCCTTCTGCCCGAGACGGACAACTGCCGGTCCTCGAGTCCGTACGTGTCCAACGCGGTGCAAAGGGATGCACCTCTGGACTATGATGATTCAGTTCAAAGACTTCAGCTGCTTGAGAACATCATGGAAAACAACACTCAGTGGCTAATGAAGGTAGGGTAATAGAATTTCTATCCTAAAAATCTTGCTTACAACATCCTGTTATCTGTGTTATTGTTTGTTTGGGTGTTTTCCCCCCTCGGTTTCTAAACTCACAAAATACATAGTCTGAGCTAGATTTTCGAACCACCTTTCAATCAAAAAGTTGTTTTGAAGTCCAGGAGCATAATTTCACTTTAGAAAGTAACAGCGAATTGCACAGCTCTACAGAGGTCATGCTTTAAAGTTTGTCATTACATTTGAGTTGCTTAGACAAATAGTAATTACATACACACACGGACTGTGGCCATGTCTGAAACTTGTGATTTGAAGAACCAGCTATTAATTTATAATTAACTGACAAGGGCTATTTTAGCTCTATTTAAAGAATATGTAATGTACCTTTATCCAAAGCATGTTTGAAAAATGTCATCTGAAATGTGATTTCAAAACTTGGATGCAGAAATTATCCTATTAAGCCCCATTGATAAAGAACTGTAATGCTAAGCAAAGACTGCAAGTCAGGCTTGTAGTGAAATTAGCCTTGTGAAGTGATAGAATTAAAAGAACGTTCATTAGCGGATATCCTTTGCATCCTGTAACATTTCCACTCAAATATACAACCTTCAAGGGGAAAAATATTCTGGAAAAGGTGTTGCAGATGCCACAGAACTTCCTTTAATGCAACTCCACTGGGACTAAGGGAAAATGACATGTTTATTGCCAAAGTGGCAACATTTGTAACATTATACCTGAAAGAGCAGGAAAAAATTTTGCTGCATATATTCCTAATGTTACTGGAGAATTAACCTGATCACTTTTTCACATTTTAATAGAAACTGATTTGATTCAGAATGCTACACAGTTCAAGAGATTTTGAGTTAAAACCCCCTTTATTTCACCAATACCTGAAAAAGTGTGACAGTATAGTTTAATTGCATAGTAAATTTATGAGTATTTATGTTTTGTACCAAGATGCCTTTCTTCTAAGCAGTAGATATTTTGAGGACTCGACATTGTATTTCCAAATAAGTGTTCCAGTGATATCATACCGTTTTTTTGATGATGAAAGAAGTGTGTTGCACATGGAGAGAATTCAGTTTTCTACAATGAGTAGCCACTTCATACATAGCTATAAAATAATTTTGCATAAGGGTCAACCTCTCTCATCAAAGTTACAGAACTAGACTGATATAACCAAAGAAACCTGCTGGTGAATTTGTAAGAATCAGAAGTCACGTTCCAAAGCAAACAGCGTGGTGTTTTCATCAACCTGAAAATGAGCCTTCAAGCTTAAATCCAAAATGCATACACTTGAAGGCTCCAGTGTGGGACTCCAAATCTCTCTTTATAGGTTTAGGATGCTTAATTTAGATGCCCAAATACTATCAGTTCAGTAGCTCTTGTTTTTTTAATCTAACAGGCAAACATACTTCCCTCCACATACTTACTTACCATTCAACTTGTTAATTTACAGTGCTCAGTATTGTAGTGTTAAGACCAACATTAACAGATGTGCAATGTAAGATGAAAAACACACAAAGTAAAACAGTCTAATCTACACAGCTGCTAAGCAATTTCCTAACATAAATAGTAAAATCACACAAGACTCCAGTGCTAAATGCCACTTAAGTAGGCAAACACAGTATCATAAGTGGCATCAGGTAAACAGAAACCAGTAAGCAAATTCCAGCATCCTTATTTAGTAAAAACTGTGCTTTTTTCTGTCAGTCACTGGGAAATCAGTTCCAAGAGGAATAGGGTAAGTATCTTTAACCCGTTTTTTGGGAGATCAAAAGGCAGACTCTGATTTACAAGACAGAGAAATGTTTCTTTTATTCAAGCAAAGACTTCCCAATAAGATGCTTTAGAATAGCCTAGTCTTTTTCTAGTTGTTCCACAGCTAAACATCCTGTAAAATAACTGCTGTTTGCTTTTTTCACTATTTTAACACCTGTCCTTTATGTCATCTGTTTTGTTCACAAAGAGCCTCTAACAAAAAGTAGCTTTTCCTCAGATTTGCTTTGCTAGAGACACCTGGTCTGCAAGTGAAGATGAAAAGCAAACAATAACCTTTAAAGTTTTTTAGAGTTTACTTGCTGTTCTTTTTAAGGTCACTAATACACATTCCTAGGTTCATGTTTCAACTTACCAAAATATAATGCAAGATCTGTCCAGGCAAGGTAGAAAAATTGTGTTCATTAATTTTTTTTTGTTAGTGAATTGAAAGTGTAATATAAGAATAGTTTTAAAAGTAACCTGACATTAACTTCTCAGCACAAAAAACAGCATAGATCTTGGACTTTAAAAGTTATTTTTGTTCATTTAAGAGGCAGCACATGATTTGTTTCGAAGCTGTATAAAAAATACATTACAAACTTCTAGTGTGAATTAACCTTTAAATGTTGTTTCTGTAGTATTGCACATCCCCAAACATTTTTACACACCTCCCCCTCTCCTGCCTTTAATCCATCAACTAAAGGAAACGTTCTGTTTCTGAATGAGCACTAGGCTGTATGAATGGAACAGCATGGGAAGTGTGCACTTCATCTGCTTAATGGACAAACACAATGGGAAGAAAATGAGCTACATACACCCATGTTCTTTTGAAAATGAGTTACATACGTCCAGGTTCTCTTCTGATCCACTCCTATATAGAGAGCAGAAGAATTTCTTCGGCAGTTACTAAAAATTGCTTCTTCTTGAAAACACTTTTTTTAGTCTGAACTTGAATTATCCTTTATGCTACTACTGTACATGCCATACATAAAACTAGAGAATATCTTTTGAAAAGTAGATTATGTTTGAGCATTAAGATGACATACTAGAACAAACCACTATTCCCCCTAATCCAGTGTTTAGCAGTAAGCCAGTAAGTGATACCGTGAAGCAAAGGCCAAAACCCTGGATAAACTGTGCAGCAATATACTGGTAATCAACTTTTCTCTTTCACTTACCCTACCTTGGGATCAATTTATATACTGAAGTGTAAGATTTTTTTCTAATGTGCATGTAAGCAGGGAGAATAAACCTCTCAATAATAAAATCTTCATTTAATTTGAGAGGATAGCAAATTAGTATACAGATGAGATACAAGACTGGAAATCTTACACATAGACCTGTATGTTGTCTATTATACTTTGGAACTTTTTATACAGAACATCAGGTTTTCAGATGTCCTAAAAGACAGGCAATTTCCTGAAGTTTAACAATTAAACAATTCTCCCTGAGTAAATGGCAGCTTTACCATTTGGCTCATGATATTTGTACTCAAAAGAACTGCATGTTTTCTGGTATTAAGACATCAAAACAACTGAATGCTGAATTGAATTTGCTTCTTAGCATATTGACTAGGCTATGACTCTGGAGATTTGACTGTCCAAAGCAACAGTGTAAAAGAAATAGGTAATTTTTTCTTAGTCTTTTCTGTTACATACAACTGAAAACAATGTGTGATCAAATTGATTAAGGCACATGGAATATAAGTTATATTTGTAATTTATCAGCAGATCAAAAGACTAGAAAATAAAATCTGTGTCAGTAGTCAACATTCAAACCTAAGACTAGAACTTCATCCTGAACCATCTCAGCAGATTAGGAGGGGGATCCTTTGCTGATACAAATGCATTATCTTTGGATACTCTGAAATGAGGTTTATTTTTCCTTGTCAAGATATCCTGAAAGCTAAAAACCCTTTGTCACTTTGAAACACGTTTCTTCCCGAAGCATACAAAATCAGATGTTTTAATATGTACCACAATGAATGCTTATAATTTTTGATGATTAATTTCTCAAATACAAAAAGATATTCTGACATGCTGTCAACTAAAGCCATCTGCACACAATGGACAAGGACAAATATGTTGTACAGTGTTGGATTTCGAAGTACGCAAGAGATGATTCTGACTCTAAATCCTACATTCCTTTCTTAAGTAATGCATCTGTTTTTACTTATTGTGAAAAGTGCTTGTTTCTGTCTATCAATGATGTGTTTGCTAAGCAGAAGGGTACTGGCAGGACTCAAAAGAAAATACTTTTTTACTTTCAGATTAGTACGTGTTACCAGATAAAGTATCCACACTGCCCTGGATGATACAACTACACAGTTTATTTTTGTATCTCTTGTAGGTAAATTTCAATGAAAAGATTTGAAATTATACTTTTGCATGTGTTTGAAAACTGTTATAAAAACTACTTCTGCATCATTCCACAAATACCAAATTGGTGATAGAGGTATTCAATTCACCAAAGACAAGATTTTTCTTGTATGGATCTAAAAGACAAAATTCAAGTTGGGAGCTTGCCATCTCTGAGATGTTATCAGTAAAAAATGTGATAAACAGAGGCTTCCTTTACTGAATCAGTCTCTTTCTACATTCAAGAGATATTCTTCTGTGCTTTGTTTGTGACTAAAATGATCATAAACTTCTCATCTTTGACTGACCCAAACTACAATGGGGAGACTTTCTCCATCAATTATCAACATTAAGTGCTTAGTTTATCTTCCTTTTCTTTCTTCAAGTGTACATATAGGAAATGAGATTGGGGATGTTTGAACTACCCGTTTCCATTCCTTTTGGTTTGCATACCCATTTAAAATACAGAGTTTAACAGCATAACCTTTAGAATTTCTTTGAAATTTTGGCAGATAGACTGAGGTTTAGCATCGTGTTTCTTTTACAGACAATTATCTTGTTACTGCTCCTTTTTCTTGTTACTTATGAACAAATTCAGTAATGTTCATCTCCCCTTCATTTACCAAGAGAAACGGTACAATTGCCTTGATTCTTAAGCTGTCACGTATTTATTGCTTAGAATGGAATTTACCCTAGAAGACACAGACACTCATTTCTAACCTTCGAAAAATGACAACTAGTGTCTTCAGGTATTATATAATACTGTCCTTTAAATACTACAGTATTTGCTCTTGAAAATGTGACGCATTATTTGATTGTCAATACTAAACAGCTTAGTTAACTACTATTTCTTTAATAACTTTTAACATACTTTAATTCAAGAACCTTCTGTTGCATCTGTTGTTTCACGGGGTTTTACATAGTGCTCTCTGAAAGCCAGGATGGGGGCAAAGTAAGACAGTCTTCCTCCACTCTTACCAGTATTATAGGGCTAGACATACAAAATGTTGCCAACTGAAAACACAGTGTTATATCTTAGATTAGGGTCTACAATAGAGAGGTGCCACTTCTGGATGTTTCATCAGGTGCCTCAGTCTGTATTAATTAGCTTCCTAAAGCATGTTCAGTCTTCCTCTTCAGCTTGGAAGAGAGAGAAATAGAGGAATGGAAAACAACAGAAATCCTCCTTGAAGAGCCAGATTTGTCAGTGTTGCTGAAGAAGTTGGGAAAGCTAGCAGGCCGCATTGCTCTCACCCTCCACACTACTTGGGCACTGAATTTTGAAAGCCTCATAATCCAGAGACAATAGGTAGAAGGTAGAACTGTGGACTAGACTGCAAATATTAGATGAATATATAGATAAACATTATGCTTCTGATTTGTTAAAAACCAGCTTAGGTACAAGAGTCTAATCAGAATCGATGGCCTTTCCATAGTTTGGTGTCTCCCTATTCCCACATTCTGACAGAATCATAGAATCACAGACTGATTTGGATTGGAAGGGATCTTCAGGGATCATCTAGTTTCAATCTCTCTGCTGTGGGCAAGAACATCTTCCACTATATCAGCTTGCTCAAAGATCCATCCAGTCTGGCCTTGAACACTTCCAAGGATGGGCATCTACAACTTCTCAAGGCAACCTGTTAGTGTCTCATCACTCTTTATCGTAGAAAAAAAGTCTTCCTGGAAGAGAAGACGCAAGCTGTACTTCAGAGAAAAATAGTTCCAGCATCTAGTTAACAATAAGATACAGATGGGAGTCCTAAGGATACCTTTACAGACTGCAGAAGTAAAAATGGGAGAAGATGGCTCTTGAATAGAAAAATATTTCATGTATATATAGGAGTATATGAAACAAGGCTGTCACACAGAAAATATTTTGGTAGACCAAATGCACGCTTGGAAATCTGTCACTAATTATAACAGCTAAAGCAATGAGAAAACAGTGTGTCAGTGGGCTGTAAGTATCAATAGAAAATTCAAGAAAAGGAGAATTTCTATGGCATTGAATAAGTAGTTTCAGAAATAAACAGAGAAAATGTTACCTGCTATTTTATTATTTGAATTTCTCAGACTAGCCAAATACACATCAGATAATATAAAAAGGTAAAGCATTTGGGAGGAAAAAAGGTAAAGCACAGTAATTTAATAATAAGAAGTGCCTTAGAGATATGGCACATTACACAGTGTTTAACCAAATAACCTCACACACAGAGTAAGTGAAAAAGTGCTTTACAACTGGAAACAGTGTGATCATCTTATTTCTTTTAAGAGACATATTTCTTGGAAGTGGGGCAGAGGAAAAAAAGAATTGTGTTTATTCTCTAGTGAGAATGATGAAATATTGTTTGCTGAACCTGAAGTCTATTCCAAGTAAACCAAGCTCAGAGGAGATGTTAAAGAATTCCTCAGGTTACAAAACCCAGATCTATATTTTGTATAAAAAAAAATCCCACACCTAAATAGTTCTGCAAACACTCATTGTGTCAGTTTTCAAGCTGTCTAGGAAAAGACATTATTACTCCTTAAATGCCTTTTAAAAAAAAATTTCACTGTGTTCCAAGTAATTACTGAAAATCCTGGTTTTATCTCTCTGTTGAACAGGTTAACCCTAAAATTAAGATGTTGTTTACAAAGCTCAGCAAATGTATCCTGCCATTTGTATGATTAAAATATATCTGTTTTCTTTCCAACTTGGAGCACATTACGGCTTAGTCTGGGGAGAGGGAAGCTACAGGAACATTTCTCTTGTCTTTTACAGCCCATACATAGTTTTATCAATTTAGCTAAGGGCCTACTAAGGTCATAAAAAGGTCTTACTGTTAAAAAGAGAAGGCTGATAGAATACACAACCCTCTCTCTGTTCATAACAGTAGGGATGAAAATCTGTTATTCCTCTATCTATTATTATCTACTATCCCTCTATCTATTATTATTCACAGAAGCTGTAAGGCAATATTTTCCTTTCTAGGTGAGCAAATACTTCAGAATTCGTAGATGACAGCAACTTTATTCCCAATTAAGCTCTCTCTGGGGATTTTTGTTAAACCCTAGAGGTTTATAAATGTTCTAGCTTTGCTCAAACTCTCTTTAGTACTGCAGAGAAAAAAATTAGCTTTTTAGTTTTGCATTTGTATTTAGATTTCAAGTATCACGATAGAGTTTAAAACAAAGAAATAGACAAAACTATATAGTGCTTCTTTACCCACTGGGGAACAACATATCAACTCTCTATAATTGATTTTGATCAGGTATTAAGATCAGTCTATTGTGGTAACACAGCTGAGAGCTTAACAGACTATTTTATTGCATAGCTAGGTATGACAAGTTATTATTTAAGTTTCCAGAAAGCAGGGGGATGGGGGCAAGCCTTGCTTGATGCATTACAACTCTGTCAATATTAGCAACTGAATATAAGAGGCATTCAATTTTTAGACTCTGCAGTACCTTTTAATAATATAATTACCAAGAGGTTGAAAATAGCTATGTGCATTTCAAAAGCTGTGCTGAAGCATTGGTGAGGACCGGAGTAATTCAGTATAAAATCAAAACTAGTGCATTAGAGCATTCCAGTGTGGTACAGCATAATAACTTACACAACTGTCATAATTTGAGATACTTCAGAAGCAATGTTTTAGTATGTTTTTTGAGTAAACTGTTTGTCAAATCCACATGAAACCACACTAAACAAATGTTTGATCTTTATCTCTGCACTTAAAAAAACTTTTAGGCAGGGAGAAAACCTAAAAATTGCTCGTCTTCGGAGAAAATAATTGTATCCATTTAAAAATGGCAGGATCTTCTCAAAATCTCTAATATAAAAATGACTGAGCAGTCCCATCCAAAAAAAGAAGAAAAGATCTGTAGACCTGTTCATTCCCATGCTGCAGGCATTAGGAGTCATTCACCTCCTGCACTCACAGTATCAGCTTCATCGCTGTGTTGCTTTTGGTTTGGGCCTGCACCTGTTGTGCATGATCCTGGGAGGAAAAAGCCTCTTTGTTCCATTCTGTCAGGGTGTAGGAATGGGGAGACACCCAGTTCAGTGGAAAGGACATTTCCTGGGCAATAACCATAGCCCCCACAGCAGGTCCCCCATGATGTGACGTCTGTGTACTGCGGGGCTGCCGTTCATCATGTGATCTGATGTACAGACTTACACTGAGGTATCTGAGTGGGCTGAAAGCTTAATTTTGATCTCTGACATCTAAAAATCATTTAAATCTTGTCCTCCTTAACAGAACTTGTAGACATCATACTGTGACACTTCATGTACTTCTTTTAGGTCTCTTCCCATGGATTACATTATGTTCGGTGCAACAATTTTCCTCCTCCTTTTCCATTTACAAGGTGTAACTACCTGCAAGATGCTAATTCAAACCCACAGATTCAAAGTGAAATATAAACCAGTACCTTAAGGAGAATGTACCAATCAGTCAAGAAGTAGCAGCCTCATTTTCCCATGGACAATCTCAGCTGTGCAAAATGTTAATATTCAAACATCAAAAAGCTGCAGATCAAGATTGAAATTTATGTAGCAGTGGAAAACACACTTTCCTATTAACACATCCATTCAGACAGTTTTCTTATTCAAGAAAATTCCCTGGTGAAGATTTAATGACACACTTTGCATATTTTTGCTTTACTTTTCAGAAAAATCTTTTATAAACAGGGAAATTCAACTATTCAAAGGGGACACTAACTCCCAGTTTCTTAATACAATTTTTTAAAAAATAGATAAAGTAGGCAAAAGAAAGATTAAGTGAATAAGTAAAAAGGACAAAATCTTGTGTTTTCTGCTTCTAAGGAATTGACTTAAAAACTCCTAAGCTTCCTTGCATGAGGTCTGAACTTTGACTGTATTAACTACCCTTGTGTTTTCACTTACGTTAAACTGTCATCCTGATGTCAGATTTTCTGTCAGATATAACTTCGGCTGTAAAGTAATAGAAAATTAAAAAACCGTGTTGTAACTGCTACTGGAGCCATACTGGGAATGTTTTCTGGAAACTACTGTGACACGATGAAAGAAAGTTCAGATAACTAGAAGGTAAGCCCCAAGACTAATAACCCTTAGAGACAGTATAAACTGCAACACATATAAACAATCTGACCCTCTGAAATCTTAGCACAAACAAACAAGGATTCTGACAACTACAGCTTACCAGCTATGGAAGAAAGTTTAAATATAGTTAATAATACCCTAATTTTTTTCCCCTGACACATAAGTTTATTTGACTTGCATCTAGAGAAAACTTAGCCATGTCTTAAGTTCAGCTTCTTTGTTATGGTAAACTTTATTATTTTAAAAAGGCTCTGAGGACAGCATACAAAATCCTAGCTCTGCTCTAAATAACTAGAGAAATTCCCACTGACTTCTTAGTGAAACTAAGTGTTTAGTTTCACTAAGAAATATTAAAAAAAATTACTGAAAATTACTGAAAAAAGTATTTAAAGTTAATATGGAATTGACCAGTAAATCAGACATGTGATTTAAGGCTTATTTCCTGTGGACTACCAACAACTAACTAAGGATGCTATTGGAATAGAAAAAAAGAGTGATAATTTTAATCACAAGGAAATAAACATTTTCCTTTTCTTGTCCCTCTCAAGTCCATGTGGGAGTAACATCTCCCAAGAGTCTCATCCAGTCAAGTCCTTTGCACTCACCATTTTCCTCAGTGAATTTCCTTTCAGCTACACAGTGTTTTTTAAACTTCAAGCAAACCACACAATTCCTTCCCTCAGCTGGATTCAAGATCAGCCTTCCAGTCCCATTTTGCAGCTCATTGTCATTAAGAACTCCTATCCCTGACAAACCCATTTTTAAAATTCTGCTCACATAGATTGATTTCCTTCCCCCTCCCCCCTTCCAGCCTCTTTCCTTCCATTAAAGCTATGCAGCTTCCTGCCTGTCCCTTTTCTCTATGTTCCTTCTCATCCAGTATTCTCAGTTCTGGATTTGTTTGTTCTCATTGTTAGATTTGTTTTTAACCTTCAACTATGTATATACAGAATCACAGAATGGTTTGGGTTGGAAGGGACTTAGATTATCTAGTTCCAAACACCCTGCTGTGGGCAGGGACACCTTCCACAAGACCAGGTTACTCAGTGCCATCCAACCTGGCCTTGAACACTTCCAGAGATTGGGAGTCCACAGCCTCTCCAGACAACCTGTTCCAGTGTCTCACCACCCTCACAGCAAAGAATTTCTTCCTAATATCTAATCTATCCTGCTTCAGCTCAAGGCCATTCCCCCTTATCCTATCACTACATGCCCTTGTGAAAATGTCCTTCTGCAGCTTTTTTGTATGTTAAGGTACTGGAAGGTGCTCTTAAGGTCTCCCAAACCCTTCTCTTCTCCAGACTGGAAAACCCTGACTCTCTCAGCCTGTCTTCATAGGAGAGGTGCTCCAGCCATAGGATCATCCTTGTGGCCTTCTTCTGGACCTGCTCAAACAGGTCCATGTCCCTTTCTTATGCTGGGGGACCCAGGGCTGGATGCAGCACTCCACGTGAGGTCTCAGAAGCACAGAGTAGAGGGAAGGGCAGAATTGCCTCCGTTGACCTGCTGGTCGTGTTTCTTTTTGATGCAGCCCAGGATACGATTGGCTGCCCGGTTTGCGAGTCCACATTGCTGGCTCATGTCCAGCCTCTCATCCACCGACACTCCCACGTCCTTCTCCTTAGGGCTGGTCTCAATACATTCACCATCCAGCCTGTGTTTGTGCTTGGGATTGCCCTGACCCAGATTCCAGACCTTGCACTTGGCTTCATGGAAATTTATGAGATTTGCATGGGCCCACTTCTCAAGGCTAAGAGAGACAGCTTCTTTTTCTGGATAGGTGTATGTGGTATCGATGCCGTTGTACTTGCTCCATTGCTAATGTGGTTACTCATCTTGAGAGCAGAGTCTTGTATCCAAGAATGTCTCTGGAAAGTTCATTAAGTCTCCCTCTTCAGTGGCCCTTCTTATCAGATCTTGACAGGTGGTGTTCTCCCATAAAATACCTATCCTATAGCTCATAGCTTTGGTTCTCAGCCATTTTTGCTGAGAAAAAATTTATGATTAGTGCCAATAGTATAATTTGTTTTGAGAGGATCTGACTTCAGTTTCTCATCTTCATAGAAGGGCACCAACTGGCAACTGCCTGGTGTCAGGCTTTCAGGAGCACTGACTGGAAACTCAGCTCACGAGGTGACTTTCCATCACTGTCTGAGTGCTCGGGGGGTACCAGAGACAAAGCGGAACTATTAGAAGCAATGGATGGAAAGGCTTGTCAGCTTGTTTCTATTCAAAAAAATCAAACTGCCTGGTTTTAGATGGATAATCCTAGCTATTGAGGCAAAAAAATATATTTTTTACTGCATCACACACTACATTTTGTTTCTGCAACATGTTGCCTATATGTGCTGGTCTTGCTTCTCAAATATTTGTGTTTGTCCCCTCTTAACACAGTAGCTTCCTGTATTATCTTTGAAGCATGGAATTCCTCAAAAGCTTTTGCACTAAAGACTCTTAACTGTGCTAATGGAACAGCAAAGAGAAATAAATAAATGGCATTTGACAAGAACATATCAAACATGCTCATTTTTTTAACTAAGCTAAGTTGGCCATCTGAGTTTCTCTTGTTTAAGGCAGCCCTTAGTGCTTTCTGTAGTCACAGTCAAACACATTTTGTTTTTTGGGTTCTGTTTCCCCTCCCCAGTGTTTTGGAAACTGCAGGGAAGTTCTCTGACAGGTCTAGTCCAGAAAGTGAGGAATTTTTGAGCTGGTGATGTAAATGTAGCGGCTTTTCAGACACCTCACCTCCCCAGTTCATTTAACATATTATCAATGAAAACAGTAGAGAGAAAGATGCAACATGTCTTAAAGAAAAGAGCTACAGCACTTGAGAGGAAAAAAAATCACTCCAAAATCACTGCATGGGTTCTTAGTAAAGAAATTAAGTCTTCAAAACTGAAATCAGCAGCTGACATGTACTTCCTCAAAGTCTTGAGCATTAAAGATTTTCAGTCCTTCAGCAAAAATGATTGGTTGACTCTCAGTAGCATCATCATTGAGGCTTCTTCAAGAAAAAGATCTCATAAAAGCTTCCATAAACTATATTTAGATGCCAGTATGTTGCAAAGTTTAAGAACTACTAAGAATGCTTTCAGTTTCCTTAATCTGTGAAGCTGGAAAGAAAATTTAATGGCTTGTCCTGCTGAAAGATGCTCTGTGAACACAGCTTTGTAACAGGAGACACCCAGTTTTATAGCTTACAAAAGGGACTAATTGTGTTCCATAGCTTCCTAACTAGTTTGATCCTTGAACTCCAAATCATTCTTCCTTCTGGTTGGAAGTGGAATTCAAGATGACTGCTTCCCTAGAAAGCAATGCTGAGAATAACTGTGAATATCTAGCTCTTTTTTCACTTCCCCAATAGCATGTTTTGAAAAGAGGAATTTGCTTCATATTTCTTCAAAACCTTGCACTCTGATTTGCCCCACCATATCACAACCCATTCTCTAAAATAGGCAGTCCTGTTGAAAGAGGAGTTTTGTGAAAAAATCACTTGATATTGTAAGTTGAGATAAAGAAGATAAATGGCTTTATCTTTGACAGATAAATTTGCTAAATGTTTTTGTAAAATTTATAAGGCTACATAGCCAATGTTTTACATGAAAAATGTCCTAAGTACCCCTACCAGCGTATCTGATATTTCAGCTGCCTATTACTCAGTGGAATTAAAAAAATACACAAATGGGAAAGGATTATTTAGATCTGAGATAGTAAGTGTTTATTTAGATGTCATCTTTTTAGGGCAGAATTTCATCTTTGCATTAGTCTGGTAAAGTCCTGATTCCCTGCTGGTAGCACAGAAGTACCAGAAAGGACTGAAAGCATGTAGGCTTATCTCCAAAAGGTTTGAATATTCAATTTGTGAAATTACTGCCCAATGCCATAACCTAGTATTTAAAAATTAAATATCAATTATCAATATTTCTTATACTGTTTATAAATAAAGAAGTGTAATTTTCAATATTGATGTCTTGTTGCAGATAAGAAAAATACTTATATTCATTTCAGTGAATGGCAGAAGCATCATTGGTTTCTTCTCTTCTTGGCTTCAGTGCTACTGAACTTCGGCAAAATGCCATTCATGACTCACACTATTTATTTATTTATTCTTTATTTTTAGAGTAATGGGAACTTTATGAATTCCTTCCCTGATTTCTAAGAGAAATACCACTTAGCTGGGATCCTGAAAAATGGTGATTCACGTTCTTAAATTATTGCCTTAATGAATAGCCTTAAATCTTAATGAGTGTGGTCAATCACCAAATAATTGATTTTAATTTTGAAGATACTGTTGTTAAATTTTGGATTTTTTTTAAGTTATTTTACCTATATATAAATTCACACTATTAAATGGTTTGTCAAGTTGACTTTTTGGTTTCCACTAACAACGTTTTTTTTAAATCTTAAGAATATTTTTCATTTGCAATTTAATGTACAACTCCCCAAACCTGCACCTTTGAAACTATATGCGTCATATGTAGTGTAAAGAACCCATGTCATTCTCCAAATGGGAAAACACATGAAAATGCATGTGTAGTTAGGAAAACAGTAGTGTAGTATCACATACACACAACAAGCTCAGTGTCTGGAGCTTGGTGGGAGCTCAACTTCGCAATAGCCTTTGGGACTGTTTCAGCTCCCAAAGTCTCTTCCCTTTTCTTATGTGCATTTTTGCTCTTTCTACATCATCACTTGGATTGTAACATTTGTAGTTAGTTCCAAACATAAAGCAGAAAGTATGATCATGCTGTAATAACTTTTAGTATTAGGTACAAAATACTTTCATTCAAGAACATACAGTGAAAGTCATCCTTCATAAATATTTGCATAGAAGTGAAGGCATTTCATGCATTTTGTTTTGTGTTATTTTAAGAAAATATTTAGGATTTAAGTAGTTTATTGCTAGTAAAGGGAGAGATGGAATTTTTTTCTTCTGCTAGCAAGTATAAATTATAAAGGTGTAACAGCTTCCTCTAAATGAAATGTAATCAGACATGAGGGTAAATTGGTGAGTCGGTAAGCTTTTATTTAGTGCAAAAGCATCGTTAACAGAACCATCTCCTGCATATCATTTACTTTAAAGTCTGTATTTACTATTTGAAGAATTAGCATTTAAACCTTTAGTATTTTATTACACAATTTGGGCTGGAATATTTTGCAGTAGATCACAGCTCACTTCCAGATAGTATTCATTTATGATGTGCCTTTCACCTTTTGTTTGCTGACAGGAAAATGAGATAAGAGAAAAATCTTAGCCGGAGGTCTGGACAGACAGAAATGTTCAATGGGTCATGTTAGAATCTAATAGTGTAGAGACATCTCAAGCATTCCCATATACATTCCCAAAAGATATTTTCCCCTCCCTTGAGAAACAACACATAGACCATTGGGATGTCCTGCCCTAGGGGAAAAAAAAAAAAGAAGAAAAAAGATAAGAATGCAATTTAAAATACCCCTTTTTAATCCTGCAGTGTACTATTATTTTCCAAAAGTTACAAGTTACTAAAATTGATAACTGACTTTCATAAAACACAGAAAAATAATTTTTTATTAAAAGCTGATTTAAAATAGCTTAAGGTCTGATTGATGGGGATTGATGCAGTGCCCTTAAAAATGTGTTCCCTTAGGTCTGTCAAGAAAAATGACTCTTGGACTGGATAGTGATTCTTCTATTTCTATTCTGACTTGAAGCAGTAGCAACATTGACAGACTGTGAAAACAAGTATGAAAAGCTATTTTAAACATTTTTGTGTGCAAAATTGAAATTTTTGCATTATTTTGCCTTCATAAAAGCAATACATTAAAGTGATACAGAAATACAAGTATAAGCACACATCGAAAACCCGGCAGTATGGTGCTCCATGCACTCTATACATACACAGTAAGCTGCATATACATGTTGTTTATACGAATTGCTGTGATGAAATTGTGATGTATTCTTCTCTTTTAAAGACTACATTACAAATTGCTGTTAACCATGTCCAGTAGGATCTAAGGTGGCTTATCCCAAGAAACCCTTGCTAATGTACAGACTTGAATTATACTCCAAATACACTATTTAAATATTTAGTGTTTTAATTGCAAGTTAAGTCTGTTAAGTAGTCTTTATATACAAAAATGTATCTGTGAATCAGAAATATAAGGATTTTATGGTATATAAAGATAACTTTCTACAGTGAGACAATTGCACGTGTGCACAGAGTTTGAAAAAATGTTTCAAATTATGGGCTACATTCTATTTCAGACAACTCATGAAGAAGCCAGATGTGGCCACAATCCAAAGAACACTGCCACTCTGAAAAAAGGGCAGTGCAACTAAGACCAAGCATTATTGGGTTAAAGATAACTCAAGACATCTGGAATATGAGAAGTAGGATACTCTGCAAAAATATTTTGAAAAGAACTGATCAGCAGTTTTCTTATTTTGCCCTGTCACTAGAACTAAGCAAAACTGATTATGGATGCTTAAGCCCATTTTCCATCTTGCCCATGGTTGTGTACATACTGTACATCTTGAGTAGTGGAAGGGCTGATTAAGCTCCTATGGTTTAAATTCACAAAGGTAAATTTGAGTAAAGCACTTTTAGTAGGGATGTGAGAACAATAACTCAAGAAGCTTTTGACAGCTTTATATATCTGTCACATCTCACTCCTCTGTGGAAGAAAGCACCCAAAATCCTTAGATGCCAGTGGTTAAAAAGAGTGGCAAAAGAGCAGCAAAAGCCAAAAGGGTTCAGAAAAAAAAAAAAAGCTGACAAATTTTTATTAACAAACTACAAACTTGGCATAGAAATTGACATATGTTTGCCCCTACATCCTAATAATAAGAGGAATAAAAGAAAAGAGGGAACAGATATAGCACGAAAGAGAAATCAGATAGGAGAAAAAAGTAGCTCACAAGTCCTGGGTCCATCATCAATCCAGCTGACAAGGTGTCCAAGGTCCTGGTGGTGCCACCTGGGCTTTGGAGGGGTACCTTTTTATAGGTGAGTTTTTGCTGCCCTGGGATTAGTGTCTCGTTCTTCATGTAAATGAGTCATCTTGCACAGTCCATTCTTCTGGGCCTTTCTGGAAATGGGTCGGGGGACTTTGAGGGTCTTTTGATGGTCTCAGTGCCCCCTACTGGACTGACCCTCAGTTGACAGTTCATGCCTGATTCTAGATTCCGTTCTTCTACACATGCACTGTCCTTTATGTTGTGGGGTCACTGTGGGCCAGAACAGGGAAGTGGGCTCTGGAACGGTGCTGCCCTACTTTCCTACCCTCACTTTCCAACCACATCCTGTTCTAACTTGCTCACTTGAATGGCCATTGGTGTTTGAGGAATAGCATTGTCTTAACCCTGTACTGCCCAGGCTTCTGCAGTATGTCAAACATTTTAGCTTCAGTGCATATTTAAAAACTGCCTAGCTGAAAATGTATTTTATGTTGCTAGGTTTTCTACTGGATCTACTCCACTTTTGAAAATTCAAGACTGAAGTTAGAGGAAAAAACGCTACATACATGTCACTAGCTCTGCAGTTTTCTCTGAATCTGTGTTAGATTCCTAAGCATGCAGTATGTGTCATAATACAACCTGTTCACACAGGGCACAGCACTCTATAGAAACTCATGATTAACATTAACTCTCCCTGCAAATAAATGTCACAGTTGACAGAATCAGTTTATAAACATTAAGAAAATCACCAAACTTTACTTGGAAAGCCTGCTCTGATAACTGACAAATTCTATAAAATAAAACAAGCAGCCAGTACTATTTTTACTATTTATGGGGTAACATTTGACAAAGAAGTGATGTATGTATTCATGTAGCTCTGAATGCTGCCAGGAATGTGGCTTGTTAATTAGTACAGATTAAACATTTGGCATCAAAAAAAAGAGCAAGATTTCATTTATAACCATAAATGGAAAAAATGGTAAGTCAAAGAGTCTTTAAAGTGCACAAATAAGTTACTGATTCTTCAGAAAATTGTCTGTAATATGTACTCAAACTATACAGTAGCAATCAGGAAAGCTGTTCATTTGCTTAAGTATTGATAACTCTTAAAGAATTAATACTGTCCCTGCCAGGGGCTAGAAAACAAATTTATTTTAGTGCATGCACTACATGTATTTTCTTTCTCTCCAATTTACAGCTTGCTTAAAAAAAGACATCTTGGCTATAAAAGCAACATGTTGGAATGTGTTCCAATATGACTGACCTGTCCTTGGTTTTTGGCAACTTAGCTAAAGTATTTTCATCAAACTTTATGATTTTATATGATTTGAAGTAATAAACCATGACAGAGCCCCAGAGTGATAACCTTAGAGAATTTTTTTCTCTCTAAAAATGTATCACCATAACTCTGTTATAGATATTAACTGTCAAATTATTTCAATTTTCCCAGCTGTTTTTGCAATGTAAGCATACTTTGAGGCATGTTTTTTTTTCCCATCTCTGCTTTCATTTTTTTATTTACTTTATTCCAAAATACCTGCCAGCCAAATTCTTACACAAAGACAGAATGTTTCATGAAAAAATCCCATGAAGAATCACCGAAATCCTATCAACTATTCCTTCTTTCATAAGAGAATGTATTAATACCTGTTTCCCTCTCTCCTGTAATTTCCTTGAGATAGGATTTATTAATTGACTTAGTCCCTCAAAATCAGAATTTCTGAAAGAAGATGGCATCACAAATAGTCAGCTATTAGGTTTTGACTATTACTTTGTTCAAAATAACCATCATGTAATCAAGATTATGATATACCAACACAGTTCTGGGGAAATCTGGTAAATAGTCCCTGCTGCACCTTCCAAATTTGAGCAAAACATTGAAGACGACAAACCTGCTGTTCCAACCAAACTTCCCAACTGACAGAGGAGGACGGACGTATTCCCTCTGTGTCCTTCCCTCTTTTAAATAACCCAAGCTATTCTTCTCCCTTCAGAAATTCTGAGTGTACTACTGCTTACAAAGGAAGGAGGCTCCTTGGCAGGAGCTAATGAATAGTACTCTACAAAGAAATGTGCCACAAAGAACTGCAGTCTCACAAAATGTCTGCTAATCCTCAGTGTTGTCAATGAAGCTCGGCTCTGGTTGTGGGAACTGGAGTCTCTATTAGTTCTTCCATCTCCCTCTCAGGGAAACCCAAGGGCCTTGCTTTCTCAGAGTGTGCAGTGGGAGCATTCTTTGCTCTCACTGAGGTCAGTGGGAGGTGATGGGCACTTTGGATGAACATCGTTCTCTTGTTCCTCTTTGAAGAAAAATATACAAAAGCACCTAACACTAAAAAAAATTGGGAAATGTACTAAAAAGTCCTGCTTTCTACAGTTTTGCATTATATGATGAAGGGAGGATGAATATAAGCAGAGAGGGATGAGTGCGTATCTTGGTTCAGGTCAGGAAAAGAGATTTTATGACATGCAAATGCAGAGAATGTACAAAAGTGGGAGAGGATTAGTGAATATGAAGGGAAAACCAGAAAGGATTTATGTAATCATGCTTTGTAGGACTTCTAGGAAAAAAGCCACATGAAGCTCCAAAGCCAGTTAATAGGTCAAAATAATTTTGAAGCTTCATGTTGCTCTAAATTAGAATAAATGAGTCAGATAATGAAACTGACTTTAAATCTTAAAATAAATCCCTTTCAGTGTTCATATTTCCTGCTTTCAAGTAACCATATTCCCTAAGTTACTTAGTTAATATTTTTAAGTTGAAAAACAGATGTGAAGACAAACTGTTAAACTGGAGTCAAGAGAATACTTCAATGATTTAGAATTCACCACATAAATGAGAGATTATTTTAAAGAGGTCAGATACTTGGAGATACTTACAGATATTCAAATAAGATAAGTTATGAAATTGCAGATCTGTGTGTCTAAACAAAACTTCTTTCTAAGGTTGCAGGCACAGTATAAGTGGTACAGAAATCTGGCAACCAGAACCACCAGATGCCTTAAATTGTAATGACAGGTTTTGCGTACTGCAACGTTGCAGCTGTGTGTTTGAACTGGGCAATTGCCTAAGCCTACCATAAAGTGTTTACCCTACCTTTAAGCCCAGAATTAACTAATTTTCTAGTAGTGTGTTTTGGAATAACTCAGCGATAACAATTTCAAAGAAGTCATGCAGTTCTCTAATCCTGTATGCAGAGATGACTGTGCTGAGATTCTCATTCTGATCTATAGTGAACAAGGAACTAACCTTGCAGACTGAGTTTTAATATCAACAATTATTTCATGAAAGAATCAAAGCTCATGAACAACCCATCTTTGTTGATTTGTTGCCGTCTTTTTAGTTTTGCAGGCCCTTTTTTCTAAACTAAAGCAAATGCAATATTTTAAATGCTTTCTTATACAGGAGCTCTTGGATACCTGAGATGTCTCACTCCTTTGGGTTTTTTCTCCTTTCTCTGTATGTCTTTTTTTTCCCCTCCAGTGTGCATTCAGTCTACCAGGCATATCCTTGATCTTTATAAAGGTATAATAATATTTGACTGTGATATTGGGGCGATAAAATACATTCTAGAGATCTCCCTTCATCTTCTTTTAACAGAGCTGTACTTGAGCAAAGTTTTTTTCTAAGTTATCTATAATGATGTCCAGTCCTCCAGATTCACTTAATTTGGACTCAGATCATTTAATTCCCAGATGTCTACCCTTATCAGAGGGACTCATACTAATTGTTGTTCTCAGTTTTCATGGAGCAGCATCTCTCTTTAGTGAAAAATTACTTACTTCCATTTATATAAATGTCTTCAGAAACTTGCATGTCTTTGGACTATGGCATAGCAAATATCAACTTGGGCTGCTTTTTAAATTAAATTATCACTATATTCTGACAACTCACAGTTTAATTATCAAGGACCAAAGATGCCTTACCATTACTACTCAATTAAAAGGCAGAGATCTTCCTTTAGTATAAAAGAAGAAACCATCCAAAAAGTTGTCACCAAAGTTTTAAAAAAAATTCCAACATGTTTGGTCAAATTAGATTTGTCTCTGGATGGAGAAGCTTTTGAAAATGAGTAATATCCTGGAGCAAAAGGTAACACTTAAGAACTGATCCTGCGAATAGAGGAACAACTCTAGTTACCATAGTCTGATTGTGATTAAAGGTACTCATGTTAAATTATTGTGCCAGAACCCCCTTGTTTGTGTGCTTACTTTTGGTATTCAGAAAGATTATTATGCAAAGAGCACCTAAGGGTTGGTTTTACATCTTTGTGATACACCCGAGAAGTAAGTACACCTATGCAGCAGTATAGTAGATGTGAATGAAAGCTTGTGTCAAGTCTGAAATCTCTCTGTTGTGCATTGCAGTTCCTCAGCTGTATGAGGATAATGGAGAGAACAAATACCGCTTTAACAGTTTGGTCACACTGGGAAAAAGAAATAACACTTACTTTAAACTTAAGAGTATACTACCAGTTTTAGAGGTTTTATCTTAGTATACCCTGTTTTCATCATCTGCTACCTTTAAAAATAGCTGTGAAGTCAGAAAAAAATAATCCAGTCTTTGCTTAAATAATATTTAAGGCAGAAACATTCCAAGCTGATAGATCTGCCAGTTGACCTTTAGCTGGTCAGAAGTGGAACGGTTATGTATGATCAATAGTTTGATAGAACATGAAATCATAAGATGCTTTTTCCTTTTTATGGAAAGTAGCCATACAATAATCTTCTAAGTTTTTCCTTACTACAAGCTATCATTCATATCAAGATAACATTATCAAAATAATATTGTTAATAATTCACAATATCAACCTGTTTTACCATTTTCCTTTGATTAGGAATTGGTGATGTGTTATAGTTTGTGCTTGATGACATTAGCTGTTTATTATTAGTTAATATCCCCTTTGTAGCTACAGCACGATGCTCAAAATTTATTAAGGATTCCTTGGTAGAACAGTGTAGGAGTGAAGTAGAAGTTTGATTCTAGAAATTTCCCCAGTCACTGGAGAAAAAAAATCATGTGACCTGGATTTGTAAGAGTTCAAACATAAGCAATGACTTGTGAAAGAAATACAACATATTTGCAAAGTTACAGAGAAAATTATATTAAAGAAGTGTGGAGAAAAGTAAGACTGCTTTTTGATAATACAGAGCGGTGGAAAGAAAGACTTATATAATAGGTTACTTTAATTTTCTCCTTGCTACTTCTTTTCTCCTCGCTTTCCTTGAAAGCAGGGTGTTCTGTTATAAAATGTTTACTAAAATGGCCTAATTAGTTTAGACAGAAATTTCTTCAGAATCAAGTATTTTAAACAACTTTTGCATTCCTAAATATTAAGCATTTAAAGTATTTATAGGTTTTTCTACTGTTTTATGTTTTTATTTGAAATTTGATAAAAATGTGCACATAACAATTTTCAATGACATCTGACCTCTTCTCTGACTTCTAGTCATGTGATGAAAAATGCTTTTGAAAAAAATTAAGCGTAAATACAGGAAGATGACTAAACTCTTAAACTTTAGTCTTCTAAAAAATTCCCATCACTGCCAAAGCTGGTGAAGCTCCTCTGATGGTTAAAATAGTGGGAGCACTAAGGCAGAAAACCTTCTGAGTGCCACAAGCTTTCTCACCCCTGTACCTTCTACCTACCTCTGCAAATCTCTTTTCTTTCCTTTGGTAAATAAGTGGCCACATATTCCTTGTCGCTTTTGCGCTTCCTCTCGCAGAGCTTAACATTGGGAAACTTCATGTAAATACATAACAGACAAGGAACAAACTTGCTTAGCAAGGCAGCCAGCAGGCCTACCGTACTGCCCTCTCTTTCCAACATTTAAAGTATGCAACTATCTTCTCTCTTTCCTTTCCCATGTAGCTTGAGAATTACATCCAAGAAAGTATGAAGAAAGAAATGGTAGAGATCCAGCAAACTGCAGTGCAGAACCAGACTGCAGTAATGATTGAAATAGGCACAAACTTACTAAATCAAACAGCTGAACAGACTCGCAAATTAACAGATGTTGAAGCACAAGTAAGTAATGAATTTCAACCTAAAAATACTTCTGCTTCCCAAATACTACAACCATACATTTAGCACCGTTGGATGTTACACTATTCAGTTCAACAATTAGAAGTCAATCATTATCACTAAGAGCTTTACTCAGCTAAAGGACACATTAGTATTTGGTAATACATAGTTCCATCTCATGCCCAGTGTTGTCACTTGAGTGATTTCCGTTACAGCGGGATTTGAAGTAAGTCTAGCAAGACAACTATTACATTAATCTTTAAAGAGAATATACTTAAAACTACTATACTATATCAATCATCAGTTGGATCCTAGTGTGCTTTTATACAACCCTTGCAGAACTTTGTTGATTATTCACCTCTCGTCACCAGATCTTAGCTAAACGAGAGTTCCTTCAAACGGCCTTTTCCCATTTACTGTGTTCATTGCTTTTGGAAATGGAAAAGTTTTTTTAAAAGTTATCAAGAAAAATATGTGTTTTTAATTAAAGTTTTCACAGATACTCTAAGTGGGCTAACGGTTCATTTCCAGCACTATGCGCTATACTATGGAAACCAGAGGGATACATAAACAAATCTGAGATAAATCAAATCAGGAGAAAAAGTATAGTCATACAGAAGTAAACTTGCCTACTGTATATATTGTTTGCTAAATTACTTTAAAAAAGGGTTAATCTTTAATAATGGTTTTAATTGAGAAGTATTAACTACAATAAGACATTCTGTTAAACAGAATGCAGATATTAATAGAAGAACAAGTCCAATCAATGTAGAATAGTATGCATTTTTAGGCTTGCAGGCATGGTGGGAAAATTCGGATCTATCATTGCCAAAACACATAATGAATATAGCATGCAGCACATAGAATTTTATGTAATATAAATAGCATGCAAAATCTAAAATCCTAGTTAGACATTTTAATATCTGTAGAACTCATCCAGTGAGTTAAATTGCACTTTTTAACAAGCCTTTTTGAACTCTCTGATAAACAGATAGTCCATAGCTCACAGATGTACTGAATTTAACTTTGATTGCATTATTCAGGAGCCTAATATTTTGCACATGTTGAGAGAATGTATTTATTCATTCACAGTAATGTCTTTATGGAAATTACTCAATTATTTTCTGCTTAGAGGAAAAAAATCATCACTGTAACTTTCCTTCTCTGCTTGAAATTACTGGTGACTGGGTTAAAGGCGTAATTAGCAACATAAGGAAATTAACTAAACAACTGCTCTCTCAAGGACACTTAGTTTTGGCAATAGTTTTCAATTACAGTTAAGTGTGAAATCATGTCCTGAATGACTGTTTAACATGAAGGACATGAGTAATCAATTCTTCCTATCAAGGAAAGCCAAATTCTGTTGAATTAAAAAAAGCTGTTTTAAAACAATGAGGAAAATATTTCTAGAAAACATGCCTCAAAGTAATGCAATCCAGTACAAACTGAACAGCATCTTTCATGTTTCCTAGCATCTGCATTTAAAGTTGCATCTCTTAATTTAAAGATGCAAATAAATGATAAACAATACATATAGAAAGGAAAACATTGAAATGGAAAGAATGAATTGACAAAAGTGTGGTTCATATGATAAACACTTGAAACACGTGTACTTACTTTCTACACCAGACTGAGAAAACAACTCATTTTGAGCAACAACCACAATAGTACCAGTAATGAATAAGAATTAATGTAACAGTTAAAGTTCACAGTTAAAGTACACAGTAAAGTACACATCCATTGATCAGAAATGTAGGTTGCTACTGAAATAGTCCCAATGACACATGGTAGTGTAATAACAAAATCAGCGCAACTCTATGTGTTCTTTTTCATTCTGATTCCATGAACATTTTTGCCCAAATTAAGTGTTGAAAAATATGTTTTTTTAAAATCGTCGGTTTAAGATGAAATTTGCTTGATTTCACAACATAACAAAATTACAATTTCTTTAAAAGAGGTGTCTTGATTGACAATTATTTTTGTAAATTTTATTTAGGTATTGAACCAGACAACGAGACTTGAACTTCAGCTTTTGGAACATTCTCTTTCAACAAACAAACTAGAAAGACAGATTTCGGATCAGACCAATGAGATAACTAAATTACAAGAAAAAAACAGGTAAGTTTGCCTATCAGCCCAATAAAATGCTATTCCCTGAAGTGCCCTTCTAATACTTCTAGAAACAAAGGTAGTCACGTAGGAAAATAAGGCCTTGTACACAAGCTCCCCACACCCACTATACTCACTGTAAAGATCATATATTATTTAAAGTCTAGGAGGTCGTGCAGGTTTACTTTTGTATTCTGTTTATATATCATTCTTCACTATCCAAATTTCTCCTTTATTTGAGGAATTTAAGGCTAAAACTGAAACACTTTTCATTACATCAGTTGTAGCCCATTTATAGTCTTCTTTAGACTTACCCAGATGAAGTTACGGATTATGTAACCTGATTTAAACTAACTGAGTGCAACCCCATCTCCCAAATTTTATTTCCACGTAGTACACAACTATCCTAATGACCAACCAGGTCATTGCCACAATTTTTTCTAATGTGGTGAGAAAAATAAAACATATTCATATAAAACATATTCAGTGTTCCTTACTAGTCAATCTTTGAAATTCAGATCAATATCCAGCTGTTACTCTTCTTGTTTTTTGTACTTAGCTGAGGTCCAAAGGCTCATACTTTTTTTCGAGCTAGTTTTGTTTCTGTATCACCAGGGTCTTATTTTACTTTTGGCAATAAATAGTTTACAGAGAAATCTAAAAGCAGGAATAACAGTGAGTTTTCTCCTTCAAAACCATGTTTTTCAATGAGAACCATATGTGCAAAGTGTTTTTTATTCTGAAAGAATTAGCTTAAAAAAACACACGAGACATATTTTTGACATTTTTGTTCACTAGTCTACTACATTTATATATGCTCCCTAAAGGTTTTATCTACCAGCTTAAGAAAAACAAGCATCCTTATCAAATGGAAAGTAAAGGAAATACTGAATTTTAAAGGTCACTCTTTTTGATGTTGAACTCAGCAGATTTTAGACTACCCTTGTAACATCCACATAAGCACAAAAGCATTGTTTCCCACCTAACAAAAGGCAATCTGAATTAAGCTAATCTGCTTGAAACATAATATTCAGGATTTTTTTTTTCCAGCAACAGCAATGGAGTTTAGGTGAACGTTTCTTTTCTGGCCATGCATCTTTTAACATCAGCTTTCTCAGAGTCTGCATCAGAACAATTATCATTGAAATAATGTTTCATCCATTCACCTAATCATACCAGCTCCAGAACTGGCGATGGCTAACACATCTTTAAGTAACTATTTGCACGTTTCCCTGTCTTAATGCCGTAAAATTTATTTACATTAAGTATGTATTTTATTATAATTAAGGGACATTTCAATAGTTCATAATTTCATCTATTGAAAGATGAAAATAAGTTCCATCTTTTAATAGGGTAAATCCATGAAATCTTAGTCACTATATCTTTCCTTTAACAATGTTGAATTGTCAAACACCCATCCATTGTTACACTTCTAAAGGCTGCAAGGCAGACTATAGTAGACAATGGTATTTATTCATGCAGCTGTATAATAAATTAAAGCCTATGTATGAAACTAAGCCTTCATTTAGTCATCTACTGCATGCATAGCATCAGAGAATGAAATTGAACACTTATGAAGAAACTTATACAACAGGCTTGATTCTCTTGACATCAGCTCAAAATTATCTCAGGGGAGCCTAATTTTAACCTTTTATTTAGCTTTCTAGAAAAAAGAGTTCTTGAGATGGAAGACAAGCACACACTTCAGCTGAAGTCAATAAAAGATGAAAAAGATCAGCTTCAAATCCTAGTAGCCAGACAGAATTCTATCATAGAAGAACTAGAAAAACAGTTAGTTACAGCTACAGTAAACAACTCAGTTCTGCAAAAACAGCAACATGATCTGATGGAGACTGTTCATAACTTGCTTACTATGATATCTACACCAAACTGTAAGTAATAGCAGACATGCTTATCTAATTTCTGTGCTATTTCCTAATTTGTGTACATTATTACCTATAAAGTCTTACACACTTCTGCTTCTCAAAATGTCTGTATTTTTTGCCTGAGTTAATTATTGAGTTACTTTTTAGGGGGTGGGGGGAAAAACTACAATGTTTATGTGGTTTCTTTTCAACATTTTGTTCATCTCCTCTGGTTTATATTGGTTTGCTTGCCCACTTCTCCAGTGGTTCAAGAAAACACAGAGATGCCAAGTATCACTCATCTCACATGGCATTCATTTGTGTAGCAATATATAATCCCTTGACCATATATCTGGGTTAGACAGCATCATGTAAACCTGTGAATTTTCTTCCTGGCTCACACAGGTTGTTTCTATCACCTCTCGCTCGTGGCTTTATGCACACAGAGTTGATCAACAAAAGGACAAATTACAGTGTCTACTAGAGGCAAAGGAATTGGCACAGACATAGTTTTTAGCTCTCGACAACCAGGGAGCCATCCCAGGGCAACGGGTACTCTCACAAGTCCTCCAGTGAAGTTTCCTTGTTCACCCTAAAAATCCCTCAGCCTAGCAAATTTGTAGGCAACAATTTCACCCCTAATTGCCTTACAATACTGCAACAAATCATAGCCACGGAGCATAGCTTCCAAATTTGTGCAGATTCACATGCTCCATAAAAAACCCACATAAACCACAAACTCAAAATCATGGCTACAGAAGATTTAATCATCCCTTGCCTTGAATTTCATGTGTCTGATACGGAACTTGGACAAATTAAGAAGGTATATCTGCTCTATAAAAAGACTGTGAAATCTGGCACATTTGCCTATAGAGTTCTCAGGGCTGAAAAAACACAAGCAAATAGAACCACCAAAAAATTTTTAAAAATTGCCATTAAAACTTAGAAGACAGTATAGGTGGTCTGCTACATTATTGTAAGTTGGATCACAGAAAAGGAAAAGAGTGCTCAGAAGCCCTTACTTTCAGTAGTATCCTAAAAAATATGATGTAGGTGTTTTCTAAACAAAGTAAATTTCAAGTTTTTTTGTCTTGATATCTGACGCTATCCCCTTAAATGCCATTATCAAGGCTGTACATGTTCCTGCTGATGTTATCTGCTATGCTAGTGCACAAATAAGTAAACAAGTCAAAGTCATGTTGGCTACAGCACTCTTAAACTCAGAGTGGAAAAAATAATGTGTGTTTGCCAAAAAGACAAAATTAGCAGGGAAAGCTTCTAAGACAGTATACAAACAATAGAGTGTGGAAAAGCAATTAAAACACTGAATGTGTTATTTTTATATTTAAGGCAAAACACTTAAACAGGTAAATAATGAATAAGGAAGCTAAAAAGAACATAATAAGCAACTGTAATATAAGCATGTATTTACATGGCACCTAAACCATTCTAGTAACTGACTGTGCTTGTTAGATTAAATTAAAAGGGAAAATACACAGAACCAAGCCCCAAAGGATCAAATATGAAATATCAGTCAGCAACAAAATGTCAGGAAATTCTAACCTCCATATTTAATAAAGAACTGGACAAAAAGATGAACCTTAGATTGTTCTGTAGCATAAGAAGGCTTAAACATACAAAAATGTATTTTTTACATAAGCAAATTCCAAAAGGGATGTCTCTTTAGTGGGATAGGCTGAGCCACCAAGCTTTAGCTTCATACATAGAAAGTTGTTCCTGCTAAGCATGGGGGGGGAATAAAAACAAAAATCTGAAATATTTGTAAGAGTAGTTCTGCCAGTCTGCTGTATGATAAAATATTTCATAACTCTTACACTGGATTTCATAATATTAGAGTACTGGCTAAATATCATTATTAACATAATCACTTGCTAGTGAGGTATATGTATTTAGTGGATGCAGAGGTTGTAATATATGCAGGAGTCCAGCAAATAAAATGAATGGAAGCAGAAACTGTGCAGCTGAATATCATGCAATATCCTAAGTTTTCTTATTCAACAAATTCGTACATATTCAACCTATCAAGCAACCACACTCCTATCAGAAAAATGTCTCTAAGGAATACAAAGCAACAACATACATAATGACCTTGGTCTGTCATTTCTTCCAGGGCCAGGCATATGTTTCGTAGCTGCAAAGCTTTAAGCTCATTACATCATAAATTTCTTCTTAGTAACTTTTGTTCATCTCCTCTTAATGCCTTCCATTTCTATTGTATTTTTAACAGCTAAGAACAACTTCATAGCTAAAGAGGAGCAAATCAGCTTCAAGGACTGTGCTGAAGCTTTCAAATCTGGACTGACAACAAGCGGAATCTACACTTTAACAGTTTCAAACACTGCACAAGAAAAGAAGGTAGGATGGCTATAAAGAGGTTAAGTGATCTGGCAAATATGCAATTTTAAAGGCTAATTAATAGTGAAGTTTACTAATTACCAAGGTTTTTTTTAAGCATTTCATCATTCCTATGTCAGAGTATCTTACAGGAAGAAAAAGTCCTTCAGGTAAAACCTTGACTTCGTTGAAATGAATGAGCATTTTTAAATTTGCTTCAGCATACCAGAATGTCACTCTTTTTTCTACATAATTAATGCAACTAAAGCAAAAAGGTACTGCAATTTCTTTTTAATACCTGTAACTCCGTCACAGTTGGACTCCTGTCTCCTTTAAGTTTATAGTTTCTTCATACATCAAAGTCCCTTTCACGTGGATGCCTGAAAGAGATGCTCCATCTACTGTAATAAATAAAATGATAAAACTTCTGACAGTATAGGTCAATTGAAACAATCAATAGAATCTGAAAGGGAGAAAAGTTCCAGGTGAATTGTAAGGATAAAGAACCAAGACCTGCAGTGAGCATTTGGAGGAGTGGGGCTCAAATGGTGAATGTTTCCAACTTTTCAGACACAGCTGAGAAGGCTAAGGGACACTTAAATATGTATAAAAATTGCCCAATATATTTCTTAGAGAAACACTAAATAATCTTCTGATGTTTTTATTTTCTAATTTGTACTGTAGACATTTCCTTAACGCAAAAAAGGAAGTATTTTATGGAATTCCTAAGGCTCTATGACATTAGAAAAACTAATAGAAAATGTAAAAAAGTGGAGAAAAATGAGGCCTATCTGGGAAAGCAATTGGTAAAACCCTGACAGAGAAAGCATTTATTTCCCAAGTTTTGATAGCAAAGGTTTAGAATTTAAGTTCACCAGTGACTGGTGCTTGAAGTGCCAGAACTTCATCTAGCCCAAGCCAGACTGTGATCTTTACACTTACAAAGTTCTCAGCTAAAGGAAATAAGCAACTTGTTCGGGTAAGATCTATAGACCATAACAGCTAAAACCTGCATTTTTTGTGCAGATGTTATCTAGAGAAATTATTTGCAGTCTGCTTCTATTGGGGGAGGAAAAAAAAGCTGGTTTTCTTTTGGAATATCTTGTGTCTCAAAGAAAATGAGTTACATAAGATGCAATAAAGTATTTTATTACACATGAAGCAGAATGAGCAATAGATATCTAGAATCACAATTTTAAAAGCTAAAGGGAGATGCAAGCTACTGCATCTGTAAAGTAATAGACTGCATCAGTCATTGTTCGTCATCTCCAGAAAGTTTACATTCCTTGGAACTCTTACTATGACTCGTCTCCAGCTTTTACCTTTCATTTTAATTTGATTGTCAAATATAATATACAGAGCATTCATATTTTCTTAAAGCAAGACATATTACAGAATGAAAATTTGTCATGAACTTTAACACTGCATTTTCAAAAGTACAGTCACAAATTTCCTAGACTATAAAATATTAAATTCTTCCCATTTGAACAGGGAAGTTTAAAAAACTTAATGTAAGTTCACATTTTGGTAGCTGACTAGCTTAAAAAAGTAGTTAAAATGTACTAATTTAATTAAATTAGTATTAAATCAGTCATTTAATAATAAAAAAGAATTTAAATCTTATTCTGCCCACTTCAGATAAAGACAGAGAAGGTTTTACTTACTGTATGACATTGAAAATAGGAGACTAAAAGTTTTAATCTGATGCCGATTTTTCATACAAACACAAATGCATAGAGGAGTTGTCAAGGGAAGTGAAGGTTTAGGGATAATCAACATGTTACACCATTTTCAACTGTTTGTGATGTGAATGGGTACTCAGACCAGGAAACAGAGTGACCTTTTTTATTTGCCAAAAGTGCTGCACTGCTGTTTATGTTTTCATCTTTTCCTTTTGTAACACCTTCTGACCTCCCAATGGGTTTATAAACAACTCCTGTGTAATCTGTAACCGATCCCACATTACTAATTTGTCTCCCATCATAATCCAAAACTAAGGAATTGCATATAAGAGCTGAGAGGAAAACAATTATTTAATTCCATTAATATTTTCAAGCTTTCCTGTTCTGCACCAGGACAAAAGCTAAGTCCTTTTAAAAACACTGAGTAAAAATAGCAAGACTGCTGACACAAGGAAAAATGGCAGAGGAAAAACCATGAAAAGTCAATAGTTTCATGTTTACAGCAACCACATGAATCAATTAACCTCCTGGTCTTAACCAGGCAGAATACATAAAACTGTTTCCAACATATTACCCCAAATCCTACAAGAGTGACTGAAACAGTGGTTAAGCTCTTCCTCATTTCCAACGATGTTTAACTGACTTTTTGTCCCAGAACTGACACACATTCCAACCCAAGGCTTTTTAACCAAAACTTTCTTGCAGAAAGTGTTTTAGACAATGTTGAATTTACCAACAAAATGATTTACCATTTCTGAAAAGCTAGCTAGTCATTTTGGAAGGAGGCCATGTCTAAAATACACTCATACAAATTGTTTCCAACTCCAAGCATTAAAAAAGATGGATCGTATGTGTAGCTTCTCCGATACTGTAAGAAAGAGTAAGATGAGTCTGTTTTGTTTTGTTTCTTTTTCTTTTGGTGAATCTTAGAAGTCTTACCATCTATATTTTCACTGGTACCTGGTTTTAGGTTAAATTAAATTATAAACTCTGTGTGTAGGTTGTTGTTTTTTTCCCAGAAGAAGGAAGCTCAGACTGCAGCTGTTATCTAGCCACATCTCTAGGAAATAGAGATAGCAGAATAAAAATATCACTGAACTTCACTTGCTTTGGTATAAAAACTGTAGTGGATCTCCAGCCTCATAATTCAGCCTGAGCCTTCCTATTCACAAAGTAGGTCTGAAAACATTCATACCCCAAATACCCTGTCACAGTGCTACAGCTGCTAAAACTGTAAGTACTGAAGCACTTCACAAGATACATCAAATATTCCCCATTCCAATTTGTTGTAACTTGAGGCTAATCTCTTTATGCTTTTTGGCATCTGTTTGAAGACTCCTGCTGCCTGTCTAATCTTGGAATCTATTTTTACTACTTTTATCAAATGTTACAATGTCTTCATTTTGAATATAAAACCTAGGCTAGTTTGAAAGGTCAGAAGAGTTCTGTTCTAATAATGAGTGTTAAGAGAAAGTCTTAGAAATAACTGACATGAAATTTTTTTGGTGTGGAAAAATTAAACTCACAAATTTACATAGACTTACAAAGATTGTTACTCCTAAGAAAATCTATGTGACATTTTTATGAACACCTCTTCTCCAATTTCTTATTACGTGTTTCATTTCCCAGTGATTTGCTTTTCTCTTTGGGAACAAATTTGCAGTACCCCATCATTTATCTCAAAAGTCTATAGTGCCTATAAAAGCTAGTTGTCATACCATTCACTTACAAAATGGATACTGCCTGTTACAGGAATATTTTATGTAGGAAATTCATACATTGAGAATATTTTGATCTCATTAGAACAAAATAAATGGCTATTTAAAGGCATTTATTTCTTCAAAGGAATAATTCCAACTGAATCAATTTAGATGATAGGCATCAAGGAAATTGAATGTAACATTAAAAAACCCCATTAACTAACATCTGCTGTAGCAATATCAGTCTAGACTTGAAGCTCAAGTAAATTAATACATGGGCTCCCACTGTACATAGTTAAAAATGACATGTTTCAGAAAAGGGTGAAAGATTTCTGTTCTTTATCTGGCTGCTTATACTGTTCTTTCAAGTGGGGTGAATCTTCAGAACCAACAACTTTCTCTACAACTGATGATATTTGACCATTGTTAAATCAGCTTTTTAACTTGTAGCAATGTTTAATAACATTATCTGCATCTGCTTTAGCCCATTCCCACAGTATCTTCTTCACAGCTCTCTTTGGAAAGTAGTTTTCACATATGCATTACACTTCATGAATTAGCTTTCTGAAACAAGTTGATCATACAGTACCCTATCTTCTGCCTTTCCTTTTCACATCATTTTTATTTTAACTAAATTTATTTACATACTATTATCCATTCTTAACCAGTTACTAAATACAGATGTTAGTAAAAAACAAAGACAAGTCTTTGAGGTGTAAGGAATTGCATATATCAATACAAATTCAATTTGCTGATTTCAAGTAAATTCTATTCACATGATATGCTTTAAGTAGTAATCTCTAGTCCAACTCTTTTCCTTTTTTATCTTTCCTAAAAATCTCAAGTTGAATGTCTCATGATTCTCTGATGTTGAACAAAGAGTCTAGATACAAGCTTAAAATGCAGTATCTTCCTTGGATTTCCAATGTGCTACAGCCTACTGAAACTAGTATATTTGATATTTACAGCTGTAAGAGCTTTCTTTCCCTTTCAAAAGTCTGACGCCTTTGAGCAGTAAATATGACACTGCTTGAGCTGTAAATACCCTGTTTGATCTATATATATATGTGTGTGTGTGTGTAAAAGATATGTATAACACATACCCTAAAAGAGCCAACTACAATGAAAATATAGTGAGGAGCACAGACTTTACTCCCTAAAATGATACATGTAACATTGCCAAAGGACAGAAGGAAACTCTGGCTTCTCTGAAGTCATACTTTTTGAATGAATTTCTAGGACATCTAACAGTTCAAAGAGCTCAAACCTGCTTGATACCCGTTAACACTGATAAGACAGTCTCCCATAGAAGAGCATAGAAAAGACATACAGCTTCAATATCATTCAGTCATGATTTAGGACATCTATAGGCACTTTGTGACAAGCAGCAGTAATAAGTTAGGTAAGAAGTAAAACTGCTGAAAGAATTTTTAAACGAAGAAGGAACACCCAAATTCATAATTAAATGCTCGGCTAGGTTTGTAGTTTATTTAATTACTCTGTACAGATGAAATATCCTCTCAAAGTGTAACAACTCAAATCTTGACTCCACTTCTGTAAATGGGAAGATGCAACTTCACTAAATGGAAGAAAGATCTAGAATAGAGATTAGAAGTTAATGTACTGTAATACTCAAAGTAGAATATAAAAACTTTTCAAAGATGTGAAATAATCCTGAAGAAGACTCAGAACTTTAGTATCTCGGCAGAAAGCGGTCAAACAAAATTAAACTTATAAATGAGAGGGCATTAACTGTAAACTGTCCAGACAGGAATACTTGTACAAGCAATTTAATACTTTTCTTATAGATAGTATTTGTACTAACATGAAATTTGAATGGATACTAACTTCACTTTGACTTTCCTTGTACACCAGCTTAGCTCCACTGACTTCACACATAATTTCTGTTAGTTTCAGAAAAGCAGAATTAGATGCAACAATTTAAAATCCTTTCTCAAGAAAAATTGTACTAGGTATTCACATATACACAAAATCTTCCTGTTAATTTGTCCCCTGTTTCTCACAAACATCACTTCAAAATTCCCACTAATTTTTAACGAGAGTTTTCCATCAGCATCTTCCCAGTATATTGGTGCCTTCAGTAATACCTTTCATCTGACACTGCAGTAATTTAATCTAGAAGGATATTGACTGAACAAGCCACCTAAAAACTTACATTTTACTGTGCCAGGGATGCGTTTATTTGAAATTCTAAAACTGAGTTCAGTGAACTGCCTATTACTAGTCAGTCCCTTTCAAAGTTTTAGCAATAACTTGGTAAAATCAAAGGTGATTTATGAATATTTGGAAACATATTTATTAATTTTGTTCAAGAATATAAGATATTCATTGCAGTCTGTATAATATCATAGCTTCAAGATTTAACTTTCAATAATAATTGTTCTACACTTAGATTTAACTTTGGGATCAGACCATTTGTAAAGGCACTGGACAATGACTGTGGAAATAAAAATATATTTTAGTTGCTTACTTCCTGAATTTAGCAATATCTATACTCTGACAAGCCATGGGATATTTGAAAAGATCTCTCACTAAAAAGATGGAGAAAACATCTTTTTAGAAAAATAATTTCACAAGGAAACTCACAAAAAATAGCAGTCAAGAGGGAAGTATAGAATCAGAAATTACATTCCTTTTTTTTTTTTTCCCCTTCTTTTAACTGCAGCTACCAGTTATTTTGAAGATGTCATTTGTATTCTGTTAAGTGTGATATTTACAAAAGAATCACATTTTTTTGTGGACCACAACAACTGATATTTATGAAAGCTATGAAAACCTGCATATTTATTTTAATATATATTTTGCACACAACTTGCCTCTCTCTATATATATATATAAGTATGCAAAGTACATACTTTCTGGTTTTATTTGCCATGACTGCATACACATGCTGTTACATGCTTACTCTGTAGGCCTACTGTGACATGGAAACCGGTGGAGGAGGTTGGACAGTTATTCAGAGACGTGAAGATGGCAGTGTGGACTTTCACCGGACATGGAAAGAGTACAAGATGGTAAAGAATGTTTTCTGAACCCTTTGTATTTATTATTATTATTTGAAATCTAATACCCTAAAGTTACATTAATAGTATCCTCAGAATATAAGCAGCTTGAAAAAGTTGTCATCCTTAGATGCTCATTTAGAAAATGTCAGAGTAGTATAAGTTGTCTAAGCAGACTTGCAAGTGTGATGTTTGTTTTTAAAGAGAAACCTTACTTTTCTTTATTCAACTGTTCCATCATATGTCTACATTTTTTGAGTTATTTATATTTGTGTTTCTAGTGGCAACAGTAGAAACTGCTCCAAATCTTCAAGTAATACTGATTGACTGTTTCTGAGCTTGATTCCTGAGCTTGTCTTGCTGAAATTAACTTTTTGAAATATTACAGACCAATAACCCTCACAGACACAGTAAAATTATTACTTGACAGACTTGAAAACTATTACACTTAAAAACTGATAAAGTGATCATTTCAAACTCAAAAACCCCAAAACAAAACAAGGCTGTAATACAATATGTAGTTTAAAATATACAACTTGAATTACAGGGATTTGGTGATCCTGCTGGGGAGTACTGGCTGGGAAATGAGTTTGTCTCTCAACTGACTAATCAGAAGCGTTACGTTCTTAAAATACACCTGAAGGACTGGGAAGGAAATGAGGCATATTCATTATATGACCACTTCTCTCTAGCAAGTGAAGAACTAAAATACAGGTATGTAGAAAAATCAGACCTGAGTAAAAAAAAAAAAGCTCTGACAGTAATAATTCTAAACTGTGTAGATTCATGACCTTATTTCATACAAATTGTGAATGCATTCCACTTCACTCAGAAAATGTTTGCTCCATTTTTCACCTATTGCCTAAAAAAATTATTTATTTTTTCCAAAGAGTGAGTGTAACACAAAATGCAAAAATGAAGCGATAGTATGGAAAAAGTTAGGATACATGTGCCATTATATTAGATGGCACAGACATCAGGACAATAGGAGCCTGATGGCAGTTGCTATCAAATCCTGATCCTCTGCAATATATACATTTCTGGAAGGTGGATGACTACGATGAATGATACTATAACGATTTCCCACTTAAGGCAGGGTCTCATAGGAACTGTCCTATTGTCATGAAGAGCACACTGTGGCAATGTGGCCTTATGCTTCCCACTGGCTTAGACTGTCAAAGAATAACTACCTGTGAAAACAAAGCAAATGTGTATTTCACCTATCAACAAGCTTGTTAATTTAAACCAGATTTTAATGGACCTATTATTTATGTTTCTATCATCCTGTAAATTGTAAAACTTCACAATTTCTTCTTACATCTTAGTTAAAATAAGACATAATACAAATTTTAAATAAATACTATTTATATACATATAAACATAGTATTGTTCATTTTGAAATAGTATCATGCAGAGCAGAAATATATGGGCAGTTCATAGTACATTCTCCAGGCTCTTTGTAAATGCAGTAGATATTGTTTCACTTGTTATAGAAGAAAATAAAGACTCTGCAGTGTTAACAGCTGATTTCCTACTACATGGCCCATGCAATGTTTCTTTTCAAGAATCTTGCAGATTCATGGAGCATTAGGTGACTGGATAGAAAAATTGCCTACATTTAGATGAATTTCTCCAAAATTTCTAGCAGCTATTTGTTGTAAATAAAGTCAATCTGACACCTGGTAGAACTGATGTTATTTCAACTCAAGTCTTATATGCAAGCAAAGCAATTCAAAACTATCAGCATCTGCCCCCCACAAAATGTTAGATCTTAATGCCTTGGTAGTATACAGTTGTCTCTACTCCAAAGTAAATATTTTTTCATCTGGAAACAGTCAGAATCTACAGCAGAGATTTTTTTTTTTTAAAGTAGTGCTTTAAAATACTTAGAGAGGCAATCTTTGCAAATGGGTCATTACTCTTGTCCGTTTACAATATTAAAAAAGGATTACTGAAAACTAAGATGGTAAAAGAAACTTTATTATAACATGCAACCAAACATGGAATGCATCATAAAGTTGAGTGATTTAAAGAATATATTTAACTTTATAAAAAATTTAAAAAACCCACAAAGCATTCTATGCCCCATCCATGAGAGTGTTCAAGACTAGGCTGGATGGGGCTTGCAGCAGTCTGGCCTAGTGAAAGGTGCCCCTGCCAAAGGCAAGGGGGTTGGAGCCAGATGATCATTAAAGTCCCTTCCAACCAAAACCATTCTATGATTCTGTGAACCATTACATGAAAATGATTAATACATTTCAAATGCTGGAAAGATTATGAATTGGACCATAAAACTGAAATTTCTTCATACAGAAACTGAGATCAGAATGGACTTTGTTTGAATGAAACTTCCTGATCTCAAAGCTATTAAGTTAAACCAGGTAGCTCAGGGCTTTTCAGTTTGTCTTGATATACTTCCAAAGGCAGACACAGACAACCTGCTTATCTGTCCTTAAGGTAAAAAAGGTTTCCCTGATAATTTCCATTTCCAGTCAGAATCTCTCACTTCAATTGCCTTCCACTGCCTCTCATCTTCTGTTATACTAAGCTGTACTTATAAAAAAATATTAATAAAATAATGAATAAATTAATAATACTGTGCTTACATTAAACTTCAAATTAGATTTGAAGATCAAGCCTAGGCACATACCTTGCACCTGGAACCTTTAATATCATTCATGTTGTAAACTGACTTGCATAACTTTGAACACACCTTCAGAAAAAGACAGAGTAATTTTTAAAAAAACATTTTTTGAGAAAGTGTGATCTTTCAAAAACTAAATAAGTAAAAATTCATTCATTCAATATATTTTGAAATAGAGAATATAAAATGGGTTAAAATAATCTGTTAAACTACCAAAGATAACTTCTATCATAAGTAGAGAAGATGAAGGCTGGTCCAGGGACAAGTTAATTCTCCTCAGAGAGTGAGATCTCCTCCTTAAAGAAACAGAATGATACAGAAATGCAATCACCAAAGAGATACTGGAGGAGTAGAGGGTTCAAGTCCTTCTGATTCAAGGTAACATAGGAATAACTGTGTAATTGTGCTGTCCAGTTTGGTGCCCTGTGTCTCGCCCCACTGGAACTGCATCAGCACATGTGTAAGTAGATCCCAGCACAGCAGCAGCCTCACTGAAATCTTACCTTGCCAAGGAATTGAAGCAAACTTAAATACCTGTGATGATTTAATCCTAATAAAACTATGAGAGATGTGAAAAGAAAGAGTAATTAGAAAAGTGGAAAGGGAAACACTGAGAAACTTCTAAAATACCAGTTACTAGCTTGTAATTAATACTCCAGGTAATGCTATCATCTCTCATATAAGCAGAGTTGTAATGCTAAATTGCTATGTTGTGCTAACAGCAAAATAAGAATCAAAAGTTTTATTTTAAGCTTTTGAACTTAGTAAAAAATAATTGCATTACTGTTGCATGAAAGTAAAAATAATGTACTTTCAGTATTAAGAAATACATGATCTAGATGAAAAATTCCAAGAGTTATCTACTTGCTCTCATTTTCTTCTAATACAACATGAAAAAACAATCATCTCTACAAATGTGGAGGATGTTCATTAGAATTTTGTGCTGATAATTTCTGTTCATATGAAAACTTATGCTGAAAAACAGCTTACGACAGTACATTGGCCAGAAAATAACTACTTAAACAGGATTTTTATTGCAAACTATTCCATCATTATTTTGCAGATTAGCTGCCATTGACTTCCATGTAATAATTGTTTTTCCATTTCTCTTTTCTACAGGATTTACCTTAAAGGACTTACTGGGACGGCAGGCAAAATAAGTAGTATCAGCCAACCAGGAAATGATTTTAGCACAAAGGATGCAGACAATGACAAATGTATTTGCAAATGTTCACAAATGCTAACAGGAGGTAGGAATGTTTTTATGTTTTTCAGCCTTCCTATTTTTATTGGCACTGAAATTGTCTACAAGATAAACAGTGATAATTTTGACTTAGTAAATTTTGACTATTAAAAAAGTTCAAAACTCACAGATAGAAACACTAGTATGGTGACTCCAAATGAAGCATTTTATCATTTGACAAAGGTTAGATAAAGTAAAACAAGAGAAGGTAAAACTGGAGGTAAAAAAGTCTCTAAAGTTGGGGTACAAGATAGTCTGTAACTGTGGAACTAATCAGAGAGACAGACTCATTCTTCCAAGGAATGAGTTAATATTCACAGATCAAAACACAACTCTGCAAAAAAAACCCGTTTCAGAGACCCAGCTTGTCAGTGAAATGGCTCCTGATGCTGTAGGCATAAACCCTCTCCCTAACTAGCCAGAAGACAAAATCCCCAAAAGCTGCTGTGTACTGCACATGCCACAGAAGGGCACAAGAATTATAAATATATTTCAATGTAATTATGAAGTACTAAAGATACACTACAGATATGAGACACCCACATTTCTCTAATGATTTTTCCCTAGTTATTTGAATTCTAGGAGGTATTTTTTCTTCTTACCCACAAGTAATTCTATAATTTGTTAACATAGAATTCCACATTCTGAAATGTAAACAACTTCTTTGTAAGTTCAACTTCTCTTCCTGTTACCTCTAATGGTTCATTTTCCTATAGCAGAAGTTGCAAGAAAAAAAGACAGGTTTAGTTTATCCAAAAGGATAATTGGATTACTGCCCTGCAAAACAGAACGCATACACTACTGCCATCATAACAGACGTATAAAAATATTATTAGTAAAAATAAATTTTCCTTATGACCCACTGACAGGTCAGGACTGTAAGGATACAAAATAAGTTTGGGCTGCTTTTTTCTGCTTTTCCTTCTTACCAAGTTTCAGGAGGATTTGAAATGATATGCACAGAGAACTGAATTAACCCTCTAGAAAGAATTAAGAAACGAGTTCAGATCTGTGAAAACCAGGAATTTACCAGAGTAAATAAAACCAAAGACAGCTTGATACCATTATAGTTCAAGTTGTGTTCTGCCCTCAGACTGTCAACAATGTTTGTAGTCAATAAGCCTGACTGAACACTTTCCCTTCTCAATTTGAAAATAGTGTGTTACATAAGCTTCAAGAATATGTAACTGATACATAAAATACATCCCTTTCCTGAGTTTGAGGCAAGTATTTTATACTGACACTTCAGATCCTAAGAAAGAAATCTAAACCCAGTTTTTCATTCTTATTTCCAGAAAACAAAGTGACCTTATATATTATTTTGAAAATTATTTCTGCTGATATTTGTCTTCTGTCTTGCAGGATGGTGGTTTGATGCATGTGGTCCTTCTAACCTCAATGGAATGTATTATCCATTACGACAGAATAACAACAAGTTTAATGGGATCAAGTGGTACTACTGGAAGGGCTCAGGATATTCTCTCAAAGCTACGACTATGATGATTCGACCAGCAGATTTCTAAATGTTTTTGCATTACGTGGATTTTGTATTGTATAGTCTTCAAAGACTTCATTTGCCAAGCATATAAACACATCTGCAACTTGTCTCATTTTTCAAGTCCAGAAAACATGCACCAGTATTCTGAAAGGGTCAGTTCAGTACAATTCATGAATTGCAATAGGTTTTGATCAGCTAAAGCTCTTGTCATTCAACCAGGCACAAAGTCTAAAGCATCAACTTGATAGAACAGTGATTTGGCCAAATGACTGAATAAAAAGCACATCCAAGAAACTGTCAGACAACTTAAGGACTCTGTTTTATTGATCATTTATGCTATGTATGTGTTAGCAAATAACTGGAACTGTGAAAAAAAACCTAAAATAGTTTTAGAAATACACATTTTGCCTCACCACTGAACTTTAAACATTAATATAAAACACTTAGCTAGATCTAGAACTATTTATCTGTCTGTGTTATGTTTGCCCTTTATGTACATAAAAAAATACTGTCTTGTAATTAGCTCAATACTGTAGTTAGAGAATACATTCTTTCCCTCCACAGTCTCCTAAACAATTCTTACACTTATTTGGAGATTTTTTCCAAAAGCCCATATTACTTTATTTAACAGAGGACAACTAGCAATGACATAGTTTGCATTTATTCTTGGGAAATACCACGTACAAAAATCACCATGTCTTTCAGTTTGTACTATTACAGTTTCTATCTTTAAATTACAAAAATCCCTATGAATTATAGCGTATATTTCTTTATATTTTTATGAAGGTTGCACTTTTTTAATTCCCTTGTCATTTACCTGTAAATTGACCAGTCTTCTGTAAACCGAGACAACGGCATTAACACCAGATGTTTGGTTGTCTATGACAATCATTTATCACCTGGTGCTGTAGTATATCTATATGTTTTGTAAAAATAACCTAACTGAAAAACATATGCATGTTCTTTAATACAATTAATTTTATGCTGATGAATTAAGATACAAATTTTAAAAACATTTTAAAAACAGGAAAAAAAAAGTCTGAGATATCTAAGGTCATACTGTTGTTTGTTTGTTTTCAATAAAGTTAGGACTTCTCCCTAAAAATTCTCGATAGGTAGGCCCTCAATGTATGCCACAATGTGAATAAATGACACTACTAGGTGATCCTTGCTTTTTTAAATTTTATTATTCTTCATTATATTACGATGTGCTGTAAAATTCTGTACTAAACACAGCAGTTCAGATTGAGAAAATATTTCTTCATAAATCACACAAAATAATTTTATGGAGATTTTTGCCAAAATTAAGTTTAGCTTTTAATTCTCATGCTTAGTCTTTACCTTAGAGCAATATTTTTGTAAAACTTTACTTTCAACAGATGACTCAATTATTTACAATGCAAGAACATATCCCAAAACAAAAACTTTAGTCAAAAAATTGCTGGAGGCTTATTTAACAAAAGGTATTGTTGTAAGGGCATCAAGGCTTGTGAAAGGTCTAGAAAACACGTCTTACAAGGAGGGGCTGAGGGAGCTGGGTTAGTTAAACCTCAAGAAGAGGGGGCTCAGGGGAGTATCTCACCACTCTACAACTACCTGAAAGGAGGTTGCGGCGAGGTGGGAGTTCTGCCGTGCTGGCAGTGAGAGGACAAGAGTAAAAGGCCTTTAGCTGACATGGGGGAGATTCAAATTAGATGTTTTAGAAAAATAATTTTCACTGTTAGGGTGATCAGGCATTGGAATAGGTTGCCCAAGGAGGCAGTGGGGTCACGATCCCTGGAGGCATCTGGATCTGGCACCGGGTGATACGGTTTAGTGGTTCAGGGGTTACAGTGGTAGTGCTGGGTTGACAGTTGGACTGGATGATCTTGTAAGTCTCTGTCAACCTTGATGATTCTATGATTCTATCTTAAAAACAGTAAGTGATTTTGAGAAAGATGGAAGAAAACTCTATTTTATGCTGACAGTCATTAAAGCTGCTCTCAGAGTACCCCACCACTCACACCACTACCATTCTTCTTCACTGAAAATGTCATCATTATTAAAGTATAGCAGAGGCAAAAATATTTCTAATATTCCTTCACAATTGATAAATCTAAATAATGTAAATTCACAGTCATTGTCTGAAGTGTTGCATAAAATAACGTATTTAAAATTACTGTTCAATATTTTATTTTTTTCGTAGCAAACTTGTAAGCATTCACATATCCCAAACTAAGAAAAAAACTTCATTAAATTGCATTCATGAGTTCCTAAGAAATGTCTTAGAGAGCAAGTAGTAAAGGAACTAGTGAAGGAGCTGCACATGCTAAGAAGCACACAACATACCAGGAGAGGCCTAGAGAGCTGGCATTTTTCAGCCCAGAGAAGAGAAGGGGAAGGGGAGACCTTACTGCTATTGAGAACTGCCTGATTGAGGACACAGAGAAGACGTAGCCAAACCCTTTTTGGAGGGGCACCACAGTGATGCAAGGGGCAGGGGCAAGATGCAGCAAGTACAAGTTGGAATTGAAGAAAGTGAATTTTCTTTTTAATTTATTCATTTACCACCGTGAGGGTGAACTGGACAAGTCCCTTGGAGCAGAGTGTTGAACTGGACGACCTTCAGATGTCCATGCTAATCTGAAGTATTTTGTGATTCTGTGAAATCTAATAGAAATGCTGAGTCTACATTAATGAATTTCCTGCTTTACTGCATTTAACTAGGCAACTAAAGAAAGTATTTCCAATATTTGTGATAGTAAGCATATCCACCCCAATAACCTAGAGCAAGGGAAAAAAAAAGCCAACAAAACCAAACAAACTAACCCCTGAAAAGCTGCTTAAAACTCATGATGGAATCTGTCACAGTATGAATTCCCAGCCTGGCAAAGGAAAATAGTGATAACTTCTGGTTGACAGTAACTTTATTTTAGTAAGAAAATATTGTATGAGAAAAATAATATTTCATGGCTAGTATTGATTTGTTGAAAAAAGGTTTTCTGAAGCTTAAACAAGTTAGTGTGAAAAGAAACAGAAAACTCAAAATAACCTGATACAGTGTAGATTTTTTCATAGTAATAAGGGAGAAAAAAAGAACATGCTTGTTGATTTTTCACATGAAGTTTTACCATTCATAGACTATTTTCTGTATAAAAAATTACTCCTTTTAGAAAAAATACAAAATTATAATGGATGATTACTTTCTCTGGGCTTACTTCAGAATAACTGTTAGTTTCTCCAAACTTTGAAAACATATGAATTACAACATGAAGGCTTCATGTTGAGTTGAAAATTTACATGAATTGTAAATTTAGAAAGAATGTTAAAAACAAGTTCTTAACAGATAATAAAATTACAGTAAAAATAAAGTTCAAACCCCATTAACTGTTCTTTTGTCAAAGCTTGGATGAAACTTTGAGAAACAAATGGCAGATGATAATATATTTAACTAGCTGGTACTATATAAGAAAAACCATGAAATCTTTTTTTTGAATAATTGTCTAGTATCCAGCTAGAATTCCACTTGATTTAAAACTAAAATAAAATTACTGTTTAATCACTTAGAATATATGAAGTGCAGATAATCAAAGGTCTGGCCAGGCACACCATGCTGTGTGCACATACATGCTTTTGTCCTAGTTCCCAATTCAGTACTTGAGAATGATCATTAGAGGCAGGAAAAATGCTTCATTTTTCTCTACTTAGCAGTTCTAGAAGCCCACAGTAATTTTCCATTGCCCAAGTAATTTGTGGTTCAAAAAACTAAGTTCATGACCTGCAAATCTTTCTATTTAGCAATAATATGCTTCTCCAGTTTATATACAAGAACAGATAGAAATAAAAGTACATTTAAACCTCAGTAAGATGCTGGTTTATTCAGACATTTATTGGTGAATTGAATTTTTGCATTTTCCTTGCATACCAGAGTTTTTGCAGACATTACAAAAACTAGTGGATGAAGGAGAAAATAACTCCTTAAATTATCGCTTAAAAAAATATTTTTTCTAGTAGGCTTGTTCACAGAACCTATTTTGAGGGCCAGTCATTTCCCAGATAAATAAAAGAAGGTTCAGAAGCTTAAAGGACCATTAAACTTACAGGAGCTGCAGGAACGCTGGATGAAGGTTCATATGGTTTCTTTGAGATCCAATTCCAAAGACCACAGAACCTAGAATTAAATAAGTGAAAGAACCCTTGTAATATCTACAACAATGAAATCTTTGAATGTGTAATTAGAAGTGACAGTGCCATTGCAACAGTTGGTTTGATAGTTCATTTACTCAAGCCAAATGATTTACTGAAAAATCAAAAAATCAGGAAGATACAAATTTTACAACTGAATACAACCATTAAAATATTAGTGGTATTTATATGTATAGCTAGATTAAAATTTAAAACCTTGTGAGGATATTAGAAAAGTCAACTTATTTTCATCACAATACATAGAATTAGAAGAAAGATTCAAAAAACAAAGTCATAATATATCAGTTCTGCTCTCTTGGGTCAGTTAATCATTGAACTTCATGAGGTTCCTGCTGGCTCATTTTCTCCAGCCTGTCATGGTCTCTCTGAACAGGAACACCCGTCTGTTGTATGAAACACTCCTCTACAGTTTTCTAACATCTGCAGACTTGCTAAGGGTACACTCTTTCACATCATCCAGATCATAAATGATGATAAACAATGATGACAAGGATTATTCTTTTGCATAGAATCCACATTACATATGTAAATCAGCCTGCAAAGAAGAAAATCTCAATTTCAGTTCTCTTCAGTACCCCTCTCTGTCATTGTCATATTCTAGAGCACAAAAAAAAGGTTACTAACTGTGCAAAACACTGACTCTCTAGAAAATATATAATTATTTGTGTCCAACTGAGCTCTGAAACACTGGATAAATATGATCCTTTGAGAGTACTAATCCTAACACTTTGGACTACTTTCAGGGCCTGAATAGGGGCCATCACAAAATGGTTAACAGAAAAACAACCTACTTAAAATGATTGTATTTTCAATTTTTGAAATAGACCACTTTATTTCTTTTGTTTTGTTAAAACTTCCCCAGGACTACTGCATCCAGCATTTTTTCTGGATTGATTTTCTACACCATTTTCAAAGCAGTTTATTGCAACTTGCAGTTGGTAGACTATAATATTAAAAGCCCCCCTAAGAGTGTTTACTATCCCTCAGTTGGTAAAAGCATCATCTTAATGGGAAAATGGAAAAGAGTGAACTTCCTGTAGGGGCTCTGTCCTTGTATCATGTAAAGGACATTTTGCTACCAATTTGTAGATAGTCTAAACTCAGAAGCACAACCTGATGGAAGTTGAGATTATTTTCCTCATTGGTTTCATCAGTGGTGAGCCATAAAGCTTTTTATATAGGTAATAGACTGGTAAGTTTTTTGCCAAATTTGTTCACTGTCATTCAATTCAACAACTTTTCCCTTTTAAAGATATTTGAGGTTCCCAACATCCTTCCTGCAGATGCCATCTGGCACTCCTTAAATACAAGTGAAAAAAAGCAATGCTACCCACTAGTGAGATACTACCTGTTTCTGCAGGAGCAGCAGGCTAAGTATTAGGTGAACAAAAAGCATACATATACCCCCAAAATGGGATATATGGAATTCAGCAGAAAGTAAATCCCTGTTTTAGAATAACCCCAGCTGTCACATTTTCCCTAAATAGTTCTCTAGCCATTTCAAATAGATGCCTGTTTCTTAATGTTAGCACAGCCATGCACCATTAAACTGTCCTCATTATTCACCTTAGAACAAGCTGAATTTCAGCAGTGTGAGCAATTATTCCAATGCACAATAACTGAAATACTCTGTATTTTTTTATTCTTTTGGAAGATGCCAAATAAATCCATATATTATTAGTTTCAATTATAAAACATTATCTCATAAAATTTGGGAGCAAGTTTATGAGCTATTCCACTTGGATAAAAACTGGCATTATAAATACTGAGCATGGTAAAGTTATCCTTTAAAATGTTACAGCTCACTATTGAAAATCTAAGCTGAACAGACTGATTTTACACTAGCAATGAAAAAAAAATATTTTCTAAATTAAGTTCTATAGTTTTCAGTCCAAAGGAGAATATGCCTCATGACTTTCAGGGAAACCAGAAATCTTTAATGTGAGCTGCTATAAAAGCTGGTGCTTTGTGCAATGTGACGAGTGGTGTTTGACTTGTGAGGGGAGGTGTCCAATTTTTCAGGTGATTGGAAGGAAACAGTAATTTGTGGCTGATAATAAAAAGCAGCATATCTTCAAATTTATCTTTGAACTTGATTACAAAAAAATCCAAAGAATATTATGTTTACTTTAAGAAAATGTTCATCCAAATATTTGAAAATGCAGCAGATATACAGAAAGAAAATAAACCCTACAGTCATTATATCATACCAAAGATAAAAATAAGAGTTAAGCACATTAATAAATCAATGACATTTAACAAATATTCAAAACTTAATGTGTTGCTATGTTCAGATAAGTATAGCAACTACTTTAAAACATACAATTAAGACTGCTAGTTCAGATTGTAAATTATAAATTTTAAAGTGGTACCTGTGTATATTTTTTTACAATTACTTTTAAAAATTTACAATAAGAGAATTGAAGTCTGTTTGTTTTATATTTATAGTTGTATATATTTACTGAAAATAAAAACCCCTTGTTAATCCAAGCCATTTCTCTTTTAATCCCAGTATATATCAATTTGGACTGAACCAAGAAAATTGTAACTTCTAATACAATTCATAGAGACATGCTACATGAAAATAATATTAAGCGGGAACAGATGTACCATGCTGTATAACATGTACGTCATGTCCTTACAGAACCAAAATTATGTTTGTACCAAAAGTAGCTGGAAAACAACCCAAACAGATTAAAACATAAAACCAAAAGATTAGTTATGATTAAGTAATCCCTTTTTGTTTTGCAGGCCAATTCTACAGCAACAACCTCTATCAATCCTTGTATTATTTACAGAATTTTGTTTAGAAATGAATTGTGGTTGTCTTAACAAAAGATGGATTAATGCTTGTCTATCATGGTTCTGGAATTGAGTACAAAGGCACAGTATCTACGTTCCCCAGATAAAAAGAAAACGAGATACTGAGTTCATGAACAGGTCCTAATGTAAATAATTAGGTCACCATTCACTAAAACATTCAATTTTCATGAAAACATAGACAAGAGCTTTCCATTCCAAGTCACTGAAAGTTTGCTTCTGACTTTGACCAATTTTCAACTAGTATATTTTCACTAAAATAATGCTTCAAATTCATGCAGGACAAAACCAAGTTATGATTTGCAATATTATCCCTTGTTGAAATACTTCAGAATATAAATGTTTTTCTAATGAGAAGAAAGCTATCCAGAAGTCTTCAAATGTGCAGTTAAAAAAGAGTTAACTTGTAATGAGCAGTACTCTATGGATCAAGTATGAAGGAATATAGGAGTATCAGAAGTTAGGAAAATACAACTGATAACATTGAGATACTAAGAATACATCAGATTCTAGTAGAATACAGTCTTTCTGACCATGGAGGACCCAAGTTAGGAGAAGGTAGAGAAGAAGAAGAGAGTGAGAAAAGAATAGCTTTTCTGTGGACTTCTTACAACCTTAAAGAATGTTTTGCTTTGGCTTTGGACTCTAGAATCAAGCTGATCAATCTTCTGTTACTTCATCCTCAAGTATGGGTGATTACTTCAGTAACCTGTGTGGCATGGAGCTCCAACAAGTGTCCTGCAGGTTATACAGCTACAAGTTTAGCCTTGGTGCAAAGTTTTCCTTGGCGTATCCAAGTATCTTGTATTCACATCATATAGGAAAAAGTATGTCAGATATCAAGTTTCAAATACACTGTTGAAGTAGTCATTCTTTAAGGCCTCTTATCCATCCAGCTATTACACTGAATGATCATATAGTATTTGTACTTAAATAATTCATCTTGAAATATGTAATTGGAGTGCTATGAAGATTGTCAGATGGCAAATTTGGAATTTCTCCAACATCCATCTTTAAAAATCTAAGTTTCTCTCAGAAGAAAAAAAATATTTTAGTGTAAATTATCTCCATGTTAAAAGTCAAAAGGCAGAGGTAAATAGCTTCTTAAAACATTGAGAGACATCTTACAAAAGACAGTCATCGCTGGTAAAAAGTAATACTTTGTTCAAAAGGTATAACTAATTTCTCCAGATGGATTGGTATTTTAATTATCCAAATGGAACTATTTTACCAATGAAAGATTACACAGAATTACACAGAATTAACAAGGTTGGAAAAGACTGTAGAGATCATCAATTCCAACCTTTACCTAGGTTAACAACCTACCCAACACCAGTCTAACTCATCCTATCACTAGGAGCCTGAGAGAAGAGACTGACCCCCACCTGCCTACAACCTCCTTTCAGGCAGTTATAGACAGCAATAAGGTCACCCCTGAGCCTCCTCTTCTCCAGGCTGAACAATCCCAGCTCCTTCAGCCGTTCCTCACAGGGCTTGTGCTCCAGCCCCTTCACCATCCTCGTTGCCCTTCTCTGAACACGTTCCGGCAACTCGACATCTTTCTTAAACTGAGGGGCTCAGAACTGGACACAGCACTCGAGCTGTGGCCTAACCAGTGCCAAGTACAAAGGAAAATTGATTACATTTAGAGGATTCAATAATGTAGCATTAATAAAAAGAGAATATATTTTTAAAAATTTTTATTTAATTTTCTCCTGAATTCCTCATGAAGGGTAAGTAAGGCTTCAGCTTTCTTTTCTCTAGTTTTAAGTTATCCAATCTAGGTAAAAACATGGCAAAATTATGCCAGTGTCACAACTAGAAACAGGACAAGAAAAACTCTCATATGTTAAGATTCATTGTTTTAACTAGGTTATGAAAACATTTTTTAAAAATCAAGGAATTATTTTATTTCAGTGAAACAAATTACTTCATTACTTGATGGAATAGGCATTTATGGTCCAAGTTTTACACAGTCTCTGTGAAAGATTCGAGCACAGTTCCAAAAAAATTAAAAATAGCAATCTCCACAGATAAGCAGATACTATAAGATACTATAAGATTGAACAAACTTGTGATCTGGAGATCTGAATTTGTAAGTTTTTCTCTAGCTCTTTCTCGTGTGTCTTTCCAAGTAACTTCAGAACATGGTCTAAATGACAGTTGAGTGAAAACAGCTTCAGTATTTGAATCAATAACATTTACAGGAATAACTTAATCCTTGGAACAATTCCAAACAACCTACTGGTTATATGATATATGCAGCCTACTGGATATATATGATCCCATGATAGGTCTACAAGGTAGACTGTAAGATAGGAGGACAAAATTTGGCATTACTACTAATCAGTATGGTCTCTGAAGAGCATGGGCAGGTGCTTTCCCCATGGATTTGTTCAGCAGCTGTCAGAATACTGATTATCCAAATACAGCCTTATGTACAAAGACAGGAAACTATTTTGTAGTACTTACATCTTTATCATCTTGGTAGTTATTTGAACTTTTGTCCAAAGAAAAATGCAGTTTTCATGTTTCATTACCCTGTTATGAAAAAGTACCTTATAGCAATTGTGTTGTGATTTGTTTAATGCTCCATACAAAGCTAAGTGTGGGACAGGTATTTCAGTGTATTTAATTCATAGATGAAAAGAATCATTGTAGTTGAGGCTGAAATGGACCTCTGGAGATTTTCTTCTCCAAATGCCCTGCTCAAATATGTTCCTCTTCATGCAGCCAAGCTTAATGTAGCTATCAGTCTTTTTTTTGACACAAAGGCACATTACAGAATCTTTAAAGTGACCAAAGATGCAAATCCTCTATTGCAAGGAAAATTAATCACCAAGAATTTCTGAAAACCCTGAAGTATGCCACGAGAACTTTAGATGACTGCATATATAGCATGCAGGACAAGCTTCACACCGGTTAATGCCAGATATCTCAAAACCAAAGGGGCAACAGGAATTTATCTTCAGTCCAACAACAAATTCTGCAGTATTTATAAGAAAAAGGAAACCAAGAAATTTAAAGTTATTGAAGAAACCTTTTTGGTATAATATGAAGAGCTATCTCCATATAAATTCCAACAGCTACGTTATATAGCTCTAGAAACATGGAAAAAGCTGAAAAACTGTCATCTGCAATGTCAGATTGAGTGGTTAATCTATTACTACAGTGAACAATTGACATGGTTTAAACCTGGCCTGACAGGTAAGCTCCCCACACAGTCACTGCTATTTCTATATTTTTCCCACTTGCAGTAAAGTATCTAACAATTCTCCTTTATTTTTATCCATGCTTCAGAACATAACAGAAATATATTAAATCAGGATATAAAAAATTTAATCTAAATAATGTGAGTTGGCTAACACTAAGCAGAAATGGTTTATTTAGCCTTTAATCTGTCCAAAAATAATGCATGGGACATGAGTTTCTCATCCATGAGATAAAACTGCAGCCTTCTTAAAATACATAATGAAATACAATACAGAAATACTTTAACTCACGGTAACAGAGGTTCACACAAACTGCATCTAATTGAACAAATTCTACATAAGCCTGAATATCTGAACATTGCACCCATTTTATGTAACATGGACTCAAACATGCTTGATATTTCAGCTATACAAAATAAGTTTAATTTATTGTGCAGTAAAATTAAAAAGCATTTTTTATGCATTCATAAGAAACAATCCAACACCCACAAGCAATTCCCAGCATAACATTCAAGACACACTGAAAACTCCCAGTAACTACGTGACTTGTTGTTTTACATCATTTGAGAACAAAAAAATCTCCAAGTTCATGACCTAAATTACTGTACTTTGCTTCCTAAAAAGAAGAAAAGGAGAAAAATACACCAAACAACATTGATTGGATATGCAGAATTATAAAAGCATATACATACAACGCAAATTGACTCACACTCATTTCTTTCCTCACTAATCATTTCTTGTCCTTTTCTCACTAAGCCTCTACCCACTTGCTGGCCCTAAATTCATTAGCCTCTCCAGAGTTGAAACAGACCCTTTTTGTGTTATCACACGATCATATCTACTGGCACTTCAAAGCCTTTTTGTCCTCCACATCTATCTTGTCTAGTCTTGTTTTAAATAAAAGCTCCTGAGTGCAGAATTATCTAATATGCTGTTTGTGTACAATGCTGAGTACAACAGAGCCTAATTCTTTGTTGTTCTTGTAGTACTATCAAAAAAGTAATACCAAGAAATGTAAACATTTAGACACAGCACACTTAATAGGTTTTCATTAGGAAGCACCAGATTTTCAGTATCTGATTAAAATGCTCTGTCAAAATTTAGTAGAAACCCTGAAGTTCTGTCTGGCTTGCTACCTATACATCTGATTCAATGTTTCAAATAAAAATTCACTTATCCTTTAATGAAATTACAGTTAAATATATAAAATGAAATATAAATTCCAGAATGGCCACCTATAACTAGAATTTTAACTTTAGCTCTCTGCATAGCTATGCTGAAGCACATAAATATATCATTGTGAAAACAGTAAGATCTTGGTATCACTAGAGAAAAGCTGCTGCATGACAGCAATTTACTGCTCTTATTAATGATTATTGTTACAATTATAAATGATCGCTAAAGATCTGTAAATGAAAGCTGAGTTCTGGTGGCCTCTGTGCTCCCACCACTAACTTGGAAACATCTATGGCATGTGACACAAGATAAAGTAATTAAGCACAACCTTGAACACAGTCACATCTATCATAATGGCGATCCTTTCAGGTAATAGTTTTAAGTTAATCACTGATGCAATGCAAGTGCACTCCAAGCATCTCCAGAAGCCTCTGGGGTTACTTCATTCTCACAACATTTAACTCCACAGAAAGGAAGTCTGTTACAAACTTCCAAAATATTCCAGCTAAAACAAACACTACATAGCTGACTTCCAACAAAATTGAAAAAGTTCTTTTTAGAGATTGGAACAATCTATTTTTCAAGAAGTTTAAAGCAAATCAATTAATAGTAAAAACAGTGTAGCAAATTAGTTTCACACAAGTCAAAAGGTGATACTGTATGTTGAGATGCTCAAAAAATCAAAGGAATGTCATTCACTCCATTGTGAATTCTGACCTTGGCTATATGGCTTTGATTGTTACTAGTATATTTACTATTCCTCTTTCATTTTGTGATCTTTAACTTGACATAGCCTAACCCTTCCTTAGTTTTTTTCCCATGTCTACACAAAATTCCTTACAATAATAAGAAAAGTTCCTGTTATACAAGACTTGAATCTAAGATGTCTTATAAACTGCAGAGAAAACTCACCAGTTTATACTTAAGTCAGCTGCAAAACATGAGGGATGAAAATTCACAGCAAAATTTCACTGAATTTGTAAATCAGAGAAATAGGTAGCTGCTGGTTGTGAATCAGTGAGCACCATTTAATATAATTTCAAAACCTGATGCCATGAAACCACTGAATTCATGCATCTGAAAATACAAATTCTAATGAACGACTTCGGAGGCTGTAGCTATTCTTTAGTTCTTTCAGAAGCGATCCCTTTCTCTTCACCCATTTAAAAATTGATGAATGCCAACAACTATAGTCAGCCAAAAGCACAGTCTTGAATAAAAGGTTGTGAAGAAAAGAAATTGTTAACACCAGACATTTTAATTTAATGAAATAGTAACTGGCTAGTGGGAAAAGTCAACATATTAGTGACCTCTTTTTTTTAAAAAAAAAAGTTTCTCCAGCTCTGCCAGAATTTATTCTCTTTTAGACAGACTACAGCACTGTTTTCCCCTACTACCTGCACTGTAGCTATGTTCTTTACATCCTCCACAGTGATTCTGTATTGCATGACTTGCTAAGTTCATTTTATAATCTTGGTGTTACTAGCATCTAGTCACATTAAGTACAAGAAAAGTATTAATTCCATTTTATGTTTCTGACATATATACTTCCTAAGAACCATTTATAAAAAAAAACTTCTGAAAGGAGAGCCACCAAGTGCCATTTCTGAGTATTTATATCTATGTAACTGTCAAGATTTAAGCACATCAAACCTGAAACAGATTTCTGGGTAGCAAAAATATCTTGAGTTTTGAAAAAGAATTCAAAAACTGTAAGCAAGTGTAGTATAAAATATGGAATCATGTTTTTGTTGGATGTTCTTTATGCTGTAAGACTTCTAAGAGAATGATAAGAGCATACCAGAAAATTATTAACTCTCTCCCAAAATATGCAGTGGCAGCTGCTTCTAATGTTTTGAAACTAAGTGGCTAAAAAGCCTACAACTGATATTTATTCTGCAACTATTTGTATGAAACAAAACATTTTAAACTGATGTTTCAGATTATGACTTTTAAAATAGAAATAATTAGAAATTATGGGGGAAAAATTGTCTTGGACTGAACCATCTACTAATTAAAACTACTGTTTACATTTTCTCCAGAAAAACTCAAAACTTGTTTTTAGTTTTATTGCTCTGAAGCCATGTCAAGCCCACCTATGGAACTACTTCAATCTGCACCACAGCAACATAAACGTACACATACAGTGCAAATAGCACCAACATATAAGTGTGTACGAGTTTCTAGCTAGAATGCGGATATGTAGTGCACAGTCCAAACATAAATTTCATTTTGTAAAGGCATAAAAATATTGTCAATATTCAAATTTAAATGGTGTGCTGAATAAAGAGTCAGAATTTTCAGCATTTACTCAGAAGACATACTCGTCAACAAGCTCTCTAGCTTGTTGGCTAGAGATGTGAAAATATCAAAAATATGAAAAAACGTCCCCTTTAAAAAAATTAAATTAGAAACTGTTCCATTAAAAAGACTAAAGCACTTCATAATTACAGTATCACCTGGGGAAGAATCTGTGCCAATTAACATGTATTCTAGAAATAGTACAATTTTGAGGACAAGACATGTCTTGTATGAAAGCATCTGACATAGCACAAGACAGGTATGTAAATTTTCACTAGTTAAAACAAAAAGCAATGGATTTCCAGTCGAGATGCTGGATGTCTTCTGCCTTTTCCTTCTAATCACATGTAAAGACAGGTTAACTACAACAAAGGAAACCTGTAATCTAAAATTCCAGTTTCTTCCAAAAGAATGGCAGATACTAGATCAGATGCTCCAAAAACGAGACCATATTTCTTGAAAAATATAATTTTTATGATTTTATTTTTATGGTGTAGCTTTTTTCATAATGTGTTTTATGTCCACATTCCTTCACTCTTCAACATTTTCTTGTGAATAGAAGTAATATAACACATAAAGTATGCTCAAAGTGTAGAGCAATCCTCAAATTAGCAACTCCAAGACACCTTAAAGAACACTCCTACCTTCCCCTCCAATACCCCTCCAAAACTTATGTGCAAAGCAGGAGCGTTTGCCCCATGGGGACTTGAAAGAAGCATTGTAAGAATTAGTATTACACGAGTCAGAGAAGGAGAAAGTTAATCAGCACTGACCGTGAATACACGCACAAAGGACAGAACATGAATTTTAGCAGTATTGGAGAAATACATCATTAAACTTAATTTGATCATCAAAAAACGTGTAAAAAGATGTTTTGACAATCTTAGCTATGAATGTAAATTATTTCTACACGCCTATTGGTCAATAAGAAAAAATAATTCCCATTTCTGCCCCCCCCAATGTATTACCACAACAACAAGTGGTAAGCTCCCAAAGTCTCTGCTAAAATTCAATTTGAGTAATGTACTGAGCTGAGATCACAAAAATATTTTTATTTGCTAGCACAGGCCAAAAAAAGACTTGAGGGCAACTCCTTTTAGTCAGTAATGAATCAAAATACAGAAGACAGAACATACTCTAATGCAACTCCTCTGACCTCTCTTACCAGAACAGAATTGTTCTCTATTGAGCAATTTGTCACATCTAAGAACAGTTGGAATTACCTGTGTAGACTATTAGACTAACAAAATGTAGACTAATAACATCCACCATGACTGTTCATTAGATTAATATTTTTTGCATAAACAGAAGACAATTTAGATATCATTGACATGGTAGACATTAAAGATAATAAAACAAGGAGTCATTTCAACACCTATTTAAGTCTTCAGAGGCAACATAATGCAGCATATTCAATAATTTTTTAAATTCATGATAAATATGCACTCAGGCCACATTATGTAAGCTCTAAAATACTTCAGAATTGAAAATGTATACAGTGTCAAAATGTAAAACCAGTCAACAATTGAAAGAAATAAAACTTCAAAAGAGAAAAGGATGAAACTTTTATATTGAAATAGCTGAGAAATTCTATGCAATATTTTTAGAAATGTAAGCTTCCAAATTCTAACTTGTTGCCAGCAATACTTATTGCTGATGTCTTATTCTACTGCTAGACTGACATTTGAAGAGAAGATAAAGTGCACTTATCTGTAGTCAAAATTTGTTCTATTCTTAGCCAAAAGACTTTCTACTGCATTACTTTCAACTCCAAACAAGCAGTCACATTCAATTGCTCTTGCAATTTCCAACTCAATTCTACATTGGAGTTTTAGACACAAAAAGCTTGAGCAAGAAAAATGGCAATGCAGCAATGTATATTAGATATATCTTTCATAACATTAGTGTAATTAATATTAAGTTCTCAAAATTTAAGAATAAACACTCAAACCCAAGACATTTAGTAAGAAATCAAGTAAGGGTTCTTGTGGTGAAAGGACTGTAATATTAGACACACTACTGCATAGGTCAGGTCAGATGACTGAAATTGGACATGAGGTCACAGTACACAATTGTGAGGACATACTTCATACTGTCTTAATATCCATTGCAGGATCTGCAAAAACTCATGAACATTAAAGGATTGTAGGATGTGACAGCCTGGGAAGGCAAAAACCAAACCTCAAAAGCAAGGTTTTGCTTTGCTCTGTTCAATTCTTTGAGGTGGAAAAACTCAATGTTTCAGCATGGTCATGATGTTCTCCTTTAGTATCTAAAGTCAAGCCTCACTGCTACCAAAATTAAGCTCTTTTAGCCAAAGTCTGGTGTTGAATCAAAAAAGGAATTACGCTAAGTTCTTGAGGGCCCTTGCATAGTATTAGCTCTAAAGCTAGATCCTGATGTGTCAGAATATGTGGAAAATTATCCTTTCTCGCAGTTTTTTATAAATGTTATGAAAGTATTACTAATCATACCACTCCTTTTGCCAAACTTGTGTTAAGAAAATGCTTTAATATAAACTAAGACCAGAGAGCAGCTTGAAATCTTACAGCTGCTCCTTCAGCTTCAGAGAAGAAGTATTTATTAACAGTTCCTTAACACCTTGTCTATAGATAAGTGAAAATACTGGATCCACACAAATCAGGAAACCTGCAGCCTGTCTTGACCTTACCCTGCAACATCAGCTTTTGAATTGTAGCTTTTATGCTACAGTACGTCACATACAAGATGGCACAGTGAGTATTCTGAACGAATGTTTTGTCTGTGCACTTAAAGGTGATTAAAAGACTCAAGAATGCAGAAGGATGCAAAAAAAATTGTAGAAACTGGAATAAATTTAATCCTTCCAAGCTATTATTTCATTTGCATTCAGAACTGCATATTTTTGCAAGTTAGAGGTCATTTGCTAAGCTGACGGTATTTTGTTTTATTGCTTCAATAAGACAAGCAATCCTCTTTAATTATAGTTACCAAGTGGAAAACTTAGCCAAAGCATGTTCTAATTTTCAGTTCTTCATTTTTCAAGTTAATTGCTTCTCCCCCACCCTACTATGCAATTTTTCTTCTGTGCTCTTTTTGTCCATTTTATTTTCATGTTGCTTTTATTGCAAAGAAAAAAAAAGTTAGCATTTTCTTTCTGGACCAGCAAAAAGACATCTGGTGAACATCATTGTGAGTTCTAATGCATGTTTGTAGCAGGATTATTATTAATAAAACACTGGAAATGGTGGTATTAAGTTAACTGGTCCTTTTATTTATCATTAATCTCTGAATCCTGAAGAGTTGCATGTCTGTGCTCTGAATCAGAACACATTTCTTTCTGAATTATTTTTGAGGTCTGAAACACAAGCTTTTTTTATAAATGACATGCCACAGCTTTCCTTTCTATATTTCCTAGAAGCACAGTGGCATTAAGCACTTCTTTAGAGTCTGCCAACAAAGAAAGACTTCTCTAAGTCATCTGAAATATAAAACATACATTTCAGTAGCTAAAAGGAAATAGTATTTGTAAATCTCCCGAGTACTTAAAAGACAATGTGATACTTACTGTATGTTAACTGACCAACCCCACAAAAGAGGTATCCAACCTCAATATGTATTCTTTCTTCCTTCTACGTTTGAGTAGGTGTTTCTTGGAGCTGAAGAATAAGAAAAAATTCTCGTTTTGTACAACCTACTTTTCAAGAAGGTGGACTCAAATTTTGGTTAAGTAAGTAATGAATTCAGTTTTATAAGTGACAAATAAATGAAAATGAGACCATAAAATTTTCTTTTCTAGGCTAGTTTTCAAGAATAAAGTGCATTAACACAAAGAATTAACTTGACAATAATAATTTTACATCTGTGAATGGTTGAACTCCTGCTTAAGTATATTAGATATCATTTGGCTTAAAAACCCAAGCCTCATATATTTTTCAAGGAAAGATTTTAACCAATAAATAGCATTTTTGAATTGTATACCACTTAGTCCAAACTTTCCTCTTATGCCTTAAAGTTGACTGAATTTCTGGAAGAAATAAGCCTCAGAGTACTCTCAGTCTCAGATACATGATTTGATGGAGCAAAAAAAGACCTTCACCTTTAGGACTCAACATGATACTTACCCTATGAAGGTCAGCCAACATAGCAGATAAAGAACTTTTTGGAGGGCAGGAAGGAGGCAGGGGAAAGCAGTGCATGAGTGTGCAAATAAAGTGTAAGGGAGAGGGTTATTATGCTATCTGGTTTGTACTCTTCAAATCCCATTCTTCTGTGGCTATTTTAGGTCCATCTGATGGTTCTGAAATTGGTTTAGAACTTTTATACTCACTTGATCGTTACAGCAGTATTTCAGAAGTAACAATCTTCAGGCCTACTAGTACATGAGCCAAAAGTCATAGCCATGTGTAGTGTGGGAATACTGAAGATGCAGGTTAGTTTCACTCTGTTTTTATCTAGGAAGGTTGTAATGAGAATCCAAAACTTTAAGGCTGCTTTTAGAAACAATCTGTAAATTGTACTACACTAATTTATCCAAGTAATTGTGGTTCATAGCTGAAAATAATTGGAAATTGTAATGAATTATTATTATTCAGTAGTTTTAAACAGCAATTATTCAAAGCTGCAATTTACTTTCTGGCTGGCCTTTTTCCTCTTATCAGTCCTTTGATACTGATATTTTTCCAGTTTCCTCTGGCTGCAAAAGTCAATTTCAACTGTAATTTCTGGACCAAATATAGTACCTCTGCTTTGGTCCCAGAAAGATATGAAAAACGTTGCCTGGGGAAAGACGAGAAAACAAAGTAGGCTATTAGGAGGTAAAAAAATCAGATGATGTGACATGTGCCTGGGCATCATTTTTCCTCCACTGCCAAATACTAGAAAAATGAGAAATTCTCTAATCACAGACATAGCAAACCCTAGAACTTCTGTTTGCAAGATGAAAGATGATAAATATCTTCAGACTCTTCAGACTAACAGTATCAGAGTTTACAACTTATTAACATTTTCAGTTTTCTACATGCAATTAATCATAGCTAACAACTATATTTAAGGGGAAAAAAAAAATCAACCATAGGGGATAGCTTTCACAGCATCCTGCCACTTTAAGGGATAGGTTTACCTGTCTGTGATCATTAGCAAAACTGCAGACTGACTTTTTCTATTATGACAGGCAAAGGTTAAGGGGAGAGCAGATGCTCCTTTCTAATTCTTTGACTGCAACAAAAAATTTCCAAGTCAATCGACATGACATTAAAAGTTTTATTATCATTTCTATTAGCACAGACAGCAATGAATCCCATTCTAATGGGAAGCCCAAGCCTTTCCAACAGGTACAAATTAGAGGTTGGCTCCCTGGTCAGCACTGCCCAGCGAAAGTAGCAGTCCAGTTCTCAACTTTCACTAAGGAAGTTTCATATCTCTAGAATTTAGTATGAGAAACTGAGGAATCACTGAATCATAGAATAACCTCAGTTGGAAGGCACCTACAAGGATTATCAAGTCCAACTCTTAGCCCTACACAGGACAGCTCCAAGAATCCCAGGATGTGCCTGAAAGCATTATCCAAATGCTTCTTGAACTCTGTTAGGCTTGGCACCAGCTCCACTTCCCTGGGGAGCCTGTTCCAGTACCCAACCACCCTCTGGGTGAGGAACCTTCTTCTAATATAAGAAAGAGACAGAGGCAATGAGACTACCAATGTGACATAAGTGAACTTCAAGAAGTGGGATGCTAATCGGTAGCATATTAAATTATTAATACGACATATCTGGACTATGATATAATGTCTTAGGTATATAAACATCATCTTGTGAGTGTCCTATGGATCTGGGACAGTGACATATGACCACCTTTCCTTTTGTCTATTGGGTGTATTAACCAAAACAATCTTTGTTAAAACCAGATGAATTTGCAATAAAGAAGCTTCTCCATTTTGGCCCTTGTACAGCTTGTATATAGTCTTTCTTTCCTGGATCCTCTGAATCAGCACCATGCACACAAGGTCTGTATGTTTTGTTGGCAGTTGTGGTTTCAGAGAGTCCCGATCCCTGATGCCACCTAATTGATGATTCCATTCTCAGGGATTGCAACACAACTGGACAACACTAAGCGATGGAAAAAAACTATTTTATAGCTTTGAACCGAAGATAAAAGTTTGGGTGAATGAAGAGCACTCGTTCACCCCAAAAAGGTAACAAGATGGGAGAAAGAGAAACAAGGGCTATCACAGGGAAACACTATGTTACAGAGAAAACTCATATAGGCAAACAAATATTTTAAAGACAACACTAAGGCACAAATTAATGCTGCCATTAGTACCAAATAATGCCCAATGTATACACACCTTCCCAAATGATCTGTGAGAAAGTCATGCACACTTAATTTCTTTCTGCTGAAATCCTAAACAACATGAACTTCTCTCCCCAAACACCAGCTTCACTAGTGTTAACAAAACTAGTTTGTACCCTTCTGTGAATAATTTCAACCAAAAAATGAAGTATCATGTAGGATTGATTCTTTTTCATCTGCTCAGACATTAAAAAACTGTTTATGCTTTCATAATGATCCAACAGAGTGAAAATTCTCTTTGGACAGCTGAATTCTGACCAACTAAAAGCACTTCATAAAGCTTCAGAAGAGTTACCCTTAGCCCTAACTGCAAAATAAAAAACAAATCCAAGGGCAGTGGGCAACAGTAGCGTAACTTCAGCAAACTTAATATCCCATCAGCCATCCGTTCAATTTTTAGTAATAGTGGTTGCCACGTATCATGGAAGGTTTCTTAAAAATCATGTTTGCCTCAGCTACTTTATTGCAGACATCAGTGGCTCATTAACTCTGCTCACAACGGGTCATTAGGCAGAAGCAACCGAGGCACAAAGAGACACATTTCCATTGCACAGGCTGTATGAATGGAAACATTTTAATAGGGAAAGAACCATTTTGCATCACTCCAACTGTTACATGCTGGGTTTGCATTATTAGTAACAGTGTGGGGTTAATTTGGATTGTTGAAGTCTGTTAGAGGTTACCAACGATGCAGCAATGAGTGGAATTTGAGAAGATAATGCTAACCAAAAGAGTCAAACCAGGATTTATGTTAACTTTGTGTTAAGATACAAGATTGTTAACTTCAGTAAATACTTTGCTGACAAGATTGCAAATCGCTTGTTGATAGTAAAAAACCCGATTTAAAGCTACACAGCCCTCTAGACAATACGGAAAACAACCGAACAATACTTATTTCAGGCTTTGAGGTGCAACAGCAACTCTCTGCTTTCACTTCTTGCATAATGTTTATATACTGTTCCACTCATGCTCTGAGACAAAAAGAGCTGCATCTGTTTCTTGCACTTAAGCCTCCATTCCGTCATAAAATCCAAGAATGCCTTAGACTTTTATTTAAATGGACGGAGATCAAAAACATGCACTTCAAGTAAGTTTTATTCCAGCATTTTATTCTTAGTGTTTATGTCATCTCTCTCTACTGTTCGCCATGGATAGATCTTGAGTAATTTCCTACTTGCCTAAAAGTAAAAATAAAAAATAAGTTCTGACTTTACTTAAGCCATTATTTCTTGAAAAAGGTTCTAAAAAATAACCAATATGTTAATTTGTTGAGCAAGCAGAAATTTAGTGACAATATTATATAAAAACTTAGGCAAATTCAATTCCTGGATCTTTATTACTCTGCCTGCTAAGATGACAAACTGCTGTCAACCCCTTTCTGAATCACAGTCACACTGTGTTTCTAGTGTTCCAAACAACAACACATACAAATGTACTGATTCAAAAAGTCACCTTTTTTAAAGTTAAGAAATAGGCCACGGCACTTTAGTCCAGAATAGTTAACATGAAACCTGTCATGAAGAGAATGGTTTCCAGGGACCCAAGGCCATGAATCAGCCCACTGGGTTCACCTACAGGAGATATTCCTGGTAGGAATGGTGGCATCCCTAAGAGGTCATAATGAAGCTGTTGACATGCCCAAAGCATGCACTAAAATTTGCAGCAGCAGATGTCAGGAGTATGGCTTCTGTTCTGGAAGCACTTAGCTTGATGTGGGAGAAGCATGGGGGACAAATTCACTAGCTGGACAAATTCCAGAACCAGAACTGCTTTGCAAACATTGAGTGAGAATAGGAATGAGATTAATTATACAGGAATACTAGTCTTATGCTCTTTTTAGGTGCATCTGCAAAAAAAATAAAAATAAAATTTTGTTACCCTTGATGTCTTTGGCCAGATTTACTTCTAGTTTAGCTTTCTAAGCAGACCTCTGGCTCTTCAGACAATTTCTCTACCTTTCCCTGCTTCTGTCGTCTGTAAACTACCTGCTTGTGTGTAAGTTTGTTCAGGAGCAACTTGTTTATCCATGCAAGCCTCCTGGCACTCTTCTGTGATTTTCTCTTTGTAGGGATGCATCCTTCTTCATACTGGAGGAGACAACCCTTGAATATCATCCAGCTGTCTTGAGTTCCTCTTCCCTCATGGGCTCCAGCCCATGATATTCTATTAAACAGACCCCTGAAGAGGCCAAAGCCTGCTGTCCTGAACTCCAGAGTGGTGAGCAGGCTGTGCATCCTCCTCACTGTCCTAAAGATCTTGAACTCCACCATTTCATGGTCACTGCAGACAAGGTTGCCCTTGAGCCTCACACTCCCCATCAGCCCTTCCCTGCTGGTGAGGACGAGGTCCAGCACAGCACCTGTCCTTGCTGGCTCCTCTGTCTCTTGGAGGAGGACACTGTCATTTATGGGTGTATATTTATAACACACCTGCATCCACAGCTTTTTAAACTATGGTATAATGATGCACCACAGGTTTTAAAATACAGATGCAGTGAGCCCAAAATAGCAGATCAAATTTCAGCAATTTATTACTCACAGATATAGGCACAGTCACTGTTTAAGATTTTCACTGGATTTCTTAAGTCTGATACCAATTCTGTTGAGCTCTTTAAGTTAATAATTAATTTTATAAAATCCATGGATGCATTTCTACAGAATTTTCTAGGGAAAACAAATGGCTAAAAGATACAATTATAATGCTAAAATCAGAAAACAATTACCCCTAATGCAAGTCAGGAGCATTTTCCAGTGAAGTTCCTGAGATTCAATATTTTAGTATGCAATTTAATTAAAAATCTTAGGCTACATCAGCTTGAAAACACTTAAAATAAAAAATACTCTTAAAATTATTAAAAATCAAAATCAGTTCCATATAAAAGAGATATGGTTGAAAAAGCTTACATTGCAACTATTTCATATTTCTTATTTCATCTTCATCACTGCACAAGTTAAAAATTCCTAACTCAAATACTTTTTTCCCCAGCAGAGATTTTATGCTCTTAACTGCAATTTTAGTAGAAATTTTTACTTGTGATCTAAAAATAGTTTTAAAAAGGAAACTATGATGAGGAGCTACTTTAGAAGAGCACCATAGCATTTAAAAGAGAGACTTAGTTTCTTAAACAGATTTTAAACAGCAGAGGAAAGTTTTCAAAAGATCAAACACTAGGAGAAAAGAAGGCTCATCATTACTCATCATTACTTTTGTTGCATATAGTAAGCAGTTTCCTATCTCTTATAACTTCTTTGTGTATTTAATGTATGAGAAAACAAACGGACGTCCTTTTGGATCTTATGCACTCATATTTTACTCAGAAATAAAGTCAGCACTGCAGCATTTTCTTCTTAGTGGTGTATTTCTGAAATATTTTTCCTTTTGGAATGGCAGTTCATTTTGTAGTCAAGTTTCATGAGTATATCTAATGCAGTATGACATCTTGATTTTCCAGCTCTGTGTGGTAACTTACCAGCAGTATCAGCACAGTAATTCACATTGGTCCTATTTTTCATGAGGTAGCCTATTCACATCATCAGAATCTAGAACTTCTGCAGTGCCATCTTTTTCACTATGTAATATATTTAATGGCATGCTTGCAGGATGTTTAGCTGGTTTGAATTTTTTGTTAACTGAGACATCTTTCACTGAAATAGACTTTTTCCTACGTTTCTTGGTAGTATTATGTGGCTTGCAGAAACTCACATTGCAGAAATCCATGCTCGTAGAAGAGTCTTTACAACAAACTTCATGAGGATTCTGTGATTCCTTTGGTATTCTAATCTGTACTTCATTTTCCTTTAAATTAGATGACGAAAAGAAGTCTTCGTAAGAAGCCTCTTCGGCACAATAACACTTGCTATATGTAGTAACTGCTTGTAACAACCCTTTGGATTCTGATACACCCAGTTCTGAGGTAGCCAGCTTCCAATTAGGTAGTGGTTGTAGTTTCTTTCTCTTCTTGTCTTCAAGAATACAACCATTTTCATCAACAGGGAAGCTTTTATCTAGTGAACATGCATTTAAGTCTTCACTATTCATAGGTGAATTAGAGAGACTGTCAATTAAAGAAGTATTTAACTGCACTAATTTTTCAGAAGGAGCAATATGACCTAAGCCTTTGTGAAGAGAACTTTCATTTGCAACTGAAGCAGTCTTACTCTTTTCATTCTTTTGATTTTTCCTTGGAAACTTTAATTGTTTCTTTTCTAAAGACAATTTGTCATCCAAAGTGTGCGATATAATCCATTTCTTTGTTAAACTTTGTCTCGTACATCGTTTTGGCGTTAAGCTCTTCTGCTCATTGTCACATGATGGAGAATTCATGGACGTGCTTGTGGATACAAGAGGATCAGTCCAAGTATCACAAGCATGTTCTACTACCTCTTTTTTCCGTCTCTTTAATTTCTCAGTTCCCCAAAGATAATCATAACTTGAGTTCAAGCAGTCTTCCACTTGCTGTCCTGCAAAACACACAAAGAGTGGTGATATAAATGTACTGCACAAAGAGTATCAATTTCTTAGTAAAATATATATGGAATTACAGAACCAAAAGAAGGATTTACCCACTTCTCTGGATATTATATGGGAAGTCATAAAAACTAAACAGAAAATGGATTGAAAACAAAGCACATTCTACGCTGACAGCATTAGCTGTCATATCTCCTTACCTGGTCATTAAGAATCCATAGGTCCTGTTCTGCTGTGAAACAAAGCAGCCCAGGACCTTGCTTTCAGTCTTGCATTTGTGGAGAAAATCAGCAAGATAAAGCTTGCTATATTGATACTGGAAACTCAATAATCATTTTTGCTACCACAATGTTAACTGCAAAGACTACAAGGTGTTGCTAAGATGAAATTAAGTACAGCATCATAGTATCATATCACACACATCAACAAAATGTATTAAAAATAATTAGAATGTGGAAAAATGGATTATTTCTTGTACCTATTCTTAAAACATTATTTTGAGCAAGATGGTACACAGAAAATACCCACAACTCTTCACAATAAATTCCTCTGTTACAAGGTAGTATCTCTGATCTATCACAATTTTTTAAAATCCTGTTGTTATCTGATGATAGCAATAGATGCTTTTGCTTAAGTGTTGAGTGCAAAGCTTCAGCAATACTCCTGCAAGTGCTCCTGTGGATTTTAGGGGAAGTCTTGATGTTATAAATAATCATTTTAAACATATGGTGTAGTTAACTATATTAAGAAAAATAAAATAAATGGAGATGAAAGAAGTTTCATATGATATGATCAGACTCTCATACTAACAGTTGAAGAAGTCTTAAATTCAGTTCTCAAATTAAACTGGCCTCGAACTTTTTAACCACTATTATCCAACATACTCTCATATATCTTTTGAGCACAAACAAAAAGGCCACTGTCACAAAGAATCGGAGATGGAAGCTGCACTGATTACTGTCAAGGGCTGTGGTAGTCTGTTCTTCATGTAAAATGACACATGTAGTTGCAATGCTGGAGGGAGACTTACTCAAGGTAAAGCTCTCAAATTGCAATGTTCTACCTCATCAACACATAACTAATTTACAAAAATAAAGAGTTTGCAGGCACAGTTACGCTACTTCCAATATTAAGTAATCACTTCTCGCTAACATTGCACAAAGACATACCAAGCTGTCTCAGGCTACAGGATGCTACCCCTGTTGTCAGGTAAGTCAACATGGCAGAACTGCCTGATGTCAACAAAATACAACACTTCACAAAAGCACAAGGTATAACTTACTGTTGGGGGAGAACAGCGGGGAGGCAAGCAGCCATCATTATGAATTCTGAAGACTGTCTGCTCTTTGCTTTTCTACCAAGACAGAACATCAGCATCTGACTTGAACTTTTTGCTCATGTGAATGACAGAAGCAATGAGGTCTGAAGCAGATACTCATTGCCTACATGATCAATACTGTTAAGATGTCCATTGATGCAGCTCAACTGACTGCACAATAACCTTCTCTCTTACATCCTGCTAATATGCCAAAATACAGGAACAAACCTCTAACCTTATGGGAATAACTTTATGGGGGTCTTACCTCGCTAACAAATTACTTGAATTCATCTGCAATTAAAAAATATTTTAAAAGATAATTTAATTTTACCCTTCTTATATCTCCAAACCTGACTACTTAAGCTGGAAAACACATGAGATTTCCTTTCAAATTCAAGTTTTTCAGTTGAGAATTTGGAAGACATTTCAGTTCTTTGAGGTCTCTCTCTCATTCAGATCTTTTTGACCTTTCCAATTCTTCACTGTTTCTGTGCAATCTGTGTCCTATACATGATCACTCTGAAGGGCAGAGAAGACTGACATCATGCCAGGACAAGAGGCGATTAATGAGGAATGGTATGATTAAAGACCAAGGAGTAAGGCAAGTAAGGCCTCTAGAGCATTTACCCAGTGCAATTCCTCATGCTTCGTTTTCCTTGAATTCTTACTACTACATACTTTAGTTAAGAAAAACGAATATAATTCAGCTTTAAATATATAAGAAAATATATACAGATATATATATACACACACACACTGTACTTTCCAAAATAAGATACAAAAGCCATGCATTATTTTTAATTTCTGCAACAAAGCTGTGTTAGTTACCTGGTAACAACACGTCTTCTGAATTAGTTAAGACACAAGTAGAAAGTGGGGAGTCTCCTGGTGAACTACTTGAAAATATTTGAGTCATTTGTGAACCTATGAATTTGTAAATAACATGCTAGTTAGCCCTGTTTGCAAACACAGATTTCCATACCATCTATTCACATTTAGAAACAGCAACATTGCATGGCAAAAGTCACTGGCTTGCCAACTAACTATAACTATATAAATAATTATTGACTGCTCAACAGTCAATACTAACAAAAAAGCTATTAGATATTCATAGGCATTTTTTTTTAGGTAATTCAGCAGCACATTTTTCTGAAACTAAAGAATGATGGTAAATCATTTAGAAATCATTACAGACATTCTAGGGCCTGTTGAGGCATTTTACTAAAGAATTTGCCAAATATTGCAATTTGCAGCAAAAACTGGATATAGTAGAAATGCGTTTCAAAATGTTCGAAGGTCTACCTAAAACACAAAGAGAAAATAAATACAAGCCACGCTAAATTAAAACGAGGATTAGTTTTTATCACTTTATGTTTACTTCTGTCTTTACTTTGCCCTCACAATTATTTTCTAAATTAGAAAATTACCGTCTAACCGACACAGACATCTTAAAACTTCAAATACTAAAGATTCCCCCTGCCAAAAGATGTTCTATATTCAACACTTTTTATAGTAACTGGCAAAACCTAATGATTTGGACCTTAATATTTTCTCAGTAAGATTATGCAAAAACGAAAAAACATCTTTGAAATCTACAATCTAGATTTAATTTATCCAGATCTGTATTTTGAAATCAGCTAAATTCATTCAATTAGGTTATTCAAATTAAATAAATTTTTAATCTTGCTGTTCAGTACCTACTGAGAATCTGGGAAGAAGGGAAAACATGCAATCAAGAGATGAAAAAAAATGTGAAGGTGAGAGCACCAAAAGTGTGCAAAAAAGTCAGCAATAACAACAGTAGCCATTTGAGCATGTTCATAGAAAAGTAAAATTTAACTTTTTACCATTTGGAGAAAGAGTTTTTTTTCTTATATCCTTTATTCTTCTTTTCCTTGTGTTGCATTGATCTTTCATCTTATTAACAGGACTATATATAAGTGAACCATTCTCTTCAAATAGTAACACTGGTACATCTGTTTCTGCACAAAGAAATTGTATGTATATATTAATATTTAAATGTTGTAACAGCTTCAGATGAAGATACATTTTTTCAAAAAAACTTGACAAAAATTAGTTTCCTTATATCTAACATGATTACAGAGACCTTAACACCACAGACTCGCAAAGAACTGCGTAAGAACCAAGTAAGCCAACTTCATTTCTCATGGCGAGATGCACGAGACCAGGGAAAAAACCCCAAATAAACAAAAACTAAAATCCCATCAAGTGCTTTAAAGAAATAACTTCAGATATTTGAATCTTAGTTAAAAATAGTTCTTACCAGCATTAATTGCTGTCTTTTGTAGAGCTAAATTTTTAGCCATCTGGTCCAGTCTTCTCTGCAGCTTTCTATTATTTTCTGGAGTTTTTTCAACAAAATCTTTTGGCTGCATACATTTGTGCTACAAGACACAAAAAACAATTATATAGTACAAAACTACCAGAAGTAACTACACTTCCTATTTGTCTATCACTTGGTCACAGTACTTACTACTGGTGTTTATGCTACTTAAGAGTCGCAGATCATTGTAGATTTTAACACTTTTCAAAGTGAACTTTAATATGAAATAAGAATCTAACATCTTTTATCACTTGCAGCAAAGCTAAAGCTCTAAAGTTATTTTTTTAAATACCAGTAGAGTTTGTTGCAACTCAGTGAAACATCTTCACTTTTTTATTCACCAATACAAAACCTGCACTTTTAGTGTACTTTCTTCAGATATGATGTCACATGATCACAGCAGCCACCTGTCTTTAAGATCCTACTCAGATGGGTAAGTAGAGTTGACAGAATGTTCTGAAAATGAACACTTCAAATGCCTGAGGTCAGAAAGTCAAGTTCAAACTTTAAAGTTTACTGTTATAGGACTATTAAAAAGAAAAATCACATACTCACTTTTTTCATCAGTAGTGGAAATCCTTCATTAGTGCCTACTGCAGGAAATAAGGATTCATCAACACGTACTCCAGTTTCTCGACACCTGTACAATAAATTACAGAAGGTTTGGTGGATTTTTTTCTATCTTGTTTTTTTTGTTGTTTTGTTTTTAAGAATGAGAATCTTTATTGCAAAAACAGTTGTCCAAGTCCCACAATAATGAAACTCCAGTCCTTCCCAAGTGTGTAACTTTAATGTAGATGCTGTAATGCTAAAACCCCACCCGAATCTATACATTACACGCCAGATATGTGAAACAATTTTTTTGTGCTAATGATGCCCTCTAAATTACTGTTCTGAAGCTGACAGATTCCCACACATGCTGCTTTGCACACATTCCCAAGCCTTGGTAAGAAGTCCTTCCAGCAGCCACTGGCGTGGCTCCAGTGACACCTAGTGATCGAACTGCTGCAAAGCCCTTGTCCGTACAGTTACCATCTAATCCTTGGTTACTCAATTTTGAATGAAGAAAAAAGCCAAACCACTGTATTTGTCAAACTAACTGAATTTAAAGTTCTCTGGGACATCAAAAAGTGATATTCAATATGCTGGACTATAGTGACTCTTAATAAAATCTGCATAATACTCAGCACAGAGGAAGACTACAAGAAAAGTTACATTAATTCAGAGATTTCATTGATTCAGAGAAGCTAAACAGAAGAAAATTTGATCATTAAATATAAGAATTTTTTTACTTTGCATACAAATCTGAATGTAAATGATTTATCATTTATTTGTGAGATAATAATACACATGTACAGTCTCAAATCATGAGTTTGATTTGTAAGTATGAAGTGTTCCTAATTTGAATGCAGATTGCAGTAATTCTACCTTCTATATGTTTTTTTTGTTCCTGGGCTTTGATTTTTTTTTTTTTACACTGCTCACTAAGGTATTTGTATTGTAGAAGATGTAAAAAAGTTTTTTCTCAGTGATCCCAAAGCTGTCGCTCCTTCTGCATTAAAATTAAAATTTACTTGCATGATAGCAAGTCCGTGGTTTTGTTCACTATTTTTGAAGCTAGACATATCTACCATTCTTAGAAAAGAAATAAAAAGGAAATTAATAAGTCTTCGAAAATTAAAAATACCTTTACTCTGGAGTTACGAATTTTTCTGAATTTCAATTGTCATCTGATTTAAAGAGTTGTCTTCCCAATCAAATTAGCTCCTAAACTGTAGCACTGCGTTCAATTTAGAGTCAAGCAAATGCTCATACTACAGAGCAGAAGCTTCCAGTAAAAGTTGGAGACAGATCATTGAAGAATCCAGGAAGAGTTCAACAAGGCAATGACCACTAAATACAGCACAAATCTTTCTAATTTGTTCGGGTTTTTTGTAGAGAAAACAGAATACTACAGTATTTTTCAGACGACAGGGCATGTTCCCCTGAGTGGCTCAAACACTGCTCAGGGGAAGGTAACACTAGGGTGCAAGTGTATGGTTTGGAAGTAGGGGTCTACTAGCTGTTAAGTGGGAGAGCATTTCACTCAAAGCAGAAGTATTGCTGGAAATGCTGGAGTAATTGTTCCTTATTTGCTTCCCCATCTGGTGTTTTCAGAGCTCAAACATCAAAAAGTAGCATCTAGATTAAATGCCATATACTGCAGCATCCTGCTTCCAATATCGAGATTCCCAAGAGCATGCAAAAACATAGCCAAATATTCCCAGTTTACAGTGTTCCACAGATTTCTGGTTTAGACAGGGTCAGATGCAATACTGTATTTGTGTTTTGATAATACTAAATGTTTAACTGCTTCAGAAATTTTCTAAACCCATGTAAATCTTTGCTGACTGATTCTGCAACAACCTGTGTTTTGTTAAAAACCATAATTTACTATTTTCTCTGAATCTGCCTCCAGGTGTATTCATGTGATGTTTTCCAATTCTTCTACTGGAAAAGAAAATACACATTCATTTCCTATTCAGCCTCTCTGTATGAACATTTGTATTCAAAATGATTCCCCCCTGCATTTCCACTTCTTTTCCAGACTGAAGCATTATTGTCTCTCCTATCACACCTTGAAAGAAAACTATTGTATAACTTCAGTAACACTCATTGCCAATCTCTGGCAACATTCCAAATGTAACCATGATAAAATGCTGTCATTCCATTACATGAAGTTTTATGTTCTGTTTAATTTGATTTTTGACTACTGCTGAAGTGACAGCACTATGAAAATGTTTACTGTTAGTCCCAAAATGTGATAATCATCTTCTTTCTGATATGCTTAAGAGGACTTACACTTCACCTAGTCTCCTCAACACTCTTAAGAGAACTTCTTCCATTTCAAGTAGACTCCTTTTTAAAGTTAAGCACTGCCACAGAACTTCTTGGGTTTGATGTTCCAGTAGGAACACTTATTTTATACTGTGGCCATACTAACAAAAATTACTGACATAATTTGAACAATCATCCACAAACCAATTAAGACCATGGAATAACTAAAATATTTGGCTTGCATTGCACTCGAACAGCAGTCTCCCACCCCCTAGTCTACACAATGAAAGTCGATGCATTTTCTGAAATGGCATTTCACAGCATTTCTGATCATTCTGAGAATGTTCCACTTGTTACTGAATGGGGCAGCTGGTTAATCAAGCCATCTTTTTTAGCAATGCTAAAATTTCAACTTACAGGAACTCTGCATTATTTGCTTACAGGGTTATCAGGTTCAACCTAAGCTTCCACAGGACCACTATTTAACTGGGACATACTCTTGAAACTGTCCCAAGGTTCAGTAGACTGTCTTTTGTGTACTAGTGTCTCAGACACTGAAATGCTAGACAATTAAGGTCAGGCACTCCAGTTTCCTCAACCTGTTGCAAAAAAAATTTGTATGCTAGTATAGACTAATTTTAGTTTTGTACTGCCTGCACCTCATTTGCATAAGCCTATGACTAGAAAGAATATTCACTACTATTTCTTATGTAAGCTTCTACCACTCCTGACCTATACTTTGTTCAAGGATCTGATGTTCCCATAAATTCTGCCTACAGTATGCACCAATCTAAACTGTAAGTTCTTCTGTACCTTTTGGCATTTACTTTAAGGCTTGGTGTTAAATCTGGACAGGTTATATGGCTGTAACTTCTACATCTGACATCCTTAAAAAAAATAAACCCTGCTTCTGCAAATCTGCATCAATTTTTTTTGCTAATGGACTTGCATCACAAATTTTCTGGCTGTATTAGCATACATTTAAGTGGCTGAAAGATCAGGTTTGCCCTCCCCCCTTCCGCTCACCTTTTTAAAAAAAACAAACCCCAAATTTTTGCACTTAGACTGCTGTCTCTCTGAGCATATTACAGTTGGTATAGGTAAGGCCTTCTTTACCTGACTTATTATTCTAATTTCTATCATCACATTGAGTTATCAGTTGGTGTGGAGGATTGATTATAACATGTGAATATTCTTAAACTTTGTTTTTACACTTCATTTGAAATCTAAGTTAGGCCTCATAAGTACTTTGTAAACTCAGGAAAGCAGCTATGGACCAGCAAATTCTCATGGACCGGCTGCACAGCTGAAATTTTTTTAAACTTTTTTTTTTTAAATTAAGCTTTCTGAATATGGTAAAAGAGAATCTTCAAGCAGTGCTGTTCTAAAATAGACAAATGTCTTAAAAAGCTAGATTACATATAGATCTTTTTCTTTCTTGCTAGGATATATACTGTCTTCAGAAGTACAGAAATGCCCTTGGTGAAATGTGCTTTTTCATAGGAAAATGGACGAATTATATTCAACAAATATTTGGCCTTCACTGTCTCTGCAAACCATCTGAGAGGAAGGAATGGGACACTGAATGGTTAACAAATGTACTACATAACTACTCCAACACATTCAATTTTTAAGGGTTAACCTATTACCTTTTTAGGCAAGTAACATGCTTTATACTATGAATAGTGTCAGAAAAGTTATAATTTACTCAGATTTATCACTATTTCAAGTTCATTAATAAAACTGGTTCTGTACTGAAGTTTTTCAACAAAACAATACTAGAAGACACTATGTTTGGAAAAGGCCACATTCATTATAGTGATGAGTACTCACTTTTCCACCCAAAGAACAGAAACTGTTTTTACACCCATCTTCTGTGCTTTTCTCCATGTAGTCGAACGTCCATCTTTGAAGACTACGTGGGTCACGTGCTTGTTCAAAGTTTTTGAAACCTGCAGAAGTGCACAGAGAGGTCATCTGCACATCTGATAATCAGAAAATGCTAATGAAACTAGCCAGTGTACTCTATTTTTAGTATATTAACCATCAGCATAAAAATTTATTCTGAACATTATGTCAGGGACTCTTTCGATCTTTCCTATCTTTGCAAGAATGCTCAAGCAAAAACTCAAGTCTCATTCCTCAAGCCAATGAAGGCTAGTGGGCTAGAGTAGCTTTTTGTTTTCTCTAAGACATCATTTCCAGCTCCCTAGTCTAACTGTATCACTATTCTTGAAACATTTTTAGCCTTGCAGTGCAACAATTTCTTATGCAACAGCCAGTATAGAAAGCAGATGCCACCATCCAAAGAAGTAACAAATTATATCATTTATTCACAAATGAGCTCAGGCTTAAAGAATACAGCTGATCTCACTCTTCAAACCACTTCTCATCAACAAAGATCTATTTTAGTTTTGAGGGAAGGATGAAGGTGCTACAAACAAACAAAAAATATATGGGAATGCTTTAAAAGGTGAGGAAAACAGAAAATTAAAGTCAGCAATATACCACATCTTATCAAATTTTCAATTATCAGCCTCTATTGACAACTAAGCATAATGTTTTCAGTTCTAGATACTTCATTCTTCACAAACAAAATTTCCTTTGTGGAGACTAAACACCTTACACATAACTGCTTGATCAGTTTTTGTGTTTGTTCACATGGTGAGACCAACACAACTCATTTTTTAAAGCAGCATCTTCCCAGCACAACCAAATGGAAAAAGCACCATAGCTTTCTGTTGCTCTCTCAACTACATCATTGCCCTTGGCTCCCAGTATGCTGGACCTGTATTTACCTTTAAAAAAACTAATCAGCTTTTCCAAAAGTTTCTGGTGGCAAGTTGATTTATGACTTCTTAGAAGAAAAAACTTCATGATGCCTAAGCATCTATGTATACAGGACAGATGAATCTCTTTTGGAATAAGTTATGACTCCAGATACAATTGCTTACTCACTTTTGCCAGTATTTGCATGACAGCACACGTCCTATGGAGACAGATGCTTGATATAGCTTTGCCTCCAAATTATGGAGTAGCATCACCTTATACCTCTCTCTCACCCCTCCCATCTCCTCCTTTACCCCAAATCTCTTCTGCTGCTCAGCTGAACTTGAGATATCTGAATCAACAATCTAGTGGAAAACTACTCTAGAATTTACTTTCTCAACACATTGAGCCAACTCTGTTTACCATCATGTGCTCAGCCAATAAAAGAGAAGTTTCTGGAATAATGAAGGGGCATGACCACCTCTTTTCAGTCACAGGGACTGCTAAATAGGCTCATCCACATTATCTCCCTGCACCTTCCATAACACTTGGCTACTTCGACCAACTTGAAGAATTTTGGAGCTTTGTGCTTTTGTCATATTTTCTGTGAGAAAAATCTAACATTGTCAGAACTGAATTACATAGATCTGACAGTACAGCATAAGTAACAAATATTTCTTGTTCTTATATTTATTGAGAAATGCATTTGCTTTCAGAGTAAAACCAGTTATCCACCTGTTCTGTCACATTCTCTCAGCTTATTTCATATAGAAAGAGAGGATCTGGGGAGATCAGCAAGCTTTCCTAAACTACAGTAAGATACATCTTCTACACATGCCCACTTGAAGAGCACTGGGAGTTCATGCAAGTGTTTTTTAATGCATGATGTGGGCTGTAAAAATCTTCATTAATCAGTGATAATGTGAAGAAGAGAAGATGTGAATTTAACTTCAGTCTGTGGTTGAAGTTTTACAGCAGGCAATTAAACATCTTTTACACCTACAAGCCAACTATATTTGAAATGGAAAAAAAAATCACTGAGACAAACTGAGACTCTTAGATGTATTTTTCCTAGCACCTTTTGGAACTGAACGACATTTGTGGGATTGAATAAGAGTAAAATGTCATGGTACTTGAGTTGGAAAATATTTTACTAATAACAGAGCAGCTGCCTACAAGTTAAAGAAAACAAAACAGCATAAGGAACATACATGTAAACCACAGGTTCTCAACACTTATATTTGGTTTGCCCACAGTATATGGCAAGCCCAATCCTTCACAAGAAATACAAGCTATTACATTCATGCGCAAAGAGGTTGAGAGGTGTAGAGAGGCTTTAAATGCATTTCTCATCTGTCAGTAGCAAGAATTTTACATCCTGTTCTTCTGTTCTCAGGTCTGTGATTTTCTTCCTTCCTGCCTTTTGAAAACTCATACTAAAAAGAAACATTACATGACAAACAGAACAAGTAAGCTAGCTTGTAATTAACAACTTTCTTACTCTACTTATTTTAAAATACTCTCCTTACTTTTGCTCCCATATCAAGAAGTTGCTGTTCAAAGGTTTTTGAATAATTTTCTGTTCTGTTAGATGACCAAACTTCTACAAATGCAGAAACACCTGGATCAGAAGAGAGAAAATAATAAACAACAAAAAAGTACATTATATAAAACTGGTTAAATCTGCTTTCCAATAAAATTTTGCTTTTATACATATTGTATTCAGTTGCAAATACATCATTTAGTAAACAGAGTATGAGATTTTAGGAGTAGAAAGGGTTTTTTTTAAAGTGTATTTATGTCCCTTAAATTAGTTACAATGGAACTAACTTAGAAGTCCGACATTAAAGAACTTTTCACTTCTATTTAAAACACACGACCAGGTTAACAGGCAATGCATTATCTTCATATGACTGCTTACTGTTCTCATTATTAAATCACTCCTAATCTGCAGGTAAATCAAACATTTGAAGACAAGGTGATGTAAAACAAGTTACAGAACAAAACGAAATAACTACAATAGAATTATTCCTTTCCCCAAACTCCAAGAAAACTGTAGAAATGTTACTTAACAGTTTCCAATTGTCTTCAAATTTCACTTCATTTATATTGAAAACCCCAAAATTTGGTATACAGAACAGGGACCAATAAAAATTTCATGTCAGTTGCCTAATATAACTTTATATATTCATATTTAAGTAGCTTCCTTTATCAAGCAAATTAATAACTCCTTCAAGGAATGAAATCAGCCTTGGTTGAGAAGGTTTTTAAACAACAAAACAAAGTACTGACGTAGAGGGATAAGTAAATAAATCTCATAACAATTCTTTCATTAATTTTACTTAGGATGGATCAAACTAGGAACTTAGGGGAATGGTACTTCAAAGCTCCGTGCACCTGCAATAGGATCAAAAAAATTAGTCAATTATAGGTAATCAAATATACTCCAACAAAAGTGACACAGTTCCACTGGCTGTGCCACTTTCCTACTTTGAATGATGAATCAGGAAACTTCCAGAAACTGGAAGAATGTCAGTTTGCCAAAACTGACTTTACTCAAACTGGAAGCCAGCCAAGTCTCAGAACTTGTGAGTAAAATTGAGAATTTCAATTTAAAGGGTCATCCTTGGCAAACATTAACTGTTTTAGTTACTACACGCCTCCTGCCAATTAATTATTAAGTAGTGCCATTTGTCTTTTTTCTAAATGAAAACCAGAATAATGCTCTAACAGTAGAAGTACTTTTATAAAGATTAATAATTTTTTACAATTGCTAGAAATATTTCTGACCCACAAGAGAAATATGGAACATAAACCACTTCCTTCTCCAAGCCACTAGGAAAAATCTTCTGACCAGTACTATGACTTCAAATACACACGGGAACTTAAGTTTACTCCAATGCACTTTTAATTGTGTTCATCCTACTACTAGACCACGGTAGCTTTTGCCAGAGTTGCTTTTTAACTTGATTATTCTACGGTAAAAAACCCTGCCTTTGCAATTAAAAAGACAGTATCTCCCTCTTACAGGAAATATTTTAGAACCTTCCTAGTTATATTTCTCCCAGAACAACAGATTGGAACATTTCAGTAGAGGTCAAACCAGGAGCTTAAGGGAACGCTGCTTCAAAGCTCCGTGCCCCGGCAGTAGGATCAAAGGAGTCAATTATAGGTAATCAAATATACGCCAACAAAAGCCAAGGCCCTTTGTAGTTTTTGTAGGGTCGATGAAAAGGAAAATGAAGAAGCACTCGGGGCTTTTTTCAACTCTTAAAAGCCCTGAGTAGAAATGGGTTCTTGTAAACACCAACTTATGCGCAGAAGCTCGCAGAGAAGGCCAAGATCGCTAGGGAAACCGGCCACCAAAGGGCAACGTGGCGAGGCAGAAGTTTATAGAGAGATGCAGAAGAAACCTGGGACTGCCCGGGCAGGAGGAGCAGCGGCGGGGGAAGCGGCCATACCGGCCCGGCCCGGCTGCTCCCGGGCAGCCGCACCGGAGCGACTCGGAGCGGCCCTGGGGGAGCCCCGTCCGCCCGCGGCCCCACCGCGGCCCTTCACCCGCCCGCTCCCCGCCGGGGCAAAGGCCGCAACGAGACGTGGGACGGGGTCCGGGGCGGTCCGGGGGCAGCCCGGAGACACCTCCGGTACCTTCCAGGACGGGCTCCATCGGCGGAACACGCGCGGAGCCGCCGCCGCCGCCGCCGTTGTTCAAACGCGTCCCGCGCATGGCCCGGGCCCGCTGCGCCTGCGCANTAGGCTGGAAAAGATCTGTGGGAGCGTCGAGTCCAACGCATGACCAAACATCGCTGTATCAACTACACCGTGGCGTTAAGTACCACGCCCAGTCTTTCCTTAAACACTTCCAGGGGACAGTGAGTGCACCAATCCCCCGGGCAGCCCGTTGCAATACCTAATCAATGTTTCTGTGAAGGCATGCTTCCAAATGTCCAAATGTCCAACCTAAACCTCCACTGGCACAGTTTATGTCCTCTTGTGCTGTCACTGGTTGCCTGGGAGAAGAGACTGACCCCCACCTGGCTGCAACTTCCCTTCAGGTGGGTGTAGGGAGCCATGACGTCGCCTTTGAGCTTCCTCTTCTCCAGGCTAAACAACCCCAGCTCCCCCAGCTGCTCCTTGTAAATCTTGTGCTCCAACCCCTTCACCAGCTTCCTTGCCCTTTTCTGAACTCCCCAGCACCTCAACAACATTCCTGATTTGAGGGCCCCAGAACTGGACACAGAATTCAAGGCAAGGCATCACCAGGGCCAAGTAAGGGGGAAGAATCACTTCCCTAGTCCTGCTGGCCTCACTATTTCTGATACAGGCCAGGATGCCAAGATGTTTTGACAAACCAAACACTAAGTGAATTTTCTATGCTGCTGTTCACCTTGAGGAGCCTTCAAGAAGTCACACTGAAGAATTTTAGTTTGTAGGAAAGTGCATCCAAGAACTAGTAATCTCTCAACTCTCTGGTGGCCAAAACAACAGTTTCTGCAGTGAAAAAGCCAGCAAACCAAGGATTAGCAAAGAGCACTGTGAGACAGTATTTACCAAAACTTACAAAATAGCTTGACAGCAACCGTACTGTAGTTAGTGCACCCTAGTGGTAACTGGCTGATACCCATAGGAGAAACCACTTCTCAGAAAAAAGACTTGTCAGCTTGGAAAAGGAACGGTGGAAGGATGATGTGCTAGGGACCCTTAGAATCATAAGCCTGCACATAAGGTGGACCTGGAGAGGTGCATTCCCATTGAGAGCTAACGAGCACCAAAAGAGACTAGCAGATGGGGTCTTCTCAAAAGAGCTGTTTCCACATTGCCCTTCATCAGGCTCTGGAAGTGAGTTCAGAGTGCTGGCAAACCACATAGTTTCTAGAAGGAAATTCAGCAAATTCATGAAATCCACTTTAAGTCTATGAAAAATGTACAAAACCACCTTTCCCACCTGTCCATGGAAGTCAGAGTGGCCATAATGGACCACATCAAAGCCTCTCTCTCCAAAGAACTGTCTCTCCAGTAGGAAATTACTGAAATAAAGCACAAAAGAAAAGAAAAAGTCAAAATGTTCCCTATACCTTCTAAGATTCCAGCAATATACAATTCAGGGCTTTACTGAGGGAAAGGTGATAATTCAAAAGATTCCATCTCGTTCAGCCCTTAATTGATATAAACTGGAAGGGATCTTTGGGATGGTATTTTGTGAGGTTATATCACAGAAACAAAGTTAGTTTCTCAGACACAAAGTTCAGAGGATGGGCTATGTATCACTCCCCGAGACATGACATTAAGTATGCGAAAGATACCTAGGAAAAATAAAGAGGTTTGCTATTATATAGTCTAATTCTGTGTATTGTTGATGGGGCGGTGTTTGTTTGTTCCTTCGTTTGTTTGGCTTTATGGGCCTGTTTCCAATTTGGGCAAACAACTTTAACCTTTCTTTTTTTTTTTTTCATTCTTAAATTTCCAAGTCTGAGTTATGTCCCAGATAAACTTTAAGAGCTGAGGTGCCTTACTTCATCTAAAGTAGTAAATCCTAGTCTAGAGATTAAAATCTGTGTTTTTAATACATAAACTCTCATATTACAATTGGAGTTATCATCTCTACAACGGTACTTAACCAATGCTACTTATGCCTTAAGGGCAACAGAAAAAAAATTGTAAAACAGAGAGAGAAGGGGAGAAGCAGCTTTGCTTCACCGGTCAATGCCTGGTGATCCAAAGAGAAAAATCATAACAATCTCCCCATTTTTATAGCATTTAGAGTGCCCATCCCCCATGCTATCCGATTAAAGTTCATCTTACTTCTGTGTTCCCCCAACATCCAACAGAATTGTCCCATATTACTTAACCCCACCTATGTCCAACCTCTAGTAGGCCTGGAAGCCTAACTCTGTGTTTTGTCTCGTACCCCACTTATCGACACACAAGAATGCAAACACACAGGAACACAGGCTCTTCTAGCCCTTAATATTCCAAGTTACTCAGACACCTAGCTAAAGTGAGTTCTCCAAAATATTAAGCATATCCTTTAAGGCATCATTATCACCTCTGCAATGCTACTTAACCATTACAAATGTAGAGGTGGGAAGGAGTGCTTGGAGGACGTATAAACTTGCATCCTTTTTCATGAAAGGAGCTCCAGAAAGCAGCTCTGATTGTCTGTGTCAGCTGTCATAGTCTCCTCTGAGAAGGTAGACTCCTCATTTTCTCAGTAGGCTCAACAGTTGGGGCCTGTTTCAGATTGAGTGTTGATTTCTTAGGTAGCAAACAAAATTATACAGTGTTTCTGCCACGTATCATGCTGTTATTACAGGACTACTAGACATAATTTTCATAATTCGCCCTATGATACTTTTTTCAGGACCTCATAATTATTCTGTGATAGGGTAATATTTCCAGCTCATGTGTTCCAGAATTGTAGCTGCTTGTTTATTAGTTTCCAATTTCATTGCATTCTAATATGTGAGCTCATGCAATTGTTTCTGTATTCCAGTCTGCCTCTGTTTTAATAAAGCCTCTGTTCAGGCCATCTACATATTTCATTAGCACACACTTTTTTATTTCCAAGTTTGTAATTAAAATAGTAAGTAAGATGGAATCTTAACTGTATATAAGAATTAACTAGAGCTATGACTGGGTCTTAACTGCAGCTTCAGGATCTTCATTAGAATCTTCTTCAGTTCTCCCTTTCCTGTGACCCATCTTATGCCTGTTTACCTTCCCCACTTAGGACTTCTTGAAGAAACACCCTTCTTTTTCATATGCAGTAAAAACATAACACATTTTACACTTTGGCCACAATAACCCCATGCAGAGTTATAGGCTGGGGATGGTGTGGCTGGAGGATGGTCAGGCAGAGGGGGACTTTGGAGTGCTGGTTGATAGGAAACTGAATATGAGCCAGGAGTGTGCCCAGGTGGCCAAGAAGGCCAATGGCATCCTGGCCTGCATCAAGAATAGTGTTGCCAGTAAGATTAAGGAAGTTATTCTTCCTTTGTACTTGGCACTGGTTAGGCCACAGCTTGAGTACTGTGTCCAGTTGTAGGCCCTACAGTTTAAGAAAGATGTTGAGTTGCTGGAATGTGACCAGAGAAGAGCAATGAGGATGATGAAGGGGCTGGAGCACAAGCCCTATGAGGAGCGGCTGAGGGAGCTGGGATTGTTCAGCCTGGAGAAGAGGAGGCTCAGGGGTGACCTTATCGCTGTCTATAACTACCTGAAAGGAGGTTGTAGTCAGGCAGGGGTCGGTCTCTTCTCTCAGGCTCCCAGTGACAGGACGAGAGGACACAGTCTTAGGCTGTGTCAGGGGAGGTTTGAGTTGGATATTGGGAAAAGCTTTTCCACAGAAAGTGATTTCCCATTGGAATGGGCTTCCCAGGGATGTGGTGGAGTCACCGTCCTTGGATGTGTTTAAGGATAGGTTGGATGATGAATTTAGTGACATGATTTAGATGGTTTAGATGATGGGTTGCTGTAGTTGGTTGTTGAGTTGGGTAAAAGGTTGGACTTTGATGATCTCCATGGTCTTTTCCAACCTTGTTAATTCTGTGTGTAATTCTGTGCGTCAAAAGTTCATTAAAAGAATGTAGGTTCGATATTTGTTATCTTTGTCTAGAGAATGGTTTTCTTACAAAAAAGTGGTATATGTTAGCATGATCTCAGGAATCCTTATTTATGCAACTGACAGCTTTTGCCCCTTGGCTATTCCATATGTTGCCTCTAAATGGCTTTTCCTTTCGGCTATCCTGGTCGGTATAAATGTCAGTAAAATTGTTCCTGACCAGCCAGCACCAGGAAGATATCTTTGGGCCCAGAAATTCCAGCTGATTAGAACTGACTTTTGATGACACACAGTAGAATTATAAGACAGGAAACCAGTTGAAAGTGGTGGTAATATAGCTCAAAATTGGGACTATACTAGTGAAAGAAAAACTGATGTTGCCATTTTTCACACCACATACTAATCTGATGTACTGCTGGCAGCAGTTTGTGCTGAACTGTTGTAAAAAGATAGAGGAGTCACGCCTCAGTGGCCTTAGAGACATTCTAGTCTAAAGAGCAATTTCCCACAAGCAGAATACCTCTTGAGATTGCCAACAATAGCTTGTTTGTTTTCCTGCCTTCATGCTTAAAAAGGCATATTTTAACTTCTCACTTCTGTTTTGCAGAGTAGTTCCATCTAAACACACAAGAGGAAATTCTTATCTTATATTTTTCCTATTTATTTTAATATATATAATGTAGACTATTAGTATATATTAATAAAATGAACAAAGAAAAAGGGTTTTTCTAATAGCCACTGTGAGCAACATTGGGGAAAAAAAGTTGCATATGCTTGTCAGACGGATATGTATTTCTCACTGTCAAAAAACCTTAACTGCTGATCTCATTCCTTATTTGTGTTTCATAGAATAAGGAAAAAAATTATGAGGGACATTTATTTCCTGTCACAAGGAAGTGTAATATTATTGATCATGTAGTCTTACAAAATTTGTTGAATGTTCTCATCAATGAGATGATTTTGTTCCTTTTCCAATGTGATATTAATGATTAAGAAAATGACATGAAGTATTTAAATATGAAACCTTCAGGAAATGAAAAAACAGTTAAGGTTTTTTTTTCTGTCAGCTGAGGCAATGACGCCAATTTTATTTTCTCTTTCTACCCTGTAATTTAAGAAATCACTGTTTTTAAATTTACAGCTAATGTGATGACACAGCACCAACTTTATTCTGAGTTTATGAAACACTCATAATAGGATAGAGACCTATCCTTGTTAAATTTTAACTTGCTCAATAAGACGTCTGACACACTATGATCCCAAAGGCTTATTGTGGGAAAAAAACAGAGTACCATGCTGAAAAATAACAGCTCATCATGCTATTGAGAGCATGACTCAACAACATGCTAATAAGCAGGTGTCTGTGTTGTTCATGCTGGTGTGGAAGGCTTATACACGTACCCTCTGAACAGTTTTCACTGCAGTTCAGAATATGACTGCAGCTGTGAAGGGGTGGGAAAGCCAGTTTGTCTGACCTCTATACTGAAATTCTGTGCTGAAGTTTTGTGATTTTCCCAAGCAATGTAGGACTGGACTACTGAGCACAGGCTTCTTGCTTTCCATACACCTCTGTGGAGATGCAGATCCAGACCACGGAAGACGGCATTAGTGATGAATATCCAAAATGCCATTCTTTCTTGGCAAAGCAGCCAAGAAAAAACACGGTCCTGTTGTATGTGTCAGACAAGTCTTGGTTGTACAGATGAGAGCAACTTAAGTGGTTTCCATATTATGCTGGGAGCTTCACAGCTTATGTGAGTCTCCAGAAAAGTGATGGTAGGGTAGATTTGGAGTTCAGGCTGTGATTTGAGGCAGGAAAGGTGCTGATTCACATATGCTGCAGCTCACTCAGCTCTTGAAGCAGTGAAGACAGCAAAGAGAACAATTGCAAGTTTGAACTTATAGTCTCCCTGACATGAATGACCAAAACTAATTTGAAAGCATCAAAAGTGCTTTACTTGCCAACTAGAGCTTCTGACTTGTACACACAAGAAAGAAGACTTCTGCTACTGTCTGTTTGGGGATTGGCAGTAAAACTAGGAATATTACTATGCTTATAACTATAGTTTGCCTGTCTCTCATCATCAGAGATTGTCTTCCAGGTAGAATATAGTAATGTTCAGATTCAGAGAAGTGTAAGTGGTGTGAGCAGAGGTATTCAATAGATTCTGTATGGTTTATTTTGCCTCAAAATGGCCTGAAAAACAGCCAGATGGGGGTGGGTGGAGGTGTGGGTATGTAAAAAGGGGTATACAGAATTATGAGTGACCTGGAGAGTGATACAGGGGAGAGGCTGTTCACTCTTGCTTCCCAGATAAAAAGTACAGTCATCAAAAGAAATCAGTAGAAGGCATATTCATAAGAAGAAAAGGTCTTTATTCCACACAAGAGGAACTGAAACTGTAGAACTCCTGGCAGCTGGCTGTTGGGGCTGACAGAAGTGGTCACAGAATTCAGGTGGGTTACTAGATATTTCACAGTTATACCTAGTTCAGGAAGTCCTGAAACCATAAATAGGCTGAGACTCTAACTGAAACAGGTTACTGGATTAGGTAAACTCTAATTGAGAATACATATTTTTATGTATCTAAAGTTCCAAGTTGTGTGATTCTTGATGTTGTAAGAAAGGAATTCATGAAATTTGTGAATGATTCCAACTTGGGGATAATGTGAGTACTCCTGTGTTTACGACTGCCGTTAAAATGGACCTGAAAGCAGGGACAGGGCCACGTTACTGAAGTAGGAGCTGAAGGTCATCTGACTTGTGCTGTAGATCAGAACAGTGTTCTAAAGGTGGAACAAAACACCTGGAACAAAACCACCTTCAGTCTGACCTTGTAGAAAAGAACAGGTCTGCTGCCTTTCTGAGACCTTGGTTAAACATGTGATGAGATCTGTTACTGATTTTTCATGTAGGCAATGGTGAAGTTGCAACAAGAAATCTGAGGGCAACCAGGAGAAACTTCAGAGCCTTGGGACAACTGGTTAAGGGATCAGGAGCCAAGTAGTGCTCTCCTCTGTCCTTTCAGTTGCAGGAAATTATAAGAGGTGAAACTAGAAGATCCAGCAGAATTAGTACCTAGCTCCAAACCTGATGTCACTGGCAGAATTTTGGGGTTTTTGATCATGAGTTGGTCTGTATGACACCAAAACTGCTGGCAACAGTTGGGGTACACGTATTTAAAAGGGGATCCTTTTGGATCTTTGCATAGGAGATAGCAGAGCTCATTGTATGAGCTTTAAACTAGATTTGAAGGAGGAAAGGGTTGAAACCAGGCTCCCTAGAGTTAAGTGTGGGGGTGGTGTGCCAATGTTTGAAGGTTGGTCTGCTAGTGATGTGCTCAATACATGGACCACATTTGAAATGTCCTTATACAAATGTGCACAGAATGCACAAATGAGGAATAAGCAAGAAGAACTAGAAGCTTTAGCCCTGTATCAGAGCTATGACATCACTGGCGTAAGCTAAACATGGTGGGATGTGTCCTATGACTATGGCGGACAGTAACAGGCTTTTCAGGATGGATAGGCAGGGCAAGCAATTCCAAACTATCAGAAAGCAAGCAAGTAGCACAGAAGACTGGTTTGGATGAGCAGGGATCTTCTTCTAGAACTTGAGCAGAGGAGGAAAATTTATGGACATTGGAAAAAAGGACCGGAAACATGGGAGTATAGATTCTTCACCACTGTAGTGAGAAAATTCTTGTGGCCAAAGCTAATTAGATTTGTGGAGGACAGCAAAAAGGGCTTTTTAAAATAGGTTAGTAGCAAAAACAGAATCAGAAATAATGTTGCTCATAAATAAGGACACAGACAAAGCAGAAACATTTAATGCCTTTTTTGCCTCTTTTTTCAACACTGATGATGGTCCCTGGGACCCCTGGAGCTCAGTATTGGAAGACCATGTCTGGAGGATTATGAACTCCCAGCCAATGGTGAACTGATGAACTGAGACTTGCTGCTATACCTGGATATGCAAAAATCTGTGAAGCCCAGTGGGATTCACCCTAGGGTACTGAAAGAGCTGGCTGATGTCAGTGTGTGATCTCTCTCTTGAGTTCTGGAGAGGTCCCAGTCAACTGGAAGCTGGCAAATGTCCCACTTTTCAAGAAGGGCAAGAAGGAAAAACCTGGTAATTACAGGCCTGTCGGCCTCACTTCAGAGACTGGTAAAATTCAGGAGAAAGTTACACTGGGAGATATTGAAAGGCACTTCAGAGACAATACAGCCATTGATAACAGCCAGCATGGGTTTAGCAGGGGAAAGTCCTGCTTGACCAACTTAATTTCCTTTTATGACAAGGTCATCCATCTAGTTGACCAAGGGAAGCCAATAGATATGGTGGTTTGGGATTTTTACAAAGCTTTTGATACATCTCTCAAAGTGTCCTTTGGAATACCATGTTCGGCATAGAGCATAGTAGTCCATAATAGGTTGGGTATGCTATTGGCTGATGGGTTGATGTAGAAGTTATGGCATATGGAGTAATATCAAGCTGGCAGCTGATCACCAGTGAGGTTCTGCAGAGCTCAGTTTTAAGGACAGGGCTCTTTAATGATTTTATAAATAATCTGGATGAAAGGATCAAATGTACATTAAGTAAGTTTGACAATTACACTAAATTAGAAAGACCTGTGGACTCCCTCAAAAGTCTGGAGTGTAAAATGTTCTGGAAATATGGTTTGATGGCAATTGAATATGAGTCAGCAGTGTGTCTTGGCAAGCCAAAAAGGACAACTGTGTCTTGGGTTGCATCAGACACAGCATTACCAGCTGTGGTGGTCATTTTCCTTCTCAAAACTGCACTAGTGTGGCCCCCACACTATAGTCTAGTTTTTGGGTACCTTAACACAAGAAGGACACCAAAATATTACAGGGCAAGACTTAGGAGTAGCAGCTGAAGTTGCTTGGCTTGTTTGGCCTGAGAAGAGAAAGCTGAGGTTACCTCAAGGCAATCTACAAGGCCGCCAGCAGAGAGGGAGATGCCGATCTCTCTCTGGTGACCAGCAACAGGAGACAAGGAAATGGAATTAAGCTGTGTCGGGGAAGTTCAGATTGGAATTATGAAAAGGTAAGGAGATGGTTGGTCAGTGGAACAGGCTCCTGAGGGAAATGGTCACAGCACCAAGCCTGTCAAAGTTCGAGGAGTGACTGGTCAATGCTATTAGTCAGATGGTTTAGTTTTAGGTAGTCCTGTGAGGAGCAAGGAGTTGGATGCAATGATCCTTATGTGTCCCTTCCAACTTGGGATATTCTATAAATCTGTGAGTAGTTTACCATTGGGAATGATGTGTTCCAGGATGCTATGAAAGCACTTAGGTTTCAGTGCAATATTTATAAAAATTACTGATAGAGTCAACTGAATTTCTTATTATTTGATGCCTTTTAGTGTCATACATTCTAATAAAATGATTGATCTCTAAAATTGGTTTGTTTATTTTGATTTTGCTTGTCCATTTTCCCCCTCCTTTTCAAATATGTTTAAACAGCATGTAGCCTAACATCTGCAAAAAGTTTTTTTGCATGCTTCTAGCTCTGCTTAGCTAATCTGTTATCTCAGTAAATGTACAGCAGAACTAAGTGTAACTCTCACTACTGTTACATGTGAAAGTAGACTGTAGGTAAACAGCAAAGGAACAAATGACAAATATTAGAAAAATGTTCATTTATGTTCAAGTAAAGCAAACTGATTTTAGTGTTTTGATTGCTCATCATATATTTCTGGTCATCAGGGGTCAATCTAATCTCTTATGCAATTCTAGTGAAGCCAGCAATGAACATAGACCATCTAATATTCAAAGAAATAAAATTCAGAAGTGGATTATAAGCAAGAAGGTAAATGGCAGATGGGAGGCTTGAGAGTGCTGAAGGTTAACCCATTTGCTTTTCAGTTGTTTGAAGTTAGATTCTAATTTCTCTTTCATCAAGGCAGAGCTAGAATGTATTTGGATCATTAGAGTACCATGAAACCTGTCAGAAGAGTAAGCAATTCTGTCTCAGACTATTAAAAACAACAAAACAAGAAAAAAGGGTTCTCTGCAATTAAGAATGAGCTACCAATAGATCACTTAGTTACCATAGATCACTTAGTAGGGATTTGCAATATAAACAGCATTTGTTTACCAATAACCCAATGGATGGGAAAATATAGTGATATATAGATATACTGGAAAAGCTGTAGAGATCCACAGACTGGAAAATGCTGAAACCCACAGGTGGATAACAGGAATGTTATTTGACTTTTATAGAGAATTCTAAAGTTTTAGATCAAAGATTATTTTGCTCAAAATTCAAGAATGAGTTAAACTTGAGATGGTTATCTAACTAATTTCTGTATTCTTTCACATAATTCATATCTGATTCAGTATAACACAAAGCTAGACACCATGTCAATTAAGAGATTACTTGTTCTTGTTGTATTATGTTAGTTTGCCACATATATGTTACATTTCTATATGCATGTTGATAAAATAAAAAAGCAATTCTTTCATGTAGCCCAGCATCATTACATACCATTACCAAAACTGATTACCATTCATCCAGTTGAAGTTTTCACATCAGTTTTTTGTTGGCTGAAAATTAAGGCCTGAGACTCATGAGGATATAGCTAGTCATAAAACTACTTTGGGCATGAGTAGTAGGCTCCAGACCCATCATTAGACTGTACACTTTCAGTGTGGCTACTATACAGAATATTTTTGTTGTTAAGGTATGAACCTATAAAAAAGTCATTATGGAATTAATCTGTTAATTTGTAGCACAGCAGCTTGTTCAATAGCTGCCAAAAAGAAACTGTTCTTACCTAGAAACAAGTGAATGATTGATTACCCTTTCTTACTGATTCTTCAGAAAGTGCTTATAAGCGACAATGTACATGAATTTTTACAGCTGAATGACAAATTCATTGCATGTTCATTGCCTATGTTGACTTCTTTTAAGAAGTAAGTTGCTGATAGTCTTAGAAAATAAGCATCTACCTTCCTCTGAAGTAAGATGTAGAGAAGATAAGACTGAACATCTCAAACTGTTAATAGGTTTGGAAAAATGAGGCCTACACTAACATTTTCACAAACAGCAGAAGAGAGGCAAAGAAATAGCTATTCACACTCTTATGTAGGTCTTGCAGGTAGCAGCAAAATCGTGTCAGACAAAAAAGAAGTGAACATATTACTAGGAAAAAAGTTGCATCACTACACTTGCTCAAATAAAAAGTACTATAAAAAGTCTCAAATGGGATTGTAAAAGGATTCATGCTCTAGGAGTATACTCAGTGATGTGGAATTCATCTGCTTTGCCTTCCAGTTGGAACAAGGAGTTTTTACTGGCAATATATTGGGTTATAAAAGGAATTTTAATGTTTCTTAAGGCTGAGGAAGAGACAAAGTGTTCTAAGAGAAAGAAACTTCAAGAGAAACAATGCTCAGGAGCAGCAATAGAATGAGGTCTGTGTCTTTTAGAGTGAGGTCTATGTCTTTTTCACTTCCTATAAGGGAAACACAGGATATGGTATGTGTATGTCTTATTAGGAGCATAGAGAAAATATTACTTGGATGATGTACACTTTCCGACAGTTTAACAAGTACTACAAGTTAGACCCACCATAATTTTCAGTAAAATAAATGTCAAAGGCATTTGAATTTCACAACACCAAGAATAACATTTGCCTTCTCTTGTTCGAGATGCAGAGACCTTAAGTATTTTGGCACACAATTTTCATGCAGTACATCCATAAAATACCTTTGAAGGTGAAACAGGCTTAAACAATTATCTGTTCCATACACACATGGTAATACCATTGTTGCTTGCCGCCCTCCATTAGTGACAGAAAGGTGTTAGATGTTGATAATTCATAGTTGGCTGCATTCAGGTTAAAGGTAATATCTTCTCCTCTGAGACCCATTTTTTTGAACAATATTACTTCATTTTAGTAATCTGACTGAGGAAAAAGTGTGTGTGTGGCGAGGGGCAGAAGGAGCTCTTGAGGATGAGAATATTAAGCGTGCTTTATTGTTAAAGACAGCGTATTATCAACTACAGCCTCATTTTTGACAGCAGTGTTATGCATGACCTCTCTTCTTTGCATTGTCAGTGGTGATCCTTGCTTTTTCTAGATTGTGATCCTGTGCTGTATGAGAAAAGAATTCAAGACTTTATTCATATCTAGCCTCAGAGAGAAAAAGAATATCAAGTCCTAGTCCCAGACCTGTCTGTGATGATAACATCAAAATGACTACACACTGACAATGAAGCCAGGCTTTGGCATGTATTGCTGCAAAAGTTATGTTTGACTGCTGAACACAGGAAATGTACATATTTATGGGGGGAGGGAGTAGGGTGGAGCAAGAATGAAGAAAAAAACTTCTGCTAGTAAACAAGCATATTGAGTTTTAGAAAATTAGGTCATATTCATCATATCACAAGAAAGAAGCATACCAAAAGATGATCTTTGCATGCATCAAAGCTGATCAATGCTTCTGGTTGCAAAGAGAAAATCAGGAACATGATTAAACTGGAATGCTTTAATGGGGAAAGCCATTTCTTCCTCTTTTAAAATTATTCTTGCATCACTTTTCGATCTCAGCTGAGTTTCAGAAGTCACCTAGAAACTAAAAGGCAAACACAGCTAGCAATTTTTGCAATAGTTTTATTTTACATGGTAGGAACATTGCTCTTGCTCTTTTGATCTGAAAGTGGGCTATCTGACCAACAGAGATAAAGAAATTATTTATTAAATTCAAGGGTAACCAATGTGATTCATAGACCAAAAAGTTTCACTTCTGAATATAAACAGGTACCAAAAACGTAGCATTGAGTTCATGTAAACATTTTTACTTCTTCATGTGAGAAACTTGCAATAATACATTTTCAAGATGTCAGGAGAGGCAGCTGTTTTCTTAGTCTGATTTCATCTTTCTTACTTCTCTGAAGCATAGGAATGCTGTAAGAATTAATTACTTAGTATTTGTTCATTGCTTTTTCTCCTATGTGCCCTTATGTACTGTAATACTTAACAGAAACATTTCAACTCAAATTTCATTGTTTCAAGGGGCTATAATTTATTGTGGTAAAGTGGTGCAGCTCTGCTGTTTTGACCAGGAGGTCAGTCTGAGTGTGGAGTAAACAGGATGGATTTGTACATATTTTTAAAGAAAGAGCTTTAGTCTCTCATCAACAGTATTTGCAACAGAAAAAGAGAAAGCAGAGAGGGCAAGACAGTTTTGGAGAAATGAGAGGAGTATCAGGGAAGTAACATGGCTGAGGTCAAGGTCTGATTGTTAGGAAGGAAGCAGGTCTTTAACAATGAGAGCTGGCTACTACGTGTCTTGACAAATATTAAAAAAGATAAATAATTAGGGGAAAAAAATATTACTAGAATCATCAGCCATGTAATTCACTTACTGAATTGGCCAACCACATTTACAAAGCAAATCATTGATTGCATGAGTTCTCACAGAATCATAGAATGGTCTGAGTTGGAAGGGACCTTAAAGATCATCTAGTAGCAAACCCCTTGCTGCGGGCAGGGACATCTTCCACTAGACTAGGTTGCTCAGAGCTCCATCCAGCCTGGCCTAAATTCCCACTACACAAAGGAGAGAAAATAGGACTTTTCTTAGTACTGGAAATTAAAAGTGTTAGATTGCATGTGATAGCATTGCCAGGAACCAACAATAATGTCCTGGTTGTTCCTGTCCACCAGCAATACCACCTCTCCCTTTCACCTGCAGAGAGGTCAGTCTCTGCTCACTGTAATGTATACCTTAGGTCTCAGCTGAATCTGTTGTTAAACAAGCATAGTTGCTGTAAGCTGTAAGTAAACAATTTGTACAGACCTTTAAAAAACAACCCACCCAAACTCAGAAATCAACTAAAAATTTTAGTGTTGTTTCCTAACAGAGTAGACTATCCCCTACTGCCAGAATGCTGAGTGTACTTTCCTTTGACACAGTATCATAGCATAGCTCTTGCTGGTGTTTTGACCTCACTATTATCCTGCCTTTTCCCTCCTGAAAAACAAATGAAAAAAGAAAAAAAAAGGAAGGCCTGGGAACTGCATTTTGGATCACGAACAGTGGCTATAGAATGCCAGTATCTGCAGATCCCTGCCTCTTGGTTCTCAGCCAGCGGCTGATTGGGGCATTGGAAAAGGAAGGTGTGGGAGTGAAGATGTTAGTTCTAGAGCACTCATTCTCCTTGCCCGGGCTATTTCTGTGGACCCAAGAGAAAAGAGCAGCTTCCAGAAGTTCACATCATGTGAAGAAAAACTAAGACACTTGTGGTCAGTGTTTGCATGTGTTGTGGGTTAGCTGAGGCTGGGAAAACTTTTCATATGTTAAATAAAAAGATCTTTTCTTTTTTTCCTTCCCCCCTCCCGTCCCCCACCCGGTTGCCCCTTGTTTCGTGTATGTTTTCTGCTTTGGGAGAGGTTGGGGAGGGGTGGGGAGGGGAACGTGTGGGGCTGGGATAAGGGAGGGTGAGGGAAGGGGGGTTCGAGAATACTGTGATCTTGCGATGGGTGCTGCCCTCCTGTGAATGCGGGGACAGCCAGGAATGCCCAGGAGTGCTGGGGGGACCAGGATTGGCGGGAAAGGGAGGTTTTCTGTGGCACCTGGTCCAGGTGTGACATCTCCCTGGATTCCGTGTGTCCATCGCTGCGGGTTTTTCTCAGGCGTGGCGGATGGGTTGCCGTGGCTCTCGGCGGAGATGCCAATTCCGGGTGGGCGGCCATGGCCAGGGTGGCAGGCCGTTGTCTGGGGCGCCCTGGGTACTCTGGAGGCTGGCTCAGTTCTCAGCGGTGTCCCGGTTTGCCTCTTGGCTGCGAGGTGGCAAGGCAAATGTGGCACTGAATGGAGATGTAAGAAGCGCACGCTGGTGGGCGGGCCCCCTCTGGTCTGTTGGCCAGTGGCCTGCTGGCGGTCACGCAGCAGTGTTCCCTGCACCGCCCATGCTGGCGCAGCTATGGGCAGTGGCCCCAGCGATGGGGTGGCAGCATGTGGCTGAGCCATGTTTCCTTCGGCTCAGGGTGGTGGAGAGAGCCAAGCTATGCTCAGCAGCGGCTTTTTGTGAATTTTTCTCTACGCAGCTGTGGTGGTTTAGCACCGCTGTTTCAACTAGGGGCGCGCTTCTCTAGTGACAAGAAGACTGAACAGAATATGAAGAACAGGGAAACAGTTTATTCGTCTAGTGCTCAACCAAAGAAAGACAACAGTTTAAGGGAACCCCAGACTTAACACAGAAAATACACCGGACAAAGAACCACGCAAAAGGGAAAAAGGCAAAAAGGGAATACGGGAACTGCTTTTCCAAGGCCAGGCAGGCTGGCCAAAGAGAAGCAGTGGGAAGGGAGAGACGCTTCTCTTCTCTCTCTGTCTCCTTCTGATGGTAACTGCTCCCAGCCCTTGAAGTCTCTGCAAAACACAAAAATGAAAAGCA
>VXBA01005757.1:0-17626 GCA_013399895.1 Serilophus lunatus | reverse complement strand
TTTTTTTTCCAGAAAACTGAAATCTTTGAACAAGTGAATGGAAATTACTATGTCAGTGTAGGGATATTAGAGCATGTGGTAAATTATAGTAATGTGTTTGATTTGTGAGGTGTTGCCTCTTCATCCTCTCACTCATATATATGAAAATAATTCAGATTGTATAAATTTTATAGCATTGAAAATTGCCTTATCTTTTTCATGTTTTACCACTTCCATATGTACCAATGATAAAATTTAAAGTTCCTGAAAATACTTTGAAGTTTCATGCATTTTATCTATTTATATTCTTGCAATATGGACCAACATTGCCACTTTTATGGTCTGGTATCGTTAAATGTGCACAGTTCTGCAGAACTTGTTATTTATCATGCTGAAAGATAAATACATTCTCAGTATAAAACCCAAAAATGACAAAATGCTATTGTATTGCTGCATGTGCTTGAGAAGTATGTTATTTTCCAATAGAGAAGTGTAGCTCCTTATAATTTTACTAAAAGCAGGAGATAGAGAATATTTTAAGCTGTTACTAAGGCTATTTTCTGCTTTTACTGATGACCATGCCGAGTAATCATGTTCATAAACTGTTCAAACTCGAATTAAAACCTTTTTCTTAGCAACTCCACAGTAATGGGCTATAGTAATTTTTGATTAAGTAGAACATTAAGGTTTTCTAGCCATACTGGTCATTTGTCACTGCCAGAGGTAGAAAATAAGGTGAACTTTAATTTAGTAGGCCACTGGAGTCCAGCAATTTTTACAAATCGAGAATCTGAGATATTATGCTTGAGTCTTTGAAATTAGCACATAAAGAATGAACATTCTTTCTCTTGACACTTCATTACCTCCGGATCAAATAACTTCTCTATTAAGTAATTGATTGAATAATCAAAAGACTTTTCAACTGGCCATGTAACTTTTACGCAAAACACTGCCTTTTCCATGGTGATAGGATGCGCCAGGGCATTATCCAGCTACTCCCCTCACTCCAGAAGCCTGCCATGCTCTTTACCCTGCTTGTAATCTTCTGGTGCAGTCAGATCCCGTCTTTTCCTCCCTTTCTTCTCAGGTCTGTCTTTGTTTCTCAATTAGTTCTTCTTCTGCCGGCATTTCTACAGCCATGGCACAGTAAGCGCCTTGCCGTGGTTCCCTCACAGCTCTTCCTGAGATCTGTCTCACTGCCTCACATGTACTTTCCAGAACCCTTCCCAATCTCAATGTCTCAATGCCCCAATGCCTTGCCAACTAATTTTACTCACTAATCCCTTTAATTCTTTCTACTTGTATCCTGTTCCCTGACTCCTGTTTTTCTCTCTGTCTTGCTGTGTTTTTGCCAACCTAGTTGTAGTTTCACTTGTGCTCTATATACAGATGTAAGAATTTGGTCCTGGACTCCTCATGGCTGACACAGCCATACAAACTATCAGCAGCACAGAAAGTGTTACTCTGAACTGGCTGAAGCAGGCTCACCCAGCAAAGAAAACATCTACACCAATGCAAAGCTGCTAAGATCAGAAGTTTTTACAGAGCATGTGTAAATGGCAATATCCAACCTGGACATTTTTAGTTACATTTGCATGGATAAGGCATATTTTAGAAATAGGCCTTTACTCAAACCATTTGAGTACCAGATCTTTGCTGGACAAATAGCCCTCAAAATACTGTTTCCTTGAATTTTACAACATAACCTACCCTATATTTACCCTCAGGAGGAGCTGAATCAACGTGACAAGTCTTTCCCAAAGAGTTTGTTTGTTTGTTCTTTGAATTAAAAAGCTTCAGTTGAAACCAATGAGATTTTGCAAGATTGTGTGCAGTTAAATGCAGAATATTAGGAATCTAAATAACAAGTAAACTCATCATTCTTATCTATAAAAATGCAAGAATTCACCAAATGTAGATGAATAATTTAGCATATATGTTATTACTTTAGTCTTCTATCCCCCACCCTAATGTTACCTGTCTTCCTTGCCTTTAAACTGCAAAGATGTTGAACACTGTTGAGCTGTCTGACAGTGCCCTCAGGGTTCAATGGTAATGCTAATATTAGATAATAATGATAAATTTGTAATTCCCTTGCAACATCCTAGGAAATGCATTCCACAGTCCTTATTTTGAAGTTCAAGACTAGAAGGTGTGAGTAACCATTTATTTTCCATTCTACCTTAATCCATCTGGATATAACCTTGCGGTTTATTCCCTCTCTTTTTCAAACCTAATGATAATTAATTTAAAGTTTTGCACCCTAAGGTGTGATTTAGCAGCCATAGTTCCAATTTTATACTGACAGAGGCAGATGTTCTTAGTGCTTATGTTTCTCAAGTTTCTCTAGGCTTTTGTTATAGCTCATTGGAAGGCTCCTTTTATGGATGGTTCAGAGTTGGACCCTAATTAAACTGTTCAATTTTTTTTCACTTGAGAACTTTATGTTCTCCATTGATTTTTGATAAAATCCATAGAGAATTTTCTCATAAAGCTTTTAAATTCACCTCTTATATAAATAAGTCATCTTCTATTTGTTGTTCAGTGGATTTCATGTCATAATATGATGATTATCTAGGACTTTATTAGAGATTTTTAAAAATAATAAGTACACACTGGCCACTGAGTTTTCCACCTCATGTTGATTTACTTAATTGTTGGCTCATTCCAGTGATAAATTCCTGAATATTTACAGCATTATAATTGCCTCAGAGCATGCATAATAAGCAAAATAAACTTTTCTATTCTGTAAATTCATGGAGTTCTATACAGTTAGTAATTAAAAAAGTATCTCTAAATCTTTACAGGTTTAAAATCTTCTGCACTGTCATACTTCCTAAAAACAAAAGCATAGCCTTTGAATTGAATCAATTGCTGAGCACAAAAACTTAGTAGTATTTTAATATCAATGTTTTTGCACAAAATTTTGCACTGAGGATACATTTCAACATTTATTTTTTTGCCATTTATATTTTGAATCCAAGGACATTTATATCACATGAATGCTGGTTATTCTGCTGGTTTTCCTTTCTAAAAATTGTTCTGCATATCAAGCTGTAATAGATATATATTTTGCAATAATCCATGCAAAATTGTAGAAACATGATATCTATACTAAATAGAGTTTGAATTCTAAGCAAAAAATTTCAGTTTACATTGAAAAAGTAAAACCACTATTTGCTACTTTTATTCTTTGTAGATTCTTTGTACTTCATAAAGGTCTTAGGCACAGTCATAAGTTAATTGTTATTTATATATTGCTTTTATTTGCCAACTGTTCAGTCTTATCTGACTTACATTTATTTATGTATTTATGCTCAGATGAAGTATTATGGGATTGTTTATAAATTTCTTTTGATCATGCCTTATCCAGGTCTTTTACTCTTTTGATCGTGAAAAAAACCATAAAACAATCTATTTGTGAAATCATTTTAAATAAAGATAAAACAGATACATATCCAAAATACCTTTCCCAATATGAAAGCACAGAGGGAATGCATCACCTCTTTCAAATTTAACCTTGTAAATATTCAAAGCATGTAAATAGGAAAAAACCCCAATAGAGTAAGCAAAAAATTGTCTTCAAACTGTCATCTAAAGGGTGATATAAACTGTTTTAGACTTGTGATGTGACGTGCTTAGGATGCACATACATAATCTCCATATTTTTATTATAGTGCTGTGTAAACAAGTTTCATTAAAAATTTATCTAACTTGTGTTACATCCAGCAGAGTTTTTTCTGCTTTAAATTCTGACTTACAAAGAATGTGATCCTGCTGTTTCTACCAAATTTTAAATGTGTATTTCTCACCTTCTTCGGTATCCTAGAACGAGTTCATCTTTGTACAGATTTTTTCTGTAAAAATGGAGTGATTACATGGTAAATAAAGGTATGAAAAGAAGACTCTCCTTTTTTAAAGTAAAAGAAGTGAAAATTTAAATATTTGCATTTGTCTTCATTTATTTATTAGTTCAGGATTCCAACTAATTGTCAGAGAGAAATGGAGGTAAAATAAACCCATATTCTGCTTTTATCTTTCTTTCCAACCACAGGGATTCTTTCTGATTTAGTTTAATATCATCATGCCTCTCCTGAAGTTCAAAATTCAAATTTACATCAAAGAAACCTTCCTTCTCTGCACAAGTACCTTTGCCATATTTTTATGATAGTCCAGCTATTTGATCTACTTTTATATAAAGACATAGTATTAAGCCAGACATTGGGGGATATTTACAATGACTAGCTTCAGGCACAGAAGGCTAATTTCTCTAGACTTCCTTAGTATTTAGTAGAGGTCCCTTTATGTAATACTTCAGAGTAACAGCCCAATTTAGTTTGCTATGACATGCCTTCTAGAGAAAATGTTCTCCATCTACTGTATACAACAAACCTAGAGAAGTAACACTCCTTGCTGAGTCTTCTGGCTCCTGTAAAGCCTGCCCTACCCACTGCCAATACTTGTTAATTTGAGCTTATGTTTCCAAATCTGTACTTTACAAGGGATAGACTATCAAAAATTTTGAAACCCCCAAATTCACTTCGGTGGACAGTTACAGGTGTTATATCTTTCTAATGAGCTTCCCTCCTTGGTATACATGGTTGCATGTGTAGATAGCATCATATTTTTGTAATTGTTACATATATTGTAACATATATTGTACATATATTAGATGTTCATTATAAGAAATATATGCATTATATAATCCATATTGGCTATATTGCCTATATTACATCTTATGCAAATTTTAACCATCACTTATTCTTCATATTTATACACTAGCATAGTGTTCTAATTTCAGCTCACAGTTTTTAAAGTTTGAGTGATTAATGATTCTCTCTCTACTCTGTACTATTATCACTAAAGTAAAAGTGCTGCATAGTGAAAGAACATTGAAGAGTAGAAAATGCAGGAATCCGTAAGTATCTCAAAAACTAAGTAGCTCCTTCCCAAGTTTTCAGTTTTTGTTTAAAATGTCTCTCATGGGACCCTGCCAAGCAGATTCCCAAGAAGCTGAAATTTACTTTCCTTAGGTCTTGGGTTGTGATTCTCTATTTGTTTTACTCACTTTTCTCAGAATTTTAAACCCCATAATCTTAAAGTCACTGCAGCCAAGTCTGCCCTTGACCTTCATATCCTTGGCCAGTTCTTAGCTATGTGAGAGTAATAAGTCTAGCAGACCTTCTCCCTAGTCAGCCGATCCTCTTCATTAAGAGGAGCTCAACTTTTTGTTAACACACCCCAGAAATATCCTAGATCATTTGCAACCAGCTGTATGTTCTCCCAGCAGATGTCAGAGTCCACAAGTGTTTCAGGACATGTGAAAGTGATGTGTCTAAGGAAGCTTTCATCATGATGTTTCTGATCAGGTGATATGTAACAGATACCGCAATGTCACCCATGTTGGTCTGTCCTTTGATGTAAAACACTTGGACAAAAAGCCATTGCATCACTTAGTCACATGAGCTGTTCCACCACATTTCTCTCTCCCAGTGGTATCACTTCTCTGCAAATACACAAGAACTCTTGAGGTTTTCCACACTGCATCCATTTGTGTTATAGAGTCACTTGTGACAGGCCCCCACTCATGGTACTCTTAGCAGCAGAGTGCAAGAACCTCCTCCTTCATGTTTTCCTTTGGACATGTCCTCATCTTCCCCTGGGCTTTCACTTCTCTTCAGATTATAGCCACATGTTTAGTTAAACATCAGAAAGGGAAAATGTTGTTCTTTAGATGAAAGAAGTAAAGAGAGAATTCAATAGCATGTTCATGCTGCTATGAAGTAAGCAAGACTATGGGCCTTGATGCAGCAACAGTCGCATATTCCTGCAAAAAATATTATACATGCATATTTCCGTGAAGAATATTTTATACACATATTCCTGTAAGGAGTTTGACTCTGTGGTGCAGAATATCTAAAGATACTTAAAATCCATAGTAAGGAATAGAATTTCTGGTTTGGAGAAGGATTTGTAAACTATGCTATCACTGTTATATCTCTGCGCATGTGTGCATGTGCACTCAGGTGTGGTATCTATTCTTAGAAAAGTCTAAGCTTTTGAGTAAGGCAATAGTTGATAGGGTTTTTTTTCCTTTATAAAATATTAAATTCTGAAAATACATACAATTCAGGATTAAACTTCTAAATTGTGAAAATTACTTGAATCAATGCTTGATATGCCACGGTACTACAAATGCTCCTTCAATTCAGTGATTATTTGTGAAATATTTTCTGGCGGAATATTATTACCTGGTAGAGTTTGAAAACTATTATTGCACTTGTACTCTGCACAGGAGAACTAGATCAATTGCACTTTTAGAGTAGACCTCTGGACAGGATATACACCAAATTTAAGTACCCATTCAAATCCCACCTCATCTGTTGAAACAGGCTCTAAATGAGCATTAAAGGTCGGACAGGCATTTAGATTTTTGCTTCTCTGTGCAGGATTTGTTTTCATTCCATGCAGGTTTATAGGTGTATCACCGTGTCTTCTGTGTATCTGATGTGTTGCCATGTAATGCTCCTTTTTAATTACATCAACAGAAAAAAAAGTTTCTTTGTTTTACAGATCTTGATTTAAAATGCTAGGCCAGTTCTTACTTATCCCACTCTTGTCCAGATCAGTGAGTCATAATACAGTTATGAGTTCAGATAAAGAACTCAGCCATCTTAATTCTGAAGACAGATTCCTGCTTGGTATGAAACCTCTAAAGCAGCAGAAAAAGTTGTGACCTAAGGACCTCAACCTTTGCCTTCCGCCAGTCATAATACCCTTTTCCAAGCAACTGTCCCAGACGCTCTCATAAGAATAGCAGAACATGGAAGTTATGAAAGTAGACTCTGACAGACTGTTGGCTGCCATGACATTTGGCAGAAGCCAGAATAAATCACCTGATCTCTGATGAGGTGAAATTAAATTACCTTAGGAAAATACCAGCAGAAGACAGAAACACACTTCTATCTTCATCTGAACAAAGCACAAATTCAGAATGTTCTTCCCCTTTTTTCAGCATTTCAAACAGGAAAAATTTTTTCAGTGTAGCATATTGGAAGGCATTGTCTTTCACAAGGTTACTGGACTGGTTTGGGGGTACCATGGGAGAAAAAGGCTTGTGAAAACGGATAATTGCTCAAAAGAATCTTCAGTTTCAGTTTCCTCTCTTCAAATCTATTTTTTTTTCTGTGTTTTCCCAAGACATGTTCTTTTTCTTTGTTTATGTACAATGACTTCTTCTGTCCTCTTCCCTACTCTACCTACACAAGAGGGTTTTCCTTTTTATTCTGTGCTTTCACCTCTCAAGCCCTTCACCTTCTCCAAATGTATTGCTTCTGCATTAAGACAGAGGAGCACAACCACAGGGGAAAAAAGAAAGCAGTTAGCTCTTCAAAGAACTAGACTGCAGTCTCACTCCCAAACCTGGGTACATATTTCTGCATATGAAAGAACAGCAGATGAAAGGCTAGTGAGAATTTTTTGGCTGTTGTGTTGTTAAGGCAGAAAACTCATAGAAAAAAAGAGAGGAGCTATCAAGGAAGTACCAAGCATGGTCTGAACCAGTCTTGGGAATATGGTCTTGAGAATGGAAGCTTTTGGGACTGAGAATTCCAGGGTAGAGCTGTAAACTAAGAGACTTATTTTGTTCTCTGAATACAGAAAAAGGATTTTTTATTTTTTTAATGTTAATGTAAATAAACAAGATTACATCACCTCACACAAACATCCTGCAAGTCTCGAAATCTGGCTCAGGTCAAAAAAGGGATAACAGTATATATTTATGTACAGTGAATAATGCATGAATCCCTTGCTCTCCAAGTGTGATATTGTGTTCTTTAGAATGTAATTCTTTAATCTATATGGCATAAACAGTAGGAGCAGGTCAATATGTTATGCAATATCTTCAAATAATTAGGAATTGATTAGCACACAGGAAGCCAAATGAAAAGACACATTTTCCCTAATGACTGAAATGTTGAATTAATTGATAAAATCTTTATTTAAGTTCAAGTTCTGTTACTCCTCTCACTCAGGGTTGGGTTTTTTTTTTTCATAATTTATTGTCAATATGTATCAGTGATGTTGCACAGTGCCTCTGGTCCTCTAGTCTTTGTAGTGCAAAGGACCTTCTCTTTCCATTTCTGTATTCTGTTTTTCATTTCCAGCTCTGTAACCTTTCAACCAAGTTATTGGACACCTTCTAGGGGAGGAGATTTGCCTGGAAATGGCCATCCCTTCTCTTCTCAGTTGGCCACTGTGGAGTCCTTCCTTCCCCTTTTCCTTTGTTTCTCTATTCCTTCACCCCTTTTGTTTTAATTTTTGCCTAAAGTAACTTTGACTGTTAAATTTGCTATAAGTCTTTGGTGAAGACCTTCTTAATCTTTGTGCATGGGAATCTGTCAGGGAAAAAAAATTAACATTAGAAAAAGAAACAAAATTACTCTTTCATTTACCTATTATAAAGTGTTTCATTGAAGAGGAATTTTCATGAGAAACATAAAAGACCATCTTTATGTTGTTAGAATATTTTAATGTCTTTTAATCCATTCCAGTACAAGCTTGATGCACATGTGCTTTTTTGTGGACGATTAATATTTGGTATAAAATATTCCTTGAATGTGAGTCCTGAAGATCTCTGACCAGTGGCAAGTGCTTACTACACAACTAGCTCATGCTTCCTAGATTGACTTTGCAAAATAATTGTTGATGTTGTTAGCATCTAGATGTTATGTGCCCTTGCAAGTACAGTGTTGAAAACTAACCTAAGGATTTTCAAGATTAGTATTGCAGTTCTTTGTGTTGTTTATCTGCTATCTGACTCAGGAGTGAAACCCATCACAATGTGTTCCATTTTTTCTTGAATGTATATCCATCTAANATTGTGGTGCTTAAACTACCACAACAATCTATGTATTTTTTTCAGAGAATCATGATTTGCTTAGGTTGGAAAGCACTTTTAAGATCACTGAGTTCAACTGTTACCCTAACACTGTGAAATCCATCACTAAACCATGTCTCTAAGTGACACATCTACATGTCTTTTAAATATCTCCAGAGATGGTGACTCAATCACTTTCTTGGACAGTCTGGTCCAAAGGTTGACAAGTCTTTCCATGAAGAAATTTTTCCTAAAATTCAGTCTAAGTCTCCCTTGGTGCAACTTGAGGCCGTTTCCTCTTTCCTGTGTCTTTTTACTTGGGTGAGGAAACTGACCCCCACATGGCTACACCCTCCTTTCAGGTAGTTGTAGAGAATGATAAGGTCTGGTACTCCTTTTCTCCAGGCTAAACAACTCCAGCTCCCTCAGCTGCTCCTCACAGGGCTTGTGCTCCAGACTCTTCACCAGCTTTGTTACCCTTCATTGGACACGCTTCAGCACCTCAATGTCCAGCAACAAAGCTGGTGAATGGGCTGGAAAGAATGCCTTATGAGGAGCTGCTGAGGACTTTGGAATTGTTTGGTTTGGAGATGAGGAGTCTGAAAGTGATCTCATTGCTCTCTACAGCTTCCTGGAGAGGGAGGTGTTAGCCTCTTTCCCCTTGCATCCAGTGACAGGATGCAGGAGAATGGCTCAAAGCTGTGACAGGAGAGGCTTAGACTTGATGTCAGGAAGCAGTTCCTGACTGAGAGGGTGATCAGACACTGGAACAGGCTTTCTAGAATGTGGTCAAAGCCCCAAGCCTGTCAATGCTTAAGAGGCTTTAACTTCTGTTCAGCCTTGATGTGGTCAAGCAGCTGGATAAGGTGATTGTTGTAGGCCCCTTACAACTGAAAATATTTTATTCTGTTCTATTCTAGTCTAGTCTAAAGGTTACTTTCAATAGTAATTCTTTGCTTCATTTGCACTTCAGGTATTTCCACTGGCTTTCTTGTCTAAGTACATATTTTCTTTAGTCATATACCTCATATGTTGATGTTGTTGCAATATCCATCTGATGTTCCTGTTATTCTACTTTGCCCATAAAGTTCTGCTTTTTTTTTTTTTTTTTAACATTCTAAGTTAGTTGGTGATTAGTTTTAAGATGTATTTTCTCTTCTGAAAACTAGGGGAAATAAATATCTTGTTAGAGAAATATTTCATTCTTTCTCCTTCCTCCAGAAATGCTGAATTTCTTTCAACGTGGCCTGAAGCCCAGGACAAGCAATATTCTGTACCAGTGATAGGATTAAAATCCAGAAATTTGTGATCCATCACTGTTGAAATGGAAGCTGTAGACCATTGGTAGGGCAGGTTACTGGAAAGGAAATGGAATGTGTGCAGTATTGCCTATCAGTCATGTTATTTCTCAAATATCAGACCTTGCATTTGCCATATTATGTGTGAAAAAGTAATTTATATATAATCATAACATTTCTACAATGTGCTAGTGATCATTTCATTCTTCTTTAGATGCCTATACCGTTATGCTCCTGATATTAGAAGATTTATTCTACTGCTGAAGAAAGATGAAAGTAACGCTAATAATATTCCTTAAATACAATAAAATATTTGCATAATCTTTCTTGGTAAAGTCTAAGAAATACAGAGCATGCCTGAGAGATGATAGAGAGATTATGTTGTCTGTTTTTTGGCATGCATAAATTTAAGGCCAAAATTGCTAAGATAATCTAGTTGCTCATAACAGGTTATTGGATTTCACATTGTTTTTCAGTCACATCTTTTAAAAAATATATCAAATCTGTAATTTAAGCTTTTTACCAGTATTGGAAAAAATTCAAAGATTACACATTTCATCACTGAAATTTTGTACTTTATTTTTTACATAAGTTTATGTGTATTAAATTTCAAGTCACTAGTTTCTGATTTGCTCTCTCTTGCTAAGATTAAATAGTCTTAGCACCTGGTGTTTCCTCCCTGCAAATGTACTTTTATTTTGTAATCAGCTCATAGCTTCATGTTTTTGGTAAAATTGAATGCATCTATTTTTTGTCTCACTGAAATGCATTTTCTATGATCTTCAAGTTATTCTATATTTTTTCTATACTGCTGAATTTTCAACAACTTTTTCTAAACATGACTCCTGGACCTAAATGCAATCTCCTTGGATTACTCTCACCAGTACTGTATACAGCACAGGGACAGCAATGCACCAGGTGTTTATATTTAGTTGGTAGTCTGCTATGGTAATCTACAATGATTCTTACAGTGACTTTTTAGTCATTGCTTTTCAGGATACAATCTCTCATATTTGTGGATTTTACCTCTACTCTCGCTTTCTACAAATAGAACTTTGCAGTTTACATTAGTAAATTCTATGCTGTTTAAAGAGATGCCAAACTTAGCAAGTGAGAGAGACTGTTCTGAAAGATTCTTTTCCTCATCATTATTTATCAGTCTGTTAAATGTATGGTCATGTGTAATAACTTTTAACTAGCTCACTAATGAAAATAGAATCAAGCCTTGAACCTGTGCCTTTGGGACTGCCCAAAAAACACATCCAGTAAATGGAAAACTTTTCAGTGAGAAGAGTATCCATCTGGACAAATGTCCAGCATGCAGCTGGATAAACACACGTAGTAGGTGAGCAATTGGCTCACTGATCAAGCACAGAGTGTAATAGTGAATGGGGTAACATTAGACTGGTGACCTGTCATGAGTGGGGTTCCACAGGATTCCATCTTGGGGTTTGTGCTCTTCAACATCTTAAATGACTTGGATGCAGGACTAGAAGGGATACTAAGCAAGTTTGCAGATGAAACAAAACTGGGAGGGGCTATTGATTCCCTCAAAGGCAGGGAGACCTTGCAGGGAGACCTCGACAAATTTAGAGAATCACAGGAAGTTCAAGGGAAAATGCTGGATTCTGCAGCTGGGATGGGGCAACAGAATGAGGAATGAGATGCTGGAAAGAAGAGCCATTGAAAGGGACCTGAGAGTCCTAGCTGATGGCAAGCTGAATGCGAGGACCAACCATGTGCTGCAGGGCATCAGGCAAAGCATCACCACTCAATCAAGAGAGGGGATTGTCCTGCTCTGCTCTGCACTGGTGTGGCCTCATCTGAAATATTGTGGCAGTTTTGATCACCACAATATAAGAAAGATCCTAAACTATTAGAGAGTGTCCAAAGGAGAACAATGAAGATGATGAAGGACCTTGAGGGGAAGCCGTATGAGGAGTGTCTGAGGTCACTTGGTCTGTTTAGTCTGAAGAAGAGGAGACTGAGGGGAGATCTCATTGCAGTTACAACTTCCTCGTGAGTGGCAGGACCCGAATGGAATGGCCTGAATTTGTTTCAGAGGAGGTTTGGGCTGGATATTAGAAAGAGGTTCTTCACTCAGAATGTGACTGGATGTTGGAACAGGGTCCCCAGAGAAGTGATCAGAGCACTAAGCCTGATAGAGTTCAAGAAGTGTTTGGACTTGATTATTGCGGGTGTCTTCCAACTCAACATATTCTGTGATTCTGTGATTTTGTGAGTTCTCGAAGGTGTTTCTGTAAGGTTGCATCTTATACTGGATGTTAACCACATTGCTATTGCATCCAAGTTCTTAGCTTTCCTTGTCTGTCAGTCTTTTAGCTTGATAACAGGGATGGTCTAACACCATTTCAGACATACTCCCAAATTTCCAGAATGAATTTGACTTTGTTTGCTTAGTAAGTTTATGCATTTTCAAAAGGTATTTCAAGATCACTTGCATATGGAAGTGAACTTGTATATTAAAAATTTCCAAATAAGGATGATTTATGCCATTTTTGCACCCTATTTCCTCTCTCCTCATCTGTCTGGTTCCACTCCATGAAATACAAAAACAACAAAAAGAACAAAGGCCATAATCTATGTGGCTTTACTGGGTTGTAGAATATATAATACATATCAGAGAGGACAGTGTACATCCTTTTAGGTGACTCAAGAGTCAGTTTAGGATCCAAGGTATATGTGTTCATTGTAACTTTTAAATTATTTACCACATGCTTCATTGATATCATATGATGCTGTTTTATTAACTGCAGTGTAATGTGAATGCCAAATAATTTTTAAACCTACATACTGACTGGACATAATTCCATTCATCGGTTTTATGAAAGAATGAAATCACTTTTGTTTGATAAGGCCGGTGTAGCATACTGAAGCTGCAGCAGTTTAAAATAAAGCAAGATTTACAGAAGAAAGGAACCTAGCTGGCACTTCTCGGATAACATGAGGTCATGCTGACCCTCACAAAAGTTCCGTAAATACTGATAAAACACCTGGTATGTTGAAGCCTGGAAGGATGCGAAGGCATTCATCCACGTTTCCATAAACACAGGCACCAGGATGGAATTGTGATAACATTTTGACCATGCCAGATATACATTAAGAAACAATGAACTGCTGCCAGCCAATCCCCAATTAAATTGACAAAACTCACAAATCTGATAAAAATAACCCTAAATAAATAGTATATAAAGGAGTTGGAAAGTGAGAGATGTTGAAAGAGAAGCTTTTCCATTTGAAACGCAGGAGCAGCTGACGAGTTTGCTTCTCTTCGCTCTACTTTCACACTGGGATGCCAGGGTAAGATAAACTGTAACTTATGCATGTTAATTGCTTGCTTTAGAACTAACGTTTACTTTTCTTTGAAATATTCTTAATAGATTGTTTTAATTTAGAACTTATGCCTATGTCTGTTTTACTTTAGAACTTATGCCTATGTCTTTTCTTATGTGGTTTTAAACTGTGTCTTTGTAGAAAGAATTTATCCCCAATTATCCGTGAACCCGTGAATTGTCCCAAAACCCTTAATAAAAAGTGTTATTTCATAACAGTTTTAGAGTACATCCTTATAGAAAAGTACTAACAGTTTTGTTGACAGTGGAATAATACATTGAGGAAACTCATTGAAAAGTCCCCTGCCCCTATCTGTGAAAGCCTCTCTAAAGGGGAATATTGAATATACCCTGTAATCAGTGAATCTGTCTAGTGAAAGTCTTCTGTGCACAAGACTGTCAGACTGATTAGGCCATAAAGGGTTTTGATTTCCTCGGGGCTCTGACAAACAAATAAAATACAAGTGTAGAGAAATTCTGCCCTTGTTAAAATTTTAATTCTAAACCTTACTTTTGAAGGGCGGGCAAAACCACCTTCTTTTTTTCATGAAAGCCTGTTCTCCCAAAATCAGAATGCATTAATTGTATTCTTAAGTTCTTGTGTTTTTCCACGATTGTTCATAGTTAAAATGACAACCTTGTTATTCAGGTGTTGAAAATATTTATTTCTTTAAAGATGCTTCCTTAGATGATCGCATATCTATTCTTCTGAAATTTCCCTACTGACCTGGGGTTGGAGTATGAACATGACTCATACTAACTTTGCCAACTAACCATTTTAAGACTCCTAACCATGAGACATGCCAATGTAAACATTTTTATGTCTTAGATGATTTAAAAAGTAATAGAAATTCAATCCAATCTGTGTGATCTTTATCTGAGCATTCAGTATGTCACCATTTGGGAAGATACAAGTTAAAATGAAGAATAGTGAAAGTAGATAGAAATACAGGAGAACTGGCTAAAGACAATATGACATCACATTGGTTGAAAGAAGGGTTTTGATGAAAAAAGATTGTAGATTTCCTCAAGGATTCGTTTTGGAGGTTGATCTCATATAATAGATTAATTAATGATCTTGGCAGAAATTGTAGGAATGTGATAATGAAATTTGCTGATGATAAAATTTGGGAAGTATTATCAATACGAAGAAGAAATCAGATGACCTAAAGGACTGCAGTAATATAATAGGATTACATATAATAATGAAAGTGTCAGGTCATGCATTTAGAAACTAATAACAAGAATTTCTTCTAGAAGCTGGAGACTGATCAGTTGGAAATGACAGCAAGACAGTGATCTGGGTCAGCCAGAGTATGAGAACAGTGCACAACTGTGAAAAGGGAACTTAACAAAAGTTAAGGGTGTATCTAGTAAAGTATATCCAGTAGATAAAGGTATAAGTGCCATTGTACACTATACCGGTGAGACCTTCCTTTGGAATCCTCTTAAACAGCTCTATCTATGTCCAAATCTTCCTGAGCTTTGTAAAGTTAGCCTTTCTGAAGCACTGGATATAAGATACCAGTTTGTCTACCTTGTGTTTGCCTGTTGCTAGGCAACCTGTTTTTCCCAGTGTAAGAATTACTTTATCTGTATCCACCATAACGTGATACCTTGTTCAGTGATGAGTTTGACTCTCTTTGGGGCCTATGTACACTTTCATATGTAATTGTACAGCATGGAATTCAGTATATTATATATTTAGGTAGGTTCCAGCCTGTGAAATCTTTCTCCTTGCACAATCATGACAGATAACCATATCCATGTAAGAGTATAGAGGGCTATGGAGGGCAATGAAAGAATTAAGGAGAACTGCTATACTTTACTGGATGCAAGGTGAAACACAGTGACAAGTATGAGGAAAAGGATGAGGTACTTCGTGTCTTGTTTGCCTCAGTTTTCTATAGTAAGGACAATTGTTCTCTGGGTACCAGCCCCCTGAACTGGAAGACAGGGATGATAACAGAACGAACTCCCCATATGCCAAGGGAAACTGGTCAGCTCCCTGCTGACGTAGACAAAGACAGGTCAATGGGGTTGGATGGAATTCACCCAAGGCTATTGAAGGAACTGGAAGGACTGCTTACAGAGCCTCTTTCAGTCATTTACCAGCAGTCCTGGCTAACTGGACAGATCTTGGGTGACTGGAGGTTAGCTAAGTGATGCTCATCTTTAAGAAGAGCTAGATGAAAATTCCAGGGAACTACAAGCCTGTCAGCTTCACCTCAGTGCTAGGGAAGCTCATGGAGCAGATCTTCTTGAATGCCATCATGCAACATGTGCAGGACAACCAGGGGATGAGACACAGCAAGCATGGGCTTAGGAAAAACAGGTCCTGCCTGATCAACTGGATCTCCTTCTATGACAAAGTGACTCATTTGATGGATGAGGAAAAGGCTGTGAATGTTATCTACTCAGACTTTAGTAGAGTTTTTGACACCATTTCCCACAGCATTCTCCTGGAGAAATGGGCTGCTCATGGCTTAGATAGGTGCACTGTTCTCTTTTTAAAAACTCACTGGATGGCTGAACCTAGAGAGTGGTGGTGCATGGAGTTAAATCCCACAGTTAAATGGTCACTAGTGGGGTTTCTCAAGGGTCAGTATTGGGAGTGGTCCTTTTTCATGTCTGTATTTATTATCTGGATGAGGAGATTGAGTGTACCCTCACTCGGTTTGCAGATGACACTGAGTTGGGTGGGAGTGTTGATCTGCTGGAGTGTAGGAAGACTGTGCAGAGGAATCTAGACAGGCTGGATCAATAGACAAAGGCCAATTGTATGAAGTTCAAAAAGGCCATGTGCTGGGTCCTATACTTGGGTCATAACAACCCCTGGCAGCACTACAGGCTGAGGGCAGAGTGGCTGGAAAGCTGAACAGTAGAAAAGGACCTGGGGTTGCTGTTCAACAGCTGTCTGAGCATGAGCCAGCAGTGTGACCAGGTGGCCAAGAAGACCAATAGCATCCTTAGCTTGTATCAGAAATAGTGTGGCCAGTAGAGATAAGGAAGTGATCATTCTCCTGTACTTGACACTGGTGAGCCAGCGTCTCAAGTACTGAGTTCAGTTCTGAGCCTCTCACTTCAAGAAAGACACTGAGGTGTTGGGGCATGCCCAGAGAAGGGTAAGCTGGTGAAGGGTCTGGAGCACAAGTGTTATGAGGAGCAACTGAGGGAGTTGGGGTAGTTTAGCCTGGAGAAAAGAAGGTTCAGGGAGACTTTTTGCTCTCTACAATGAGCTGAGGAGGCTGTAACCAGGTGGGTATTGTACTCGTCTTCTGAGTAATAAGACATAAGACAAGAGGAAAGTTGCACCAAGGGAGGTTTAGACTGAGTTTTAGGAAAAATTTCTTCATGGAAAGGGTTATTGACCATTGGACCAGGCTGTCCAAGAAAGTGTTTGAGTTACCATCACTGGAGATATTTAAAAGACATGTAGATGTGTCATTAAGGGACGTGGTTTAGTGGTTGACTTGACAGGGCTCAATTAACAATTGGACTTGATGAATTTTAAGGCTTTTTCCAACCTTACTGCAGCTCACCTTGTGTGCAGTTTTGGTCACCACAATATAAGAAAGATATTAAGCTGTTAGAGTGTGCCCAAAGGAAGACAATGAAGATAGTGAAGTTGGAGGAGTGGCTGAGATGACTTGGTCTGTTCAGCTTGGAGGAGACTGAGGGGAGACCTCATTGCAGCAACTTCCTTGTGAAGGGACAAGGAGGATGAGGCACTGATCTCTTCTCTGTGGTGACCAGTGGCAGAACCTTACAGAATGGCCTGAATTTTTGTCAGGAGAAGTTTATGTTGGAAATGACAAAAAAAAGGCTGTTCATTGAGAGTGTGGTTGGACACTGGAACAGGCTCCCCAGGGAAATGGTCAGAGCACCAAGCCTGACACAGTTCAAGAAGTGTTTGGATAATACTGTCAGGCACATGGCATGACTTTTGGGGATAGTCCTGTGCAGGGCTAAGAGTTGGACTCAATGATCCTTGTGGGTTGCTTCCAACTCAGCATATTCTGTGATTCTATGACTTTATGTCTCTCATACCTTTGGCTAACATGAGAATAGAGGCAGAACAACTTTTAATACTTTGAAACAGTGTGTTCCTGTGTGCC
>VXBA01005756.1:832-17729 GCA_013399895.1 Serilophus lunatus | reverse complement strand
ATTTTATGAACAGGTGAGTTTTCTTACACTCTTTCTCCTTCCAAAGTCCAAGAACACCCCCAAGCCTCAAAGCCCCCTTTGACCACCCTCAGCAATCCCTGCCCCCCTCCCCCAACCAGTACATCCTCAAAATAAAATTATATTGTTATACTACTGTGAGAAAGACTGAAGTGTAGGGGCATGCAGGACAGGGATCAAGTGAAAGAAAAGACACTCAAAATACAAGGAATTTTGGAGAACAAAAAACCAAGGTTATGAACATCCAAATAATAACTCAGGTCTTTCTTCAGTGCAATTTTTTTGTCCCTTTTCATCTCCACTCTAAGTAAAATTTTAAAATGCTTTAGCCTGTAAAACTACCCAGAAGCTATGTTTCTCAAAAAATGTTCTCCATGTTAGCATAACATTAATAGATTTTCTTGAAAGCGGTTACACTAAGGATCATGCATTTCCACACAGACACTTTCTGTCTATGGAGTTCCATACATGACTTCAGTGAGATACTGAACAATGAATCAATCTTTAAAGCTTCTTCATTTTCACTGGCAATACTGGGCCAAAACTATCAATACCTTATGTTAAGAATCAAGCTACAAGAGACAACTTTGAGAGGTCTTATTAGCAGGAAGTGATATGAAAATACTTTGCATTATAGAATAGCGCTTGCTGTTTCTTTCGTATAACAAAACAATTTTCAATAATATTGAAACTTCTCCAACTTATTATCAAAAAAGTTTCAATTGGTAAGAAAGCTTTAAGCAGCAATAGAAGAGCAGACTGTTCTTAGAATGTGCATCCTTTCTTCATACTGAACTGATGTGTATAAACTAGTTTCATTTCAGTAAAAAACACCCCAACAGAGTCTAATTTTTCATTAGATAAGAGTCAGTAAAGTCACATGTATAGCCTATGAAAGATTAATATTCAAACTTTGTAGACTTTAAGAATTAATTTCTGTACTTTATAATGAATTTTGTTAGATGAAAAAGTCTGCATCAGTATTAATGTGACTATTTATAGAAAAAATGGATGATTGGATACCCCTGATAAATCCTCCCCAGCACAAGACTAGTTTCATGCTGCTTCATAAACAAATTTTTTTCTTGATGTTTGTAGTTTGTTGAATTTCGCCATCATTATAAGAAATTTTTCCACTGGCTCCAGCCCTTTGGTTATATAACGGTGGTTTATTTTGGAAGCAAATAGAATAGGCAAGATTTTGATTTCTTTCCACTTCACAAAAAAAGCAGACTTTCAGAAAGTTTTATTGTTGTTGGCTTTTTTTCTTCTTCTTCTGTAAGATACAGCTGTTTTTGTAGAGTAAAACTGTGCTTTGTTAATCATGAGGTCTTTCTCATCCACATAGTTTTGCATCATTTGTTGGCTAGCCTAGTCTACTACTTCCTCACTTGATTGTGGATCATCATCTCTTTCCTCTGTCATTCATAAGAATCATACAATCATCTGAGTTGACAGTAATATTTAAAGGTCACCCAGTCCAACCTTATTGCAAGGAGTGGGGACATCTATTCACAACTTGACCAAGTTGCTCAGAGCCCCATCCAACCTGACCTTGAACATTTACAGGGATAGGACATCTACCACCTCTCTGTTACAGTGTTTTCCACCTTCACAGTAAAGAATTTCTTCCCCCACTCTACGATGGTACTGACCAAAGATACATGGAGTTCCGTCTGCTGCTGGTAAAGCTGGAACTGCAACCGTGCCTTCCCCCAATGAAACGGAGAGAGAGCATCTGGTCCCTGGGGACTTATAAAACCTCTACCATTTCCGGATTTTCCATGTTGCAAGATCCTAGGTGCCAGGTTTCTCATTGACTGATGGTCCAGCTCATCACCAAACAGCCTGCCCTACCCCTGGCTCTGCCCCACCTTTGTCTGAAAACTCACGAAAATTTTCTTTGTTCACACCATACAACTGCCAACAAATAGTGGCCAGCCCTGGTGGCACACCTCCCAGGACCTGAAGTGCCGCCGCCACGGCTGTTCCCCCAGGCACTGCAGCTGCCACGCTGCTGGGAATGGCAGGGGTCTTTTATAATAATATATTTAAAGAAAAGGTTAATTTTTTTATTTACCTTATATAACTTTTTTCCTTCTCATCTTCTGTATACATTTATACAGATATTGTTACCAGCAATAAAGAATCTTACTTGATTTAGTGCAGTTGCTCATTGTTAGTACCTTTGAGCCCTGCATCTTTGAACAACACAGCAAGAAAAAAAATCATTTATCAGATATTTTTTGTTTAAGTTTGTGTTCTTCAGAAACAATTCTCTCGTTACCTTCACTTCTGTGAAGTACTTATTTGTCTTTAAGAGAAATTTGAATTTTAAAGATAACTCATTAAAAGAGAAAGCATCAGAAAAAGCATTTAGCTCACCTAACTTAGGCTGTAAAATAAAATCACTGAACCAACATCCATTCAATTCAATAAACAGCATTGAAATCACAGGTATGCCACATTAAATAGCTGAGGTGTTAGTGGATTTTACTTTTTCTACACAGATCAAGCTAGCAATGACAGAGAATTTTTTATGACCTCATGAATATTGTACCCATGAGAAAGGAAACAAGTACAAATGTAAATACTGTACATACTAAAAGTTCAGACTCTTACCTGGAGATAGAGAAACTCAGTACCTGTTTGCTCTCACTAAAGTGTATTGTCATGGTTTGTAAAGTTTGTGGGAGAAATGAGATAGTATCATGTTTAATTTGCCTTTGCTTGAATTTTTTCCTCTTGTGCCCTTCATTAAAGCATTACATGAACTTTTATGGATAAAATATGTTAATACTGATTATATCTATGCATGTCTATTCTACCTGTAGCCATCTGCATGATAGTGATCTTCTGAAACACTGACACCTCATGTTGTTTTATCCCACACTAAATGCAGTCAATGCAGACTGAGCACATTTGTTTCACTGGGTCCTATACACATTTGATTTTTCTTCCAATACTGGTTTTAAAATTTGTATTAGTTAAAAATATCAAAGGCCAAAAACTTGACTTTTTAGTTTTCACCCAGTAGACAGAGTGAAAAATTTAGCAAGTTCAGAGAAAAAAATGTGGCTTGCGCTTTCTTGGAAAAGTGTGTGAACCAAAAATAACATAGTCATGACTGTTAACTAGCATATTAAGAGTAAACATGAATTTCTGAGGATAAATGGCATTAAGTCCAGATATCTGACAGCACTTGCATTCTCTAGGGGTTTGTGGTCTTGAAGTACCTCCTAAAGTTGGTGTATAATCACTCAACATTCAAAGAAAAAGCATCATTATCTTCCTCTTTTTGACATAGATGAAAATTCTTCAGTCTCTCTCTTCTCTCTTTCAGGATGTAAAAGACCATTGAGATCATCCAGTCCAACCTATTACCTAGCACCATCCTATCATCTAAATCATAGCACTAGGTACCTCATTTAATCTCTTCTTAAACACACTCAGGGATGGTGACTCAACCATCTCTCAAGGCAGCCTATTCCAATGGCAAATTCCTCTTTCTGTGATTTTTTTTTTCCCTAACATCCAGTCTAAATCTCCCCTGGCACAGCTTTAGACTGTGTCCTCTTTTTCTGTCCCTGGTAGCCTGAGAGAAGAGACTGACACCCACCTGGCTACAACCTAGTAGTTGTAGAGAGCAATAAGGTCTCCCCTGAGCCTCCTCTTCTCCAGGCTAAACAGCCCAGCTCCCTCAGTCACTCTTCATAGGGCTTGTGCTCCATCCCTTCACCATCCTTGTTGGTCTTCACACATGCCTATTTTGCCTATCCAGATCTGCATAGAAAATATTCTGCAAAGGAAATAATAACCAACTCTGTATTTAATATTCAAATGACAAAGCAGAACATAGATCATTTCTACAAAAGAAAAGATGTTAACATTGGATTCCATCATGCATATCGATTTTTTATTAGTTATTTTACAAAGGTGTTTGGTAGGTCAGATACACATTACTAAAAATAATTAACAAACTGATTCTCTGATTTAAAATATTACTTCCAAAGGCTACTTTAAAATATTCATGAGCATGTGCATTTCCTAAAGCATTACTAAAACTGTAATATGCATTGTTGAATAAAAGAAAATTCACCAAATAACACAAAAGAAATAATCAAAAGTGCAGAAACTGCATTATTTCATAACAGACTAACACTAAAAAAATTTAAACTCTCTTCCTGAACTTGAAATATACTGTTCTATACACTTAGATCAAGTGTTCTGCTGAAGAGCAAGAAATTGAAACATGAGTCACTCCATATCTTAACAATAAGTACTCAAGAAAATCTGAAAGTGAAGTAGCAGAAATGTAAGTTGCAGTTATGGTCATTTTTGATTACTCACTTCCTTATGTTTTCTCCATGAACACCCATGACCCCAGGAAAAAAAATCTCTGATATAAGAAAGTACAGAAATTACAACTGAAATAAAAGTTCTAAAAGAATTTTCATAAACATAGAGATGACATTAACCTCTGGATATGAAATAATTGCTTGACACAGTGTTCACTGAAGTGGATCTCCTTTATTATCTCATCTTATGGTGAGGAGCAGATGTCCTAATGGGACTGGAGTAGAAGTAAATAGTGAATCCACCTTCTATATAAGATTCATAGTGTGGGGAGAGCATGGCCAGCAGTCATTTTTTGGCTGGCCAATTTTGCTTTTATTAATTCAGGGCATTAATTATTATAGGGGTAAATTTTCTTCCTTCTTATGATTAAGATTTCAGTGTTCCCTTCAGCATTAGTACATGCTCAAATACAATTGTGATGTCAGTAAATTTTTGGTGAATGAGAGAGCAACTACAGCCAGAAAACTTATGCCCACTATTTTAGACAGCAAATGCAGCTGCTGGAAGGTTCGTGAACATGTGTGGATGTTTTACAACGAAAGGGAAAACTTATATAATTGTTCTGAATATTTTTTCAATCTATTCGGATTTTATTTAGCAAAGATGAGCAAAGATGGCCAGACATGTTTCCTTGGTAACTTTTTGGGGAAATTTGAAGTCTCAAGAACTCATGTGGGTTAAGATGCAGATTTTTTGAGGCTTGTTGTTGCTCTCTGGAAAGTAATCAAAAGACAGAGCAATGTAACAATTACTGAAAAACAACAGTGTGCACAATGCTAATTGCAAGCCTTACAAGATCATGCCTTAACTTTCTGACATGACAAGTCCCACCAAAATGCAATTTATAGCATTAAAGAATCTGATTGTAAAACCTGCTTCTCAGTATAAGGAAGTCTCCAAATGCCCATTTTATTATTTCTACCTGCAGACACTTCTATAAACTGAAGATATCAGACAATTGCTTGCCCTGCTGTATTACTAACCACTCTCATCTAACATCTAACTCTAAATGTAGAGTTTAATTTCTGTTTTATAATGTAAGAAAACACTTTGAACCTATCATAAAAGATCCTGTTAGTGGAGCAAATTATATGTAATTTAATGGATTAATATTTTAATCTTTATTTTATAATAAATTTTTACATGCATTTTTTCTGTAGTAGATGAGTAAAATATATATTGGGGTTCCAGGTGGTTCTGCTTTCCCAGCAGTTCCAGGTTAAGTGTCAATGATTTAAATTAACATATTTGTTACCATGCTGTTTTTTGGCTTTCCTCACAGCAATTATACAGATTCACTTAACACTCCTTGTTGCTGGTCATGTTTTCAACTACGATTACATAATAAGAAGAAAACCCCAGCATGACATAAAAGACCTAGAACATTTTACATTGTCTGTAATAGAGAAAGCTATTCCATGCAGTACAGTATTATAATTTTAACTTAAACTGTGAAATCAAATATTCTACCACACACCAAATTTAAATTTTCTATTTTGTTTTTTAATACGGTGTGTGTGTCCTTGATATACATATTCGTTATTAAAAACAATCAAATCAAATCAATTCAAATATCTGCAAAATAAAAATATTTAAATGAGTCTCCTTTAATCTTCAGATATGGGATATTTTAATTCCTTAAAATAACCAAATAGGATGCAAAAAACAACATTTTATCTGTTCTTCTAACTATGCCTTAGAATACTTTTAAGCAAATCTTTTTTTTAGGAAGTTCAAGATTTGAGAGAGTATTTGGATTTTAACTATTTTCTTTATTAATTTCATATGAAAGGTGCAGGTAGGGTTTTTACTTCTATTTTTAGCAGCCAGACTCAAGATGGAATATGTAAACAAAAGATAAAGAAACTTGAATGGAGAATATCCAAGATACAAATACACAATTGGGCCCTGAAACCATCTCTTCAAGAAGTCACTGAGTCAAATGACTCACTAAAATTTAGACAGGGATTGAACTGCATCTGGACAAGGTTTCCATTCCCCCTCTGTAACTCAAGACTTGGAAATACGTCAGTGAAGGAAATTCCAAAAAGAAGAGTATTTCAAGTGTTTGGGAAGTTTTTGACAAATTATTAAAATGATACTTGCATTCTTATTTTCTATTATACATATTAGATTTTCCACTTCATAGGTAAAAAAAAAAAAAGCATGAATTATTCTCTTTAGTCTCGATTATCAAATATTGTTGATTATAAAACCCCTATTTTGATTAACACATAATCAAAATTTCTTTGAAGAGCATTTTTTCATTTGATTTCTCTTATAAGCAACACATTCTGCTAGAGAATACTCAAGCTAAATTTCAATGGATATCACAGATGCCCAGTGTTAAACACTAGCCCAATTACGAATATAGTACATTTTTTTAATTCCACTACCACTTCAAGGTGCAACGTATTTTCTTAAATTAATAGGGGCTATAAAGATGAAAAAAATGTGTATGACAGATTGTCCCCCAAATTCATTCTACCTAAATGTAGATATATAACTAAATGCTTAATCTGGGAAACCTCATTTATATATGTCTTCTCTTCTTTGAGTCAGAGGACAGGTCTGTTAGGACTCCATTTCCAACAGTAGACTCAAGAACAAAGAGTCATTGATGCACCAGTGTCTTCTATACAGCCATTTATAAAGTCCATTGGAGGTTTGCTTCACCATGCATATTTATATCCCTAGAGTTTCCATGTGCATTCAAGGAATCCCTGACCTCTTAGATGCAGCCTAAATTGCACAAACATGCAACCACTGTGTGGAAGAATCCTTGTGGTATCCACAGACTATCCATCCCTGCAGAGTCAATAGCTCTTCTGAGCTGATTAAACCTATGGAAACCTTCAGACACTGCTTTCTCAACACATAGGTTTCCTCACTTTGATCTTCTGGGCATTGCCAACAATACTTACACAAAAGCACATAAGAGATATTTATGACTATTGAAGACAGTGGGTAGTGGAAGGTCCACTTACAGAGAAATCAAGTTCCTCTGAAATTCTACCACACTCTCAGAGTATTCATTAATTTTGTTGCATAAATGCATCATTCATAAAAAAAATAAGAATCACTCTCATTTCTGTAGTTGGATTGGACTGGCCCTAGGTGGTTCATAAAAAAAAAATTACATGTGGACTAATCTATCTGAGATCAAAACTTTGTTTCCCCTCTCTCTCAAATCATGACCAACATATAAAATTTGAGTTATAACATCAAGGAAACAAAGAAAAGGATTTCTAACTATTTTGTAATAAAATATATATTAAAGATCATGAACACAATCAAAGCAATACTTTGAGTTTTCTTAAACTTCTTTTATTTTTGGATTCCACACTCATATTATACTTATTACGCTCTTTAGCTATAAAATTGAAACCATTGTCATACATTTTGCACAAAAGTGCAGCTAAGCTAGTTTATGATATCTGTTCAGCACATAAAAACCAAGAAAATCTCACACATTAGGAATGACTGTTTATGTAGTTACAAGATCACTTTTCTGTGGCATCCGAAATTTAAATAGAAAGTTCCACCTACAGTGAGATCTTTTATATGAAGACAGCAGAATTTACGGACACTAACTTATCATTCCCTACACAGTTCCACTCAAACAAAATGCATTTTACTGGCAGTTATATACATATTTACACACACTTATACCCTTAGGAATGTCTATGAAAGATAAAGGGTGAAAAGTGATTAGAGAACCTTTCCCATTTATACAATGTCTAGTAAATTCATGAAACTTGTTACACCATCATCAAACATATTGAGAAAATACTCTTTCATGAATGCAGAGAACATCAGGGGTGTTTTGAAACCACTTTGTGTTGAGGCCTTCATAAAGTATTAGATGTCAAATATTTAGAAAAACCGTCTTCTATGAGTCATTTGTCCATGACAAAGTGTTTTGTATGCTCTTATATACATAAGAGGAATCTGATATGACTCAGAGTTGGACATATGTAAGATGGATATAAAAAATTGTTTCAGTGTTTTTACACTACTAACCTCCTAGAATACTTCACCAACAATCAGACAAAGCTCTGGCTACAATGTAGTATTTAATGCCTAACATTAAGCAGAAAGAAATAGTTTGGTTGAATTTACATAATCACTTAGAATCACAGAATCACAGAATCACTAGGTTGGAAGAGACCTCCAAGATCATCTAGTCCAACCCTTGCCCTAACACCTCGACTAGACTAGACCATGTCACCAAGTGCCACGTCCAGCCTTTTTTTAAACACATCCAAGGATGGTGACTCCACCACCTCCCTGGGCAGTCTATTCCAAAACTTTATTACTCTTTCTGTAAAAAACTTCTTCCTATTATCTAACCTATACCTCCCTTGACGCAGCTTGAGACTGTGTCCTCTCATTCTGTCAGTTGCTGCCCGGTGGAAGAGACCAACCCCCACGACTACAACCTCCTTTCAGCAAGTTGTAGAGAGCGATAAGGTCACCTCTGAGCCTCATTTTCTCCAGGCTAAACAACTCCAACTCCCTCAGTCGTTCCTCACAGGGCTTGTGCTCCAAGCCCCCCATCAGCCTCGTTGCACTCCTCTGTACACGCTCAATCATCTCCACGTCCTTCCTAAACTGAGGGGCCCAGNCAGTACCCCCAGGTCCCTTTCCACCTGGGCACTGTCCAGCCACTCTGTCCCCAGCTTGTAACATTGCAGGGGGTTTTTGTGGCCAAAATGCAGGACTCGGCACTTAGATTTATTGAATTTCATCTTATTGGATACTGCCCAGCTATTCAACCAATCTAGGTTTCCCTGCAGAGCCCTCCTTCCTTTCAATAGAGCAACACAAGCTCCCAGATTAGTGTCATCCGCAAATTTATTGACGAAGGACTCAATACCCTCATCCATGTCATCAATAAAAATATTGAATAACATTGGTCCTTGCACAGACCCCTGAGGAACACCACTAGTGACTGACTGCCAGCTGGATGCAGCACCGATCACCATTACTCTCTGGGCCCGACCATCCAGCCAATTCCTAACCCAGCAAAGAGTCTTCCTATCCAAGCCACAAGCTGCCAGCTTTTTCAAGAGCATGTTGTGAGAGGCGGTATCAAAGGCCTTGCTGAAATCCAAATAGACAACATCCACAGCGTTATTATTATTATTTCATTGTTCTCCTTAGATGTAGGCATGTGTTTAAATATGTTACTGAATTGAAGTCAAGGTCAATATCTGGTTCACTCAGACCAATCAGTCACTTAGCAACCTTAAAAAGAACATACCACAGATCCAGAGGATGATCAATATATACTAGACTGAGTGGCTTGAGTCAGGGCCAGAAGATGAAGTTACTAAGCAATAACTAATTAATCAGCAGTGCTCTACTGGGGACTAAAATGCTAATTGAAGTAGAACTAATACAAGTTTGAGATAAAATAACCCTGGAGTTAGACAGATCAACCACTGAGACAAAATCACTTTAAATAGGATCTGTCTCTCATCTACCTAGGAAACCTTCTTGTTATTAATTATTTATTGAACATTCTCTCCCTTTAGAAGTTATGTGTCCAACCACCAAGGAGGATAACATAACTTCTACAGAGCTAACATCTGCTCATTCGGAATTCAAAGCACTTCATCAAATAGTTATAGCAACAGCGTCATGATGAAAAGGAGTTTTGGAAGGGCACAAAGGGAATTTGAGAATCTTCTTCAGCATACAAGGATAGAGGCAATTCTGAGCAGTTTAATAGGCTGTGTTATACTGTGTTCCATTGTGTTTACAATGGACATATTACAACTATATACTATAGCAATCAGTGTATTACATACCGATGTATAAAACCAATGTTAATATTTCTCTTGAAATTTATCTTGATTTTTAAAACATTCATTTAGCTGTTGGAGAGGTGATGTGAAAATATCTTACAAAAACTATGTTTTTGTCTAACATTCACTGGCAGGAGAATTAAGCAGGGTAGAAGTGTCTGGGATTCTCAATCTTCTTACTCAAATATATTGGAAAAAATCACATGGAAAACAAATTTTGACATTGCTCAAAACACATGATGGCAGGAAGAGAAAAAAGATTAAAAAATACGTTTTATTGATGAGTTTTCATGCCTTGTCTATTCAATTGCCAAACTGAATACATCCAAGAGTAACTTAAGAATCAAAAAGAACATTCACTAATAAACAATAAAATATATAGGAAGCCAGTGAGGATGCAGGAAATATTTCCAGATCCTGGTATGTGCAATACAGCGACAAACTAAGTACAAGTTTAAGTAATTGCAATCAATCTGCTAATGAAGTAAAAAGTAAAACAAACTCCCAACCTTAGATCTGATTCTTTTTTTAAACTGACTCCCCAAAATATTATGAAAACTTACACATATGACCTATTTTATCCATACCAATCATAACAAAAGACATTATCTTATTTTCTATGACCTAATTAATACATAATTAATACCTGTTCTGGGTATCTTTGAGACTTTAGGTCATATTGATGCAACCAGAATTTAATTATAAAAACAGTTTCAAAAAATCATTTTGCTAGGATATGCTTTAATCATATTGTCCTGAAGAAGGTGTGTGGAATAAAATATATCTCACAATCAAACTATAGTAAAAGTAGAATTTGCTTGCTGACAAATATCTTCTCCAGTAAGCCCAGGTTCTTAAAAATGAATCAACAGAAAAATAGGAGAAATATTGCAGCTTATTCTTTCTTTATCAAACTCTAATACCAGCTGGACATATCCATTCTAATTCTGAACCTAAATTTATGTTCAGCTTCTTTCTTTGCATGAATAAGATCTTGTTATTATATCTTTCAGATAACTTCAACAGAAGCACAAAATTACATTTTGCTCAGATGAATGAGAGAGATACATCTAGTGTCTCTGATCAGCTACAATCACAGACAAATCGGAATAAGTTTGGAAACAGAACGATTTACCAGCACTCTCAGAACAAAATTATGCTTCTTTCAGTTGTCCTGGGATCCAATATGTTCACATCCTAATGGCAGAATTTTAAGGGAATATAACTCAGGAGAATGAAAAAAAAGGATTTTAATCCTACATACATCTGTAAGGGATATAAAGTCCATGATTAGAACAAAGGTAGACTAAAGAAATACTGCTTCAAGCCTAGATATAAGCTGATCTAAGGCCTCATTACTACAAAAAATGTGATCCTAATCTCTTTCTCTCGTCTGCCTTATGTATTCTCCTGCTTTCAGCACTATTGGCATTAAAAAGAATGAAATACTCTAATCCATTAATGTAGAATAATGTGAATTCTTGTTCCCACACAGGCTGCAAAATGAGAAAATATGAATATCTGTTTTGCAACACAACAGGTGATACTAATTCAATCATTATTATTAGAGAAAATAATGAGCGATTACTACAAGTAGATGTCAAAGACAGTTGTATATTTAGATACACTTTTTTGTCCAGATATTAAGGTCAAGGTGTGTTTGATTTTTCCCTCTTTCACAAATATGGCATGCAATAAAACCTTGCTTGCTGTATGTTTGGTAACTGGACAGTGTTTATCTTTCAAGTGTTATAGTACAGTGGAATTTTTCCATCAAAAGGCCCAAATAAATGTCTAGTACAGCGAAAAGAATCCAAAATCTGGCTAGAAGTGATAATTAGTTGTGACTGATGCAGTGAGAAAAGCAGATATAGCAGTAGCAAGAAGGGAAGAGGTAAAGATAAACACTATGTTATGGAACCAATGCACTCATATTTTTAATATATGTAGACTCATCAGGATAATGTTTTTTAAAAACAATTTCTATTTAGAATTAGAAATATATACCCTTTTGTTTTCAAAACCATGGGAGTGAAATACGCATGATGGCTTGCAAAAAGATGACTCAGATTATTGCAGATGTGACCCAGAACAATGAATGCTTTCTGTAACGTTTTCTCCTGAAATGTTTACTGCATTTGCATGTGCACATGAAGTGTCTGCACATAAGCATCTGTGATCCTGGATTGTAATAACCAAAATATAATGCAGCGATTGCAAGAAATATAATATTCCGAATGCAGGGAAATATCTCGTCGTACTTCATGTACCCATTTAGTGTTTCATCTATGTGTTTCCCATTTTCCATAAAACAATAGACAGACTATACTGTGCATAAGGAAGATATATCCAGAGAAGAATAAAATCATAGAATTGGAAAAGACTGTTAAGGCTGAGTCCTTCTTTCCATTTGCTTTGAAGTATCATTTTTTAGTTAGAAAGTATATAATGGTGTAGAATGACAGTGTAGGTATTCTTGTGAAATACTTGTCTCTTCCTCTTATTTTCTTTGGGCATTGGAACAGGATTCTCAGGAAAGAAATTGAGTCACCATCACTGGAGATATTTAAGAGACATGTAGATGTGATCCACAGGGACACGGTTTAGCCATGAACATGACAACAAAATGCTTAGAATCGCTTGTATATGCAGTGACTTTGGAGTTTTTCACTGTAGTTTAATGCTTTAGCCACCTAAGTTTCTGATAGTGCCATGTGTTTCAGTAGTCTTTCTTGAATTTTGAAAACTATACACCAATGTTTTCCTCTCCTTCCGTCTTTAGTTATGGAGATAGACCCAGTCTCCCACTCACCCCTGCACTATTAAAAGCCCATGCTCAAGGTACCTCTAGAAGCTATTTCATTTTCAGTACACTGTCCACAGCCTGTCTTTTAGGACCATGCCTTGACTGAGCCTATACATAGCCACTTGAGGATGGGGCCTAGTTGATTATACTTTTATGCATTTGTCAAAATCTCTTCAATTAAAACTTACGTGGGAAATTAAAAACTTAGTTTGGGTTACTCATTCTATCTGACTTATAGTTGAGACAACTTACGGCTGAGTGGATGAAGAAATCTCTAGCTGGCCTAGATTTAGATGCTGGGGAGTGAAAAGTGGTGGATCATATGCCTTATCTGCTCCTTTTCATTTTCTGCTCTTTGACTGAGGCAGTCAGCAGGGTTGTGAAATCCTGTTTTAGGTATCTACCTATCTTCTCAATGGCAACTTGTCTCTAGTTTTCAGATATTAACTATGCCAGCAGGAAGAACAATTGAAAACCAGCTGCAACTGTATTTGAGCAACCTGCAGTCCCCTGGTACCCTTCTCTTTCACTTCATATAATGCGAATATAACTGGTACAAAATCTTGAACATCATACTGTGTATATAGAATATTTTGTTTCTATTTCTGATCATCTTGCAAAAGATGCACACAAAAAAGAACTTGCAAAATAATTAATAGATTCAGTAAATACAGAAAGTATGCACTCAAGTCTGCAGATTTCATATTTCCATATTTTTGTGTCTATCACAGGAACAGTCAGTCTTTAAGACTATCCAACTGATCCAGGTCCCTCCTTCCTTCCAATAGAAGCCCTCCTTCCTTCCAATAGACAACAACAGGAACAAACCAAACCAGAAACAAAAAAACAAAAACCAACAACAAAACAAAAATTCAGAATTATTTGAATAATATTTTGCTTCTTTAAATCCCAGAATAGTTATCTGATTTATGGAAACTGTGCTACGAAGTCCCAGCTGTCTCCTGACACATTTGTGAGCTACATTCAGTTGCATGCAGAACTCTCTTGCAAGTCAAAGAGAGTTCTACACAACATTTTAAAGTTGTAACGTAGTTCAAAAGTCACTTTTCTTTAAGGAATAATATCTTACTAGGAAAGCTTAACAAAATGTACAAAGCTTTCAAGCAGACAAAGCCTGAGGCAGGATTCTGTAGGCTCTAATAATCAATATTTTTGACTGAGTATGTAATGTCTTTTATTATTTTTGGTAGGGAAGTTTGAATTGATCACATTGAATGCTGTATTCTTTAAATGTCCTTCGAGGTAGGAATAAAAATCACTTTTATGTAAGATTTTATGGCACCAACATTCCTTGTCTTTCTTTTATCAGGTAAGCTTCACCACTCCTTGTATAATGAAACAATTAGGAAACTCTATTTACAATATCACAGTACCACAGTATTAACAAGGTTGCAGAAGACCTTTGAGATCATAGAGTCCAACCTATAACCCAACACCAACCCATCATCTAAACCATGACAAGGTTAAATATGTAACCTGATGAAGTAAAAATGTAGGAGTTAAAGTATTTTCACTTTCAAACAAAATACTAAAAGATCTGGTCATTGATTGACCAAAAATAATATATTATAAAGTCGGATATCACAAAGAAGCTCAGAAAAGGTCACTATAATTGTCATGCTGTGATTTATGGTAACATGTCTGATGGCAAGAAACAGCAAGAATAACAATTCACAGGCATAACTATAGAAATGCTATGGTCAGATAGATGGGCTGAGGGATCTTTAGAAATGTATATTAAACATACCATATGAAGGAGAGCTCCTGTCATTGATGAAATATTCAATAAAGTTTCGTCCTGCAAGTTGCCAACCACCTGCTGAGAGCAGGCCTTTGCCTTCAGACATACTCTCACTGAAGCTAACAGAAAAGCTTTTCAAAGATTTGGACATTCCTTCAAGGCATAGCTTTGCACTAAAGGATAAATAGGCATGATACCTTTTCCAGATACCTAATTTATCCAGTGGTTCTGCCACCTTACTATGTATTGTCTCTGAGTTACATCTCTGTGAGCTACAATGAGAAATAAAAAAGGAATAGGCCTGGAGACAATGCACAAAACATACCAATTTTTGTTTGCTGCTATAGAATGCAAGTTATACTATAAATCTTCCATAAAGAAATTGTGGAATATTTTAAACAAAAAAGTAGGATATTTTCCTTTAAAGTATTTGACCCTGTCCTTAATGTTGCTAAAGTACCATTTATGCTACTAATACACAAAAAATGTCTCAGAAACTTCCATGTTTCAAAACCTGGGACCACAGTAATACAGTCTATGCGGGTGTTTTTCAACAGCAGAGATAAAAATAAGTCTTATTTCCCTTATAATTCTTTTTTGTCTTTATCATCTATCATTAGAGCATCAAGTCCATCTCTGCTGCAGTTTAGCAAAGCATACTGACCACATAGATGGAAGTTTGCACTTTAGCAGCTAGTGGATGCTATTTTTTTTTTTTTGTAAAAACAAAATGCGCAACAACTTTTTGTTTAGCTACTGTTTTCTACCTGCAGTTTAGGACTACATGCTAATTTGACAAAAATACAGAGGTTGAAAAACATAGACATGTTTATTCATGTCTTCATAACAGCTTGTTGGGTGAATTTGGGGGAAAGGAGAAAGATTACTGGAGAATAGTATGTAGATGAGATGTTTTCTTATGAATAAGGATTTCCCTATTTCAGTATGTAGCTCTCAAGGACTCCTGCTACAAAGAAACACAACATATCTGCCAAATATCTAACAAATGAAAAAACACGTTAGTATTTGTATCTGAGGTTGTCGTTCTACAGAGTGAAAATACACTACTTTTTTAAAAGACACATAACTTACACCATGAATTATATCTTTCTTCTTTCCATTTATTCTTTGAGATGAAATTGTACACATTTTCCTTTTCCTCTTTTCTCTGAATCAGACTCAACTATGAGAGTCAATACATCTGTCAGCCTCTATGAAATATAAATAAACAACAATTTATCTGTAATGGAATAAATTGAATCACATTCCAGATTTTTAGTAGGAATGGCTCTCTTTCTTTTTCATGGGTAAAAGTATACTGCATCATATTAATGTTACTCAGGTTCTGTATTAGGGTTTCCTTTGCAGAAGTCTTTGGAGATTCTTTTTTAAATATGTATCCTAGCACTAGTTAGATAAAACAAACAAATAGCCACTGACTCACTGAAATCGAACTCACAACGTAGGCCTTGTTATGAGAAAGGTGGGTTTATTCTGCGCAGGGAGCAGGGTTACAGATTCATTCCAAATCACCCGCTCCCCGATCACATGACTAACCTGGGCTTATATCCCCCTTCTGAGTGACAGGCGTCACACAGCTCGGATTGGCCCCTCCTGCTCCGAGCCCACCCTCTTCTCCACCCCATCCCTTCAAGGGCCGGGCTTTTGCTGCCATCATCCCCTCGAAGAGAAGCACGTCCTCCTCTTCTAGGAGACCTTGAGATGTTGTTCCAGGCTGTTGTGATGCCTGGCTTTTGCCGTCTCTGTCCCCCTTATCTGATGTTCGTGTCTAGTGTTTACAGAACTTGCTCTATCCTAGCCCTGTGTCCCAGCAGGGCCCCGACTTCCCTTTCTAACCCCAACTCAGTTATTCCCCCCTTTTCTTTCTCATTAACAAATTCTTTTGGTTTTGGTTATGCCTGCTTCCTAAAGCCACCCCTAATCATATTTTCTATTCCCAACCTCTTAGCCTCAACCTGTGTCTCTCCGTCCCTCGTAGTTGTCATTTCTATGTGTACCCACCCACACAAACCATTATGCCTCATTTCTACACTACCTCTACTTCTACAATTACAATAATGATTACAGAAGGGAAAGGTTAATTACCAGGAAGGGTTAGGCAACCCAGTCAAGCTTATT
>VXBA01005755.1:73133-90213 GCA_013399895.1 Serilophus lunatus | reverse complement strand
TTTGAGGACCCCTGCTCTAGACTGTAAAGAAACTATTTTCTACTCTGAAAATATTGGGGTGTGATATGCAGCAAGGACAGCAGTTCTGATACTTCACATTACAAAACATTAACTTCAAAGTCACAGTAACTACACAATTCAATAATTTAATAACTTGGTCAAATTTAAGAAGCATCTAGGCTGAAATTCTCCATGCTGAGAAGTTTTGTTGGGAATATTTCAACACTAATGGAGTTGTATTTTGTAACAGTTTAGGGAAGATACTTAAAGCTGTTTCTCTAAGAAACCATGTCATCTCCTGAACACTCAATATGTGTCAAAAATCTGAGGATGCCTTTTGGCTTTGCATGAAAATAGTTAGGCATGCTCTTTCAAAAGTTACTGTTTTTCACAAGTGGAAAAGTGTGGAGAAGTGAATAATTTTGCAGCTTAATTCTCCATGGCTTCTTTCTTGTCTCAAAAAACATAATTTTCTTAGAGCTTCTCTGTGTTAAGAAAACCAGCATAATTGATGGAGAAACTATATTTCCCATTTGACAGTCAGTAATTTACCAAAGAGTAATCCACCATCTGTAAATCTTTCCAAAGATTTCACAGAGAATAACATCTAAAATCATAGCAACATCAAAGTTATATCAAAATTGCTAACTAGAATACTTCAAATGTCCTAACATATGAGCACTTTACTTTCCAAAAGCAATATTATCTTATGCTTTTTTATTGGAAACAGAAAACAGATCCAATTGTCTTCCTGCACATGCACAGGGAAATGCACACATGAATGCACACAGATCCATGCAGTAGGTGACATAAAAGATAGAATCACAGAATGGTTTATTTAGAAGGAAAGAACCATTAAAATCATCTAGTTCCAATCTCCCTATTGAAGGCCTGAAAGAGAGAAAAAACTTTCTCAACAAGGATAATGTGAAGAGCTGGTCTTTAATGGAAGCTTCCAGGTCCACAATGTACATCGACTCATGTACAGCCATAGCACCAGTACTCCTTTTCAATACTTTACAATCAATTATCGTGTCTAATGGATACGTCCAATCCAAATATCTTTTGTTCTCCATCCTGCCCCACCAGGTCTGCTCCCTGGAGCTTCTCCAGGGGGCTTTGGGGTTTCTATCTTGCTTTGTCTATCCCATATCTTGTTATTTTGCCTTTGCTTTATAAAATTCTGAGAGGAGTCTAGGTATGACTGCATTCAATCTTAGTCCTAAACTTGGTATCTTTGATATCACTCAGCTATGATTTCAAAGTTTGGTATGGTATCAATCACTTACCAAGAGTCTATTCTGTCAGGGAATATCTCAGCCTCTAAGAGTAACTATGAGAGGGGTCCCCAAGGTGAGATCCTTGCAGCCTGCTGATTATAGGAGAGGTCAGCAGGCCCTGGACACTCCACTACTTATAAAAAAAGATTATATTCATATTTGTATGCCAGCCAAACATCCAGGTCAATGTTCCAGAGAACCCTTGCCTACTACATTGCCATCCATCCCCCAAAGTCCAGAGTAATCTGGATGCAGCAATCACAACCCTCACTGGTGGTTATGGAAGGTGAGATAGTGGGAGGAAGCACATCACAAATATGCCTAGAGATATGTTTACCTGTTTGATTCTGAAGTCATTGCTAGCATTGTAGGAGTAGAAATTTCCATTTAATTTCTTTGACAGCTACTATGCATATTTGAAAATCATGAATTATTAACACAGACTAGTTTATTACAGCAGCAACTTAAAGGCATTGTTACCATTTATCATAAAAGCCATAGCTGGTTTTAAAAGCAGTTTTGTTATCCACAAGAACAATTTCAGGAAAATTATTCCATATTAATAACATATATATATATATATATATGATACACATGCATGTGTTATAATACATTATAGGTATGCATGCCATAAGCTCTACTGCATGACCATGTTTCTAGCATGCCTTTGTATAATGAAACAGCATTGCAAAGATTTGAAAATGTCATACACAGCAGATATATTTATGCATAAACTGTACATCAATTATTCAATATTTCTATGGCAAAGCTCAATTCACTGTCATCAATTTTATACTACTGTATGGTTTTATTGTATTCTCAGATAAAAATCTGATATGAATTGAATACAGGACAGGACTCACAACCTTTCCATATCAGTAAGCATTTTACCCCCCCAGCCTCCTTAAAGGAAAAATGTTAAGTATTTTCTTCAGTTATTGCATCTAAGTTAAGTAAGAATCGATCTTCCAAAACAATCATATTTTCATTTATCAGGCACATAATTAATAGAAATTTTTACACAGCTATAATTCAGAATTGACTTAATTATGTTTCACACAACACAAAGCCTATTACATCTACATTAAATCTTTTTTGTGATGCAATCCATTCAAAATGTTACTGCATTCGTTTTTTCTATAGAAACTTATTTCATACATTCTATTTAGAAGACCTGAAATAGGAGGCTTTATATATACAGCTCAGTGAAGAAATGTCCTAAAGGAAACATATTGCATAGCTGGTTTTCCCCTGAACAGTACCTGAATTTTGTAAAATATTTATGATGACATGTCTTCTTTTGAGTTTTCTCATAACTGGAATCTGAAGTCTTATCTCAGACCTGGATGCAGCACATAAGTTAAAGGGTATGTGTTAGGGGTTGTGTGAGTGTCTGTCTAAGACCCCAAGATTTAGTATGGTGAACTAAAAATAGGATTGTCTTTGTAGAGAGGAAAATCACCTGGAAATTCTATTTTAATTTCTGTTTCAAACCATTACTTGAAGTCTATTATAGAGATGTTGGCAGAAGAGAAAGTCTGAAATTATGTGTCATTAATACATGATGGTGGGGCGGAACTTGGTGTCCAAGAAGTTCAAAGAGGTGAAGATCTATATGGCAGCTTTCCCAGCACGTTTTACATTTCCAGACTGTTCCTATTGAATGATCAGTGGAGCTGGAAGACACGTGTTCTAGGTGAATGTCTCGAAACATTTCTCTGAGTTTATATAAACTACCTAGTACATTAGTCTAACATACATACAGGATTTCAACTGAATAAATGCAGCTGGATATGAATACAGCTGAAGAAATGCTTTTACATAGAATATGCCTATGTGTTGGAGATTACATTTGGTTCCTAGGATACAAAAATACAGATACAAAATATATTGAGATGCCTAAACACCTGTTTCTTCCAATTAGCAGACTTGTGTCCAAAAGAGATTAGATCCCTACACTTTGGACCAAGACTCCCTCAGAACAACATCAGGACCTTCTCATAACAAAGTAAGACCTCACATAACATAACAATAAAGTTTTTCTCATAACTACTTAAGATGATGTCATAGTTAGCCTAAGCCAATGAAATTGTAGAAAACAAGCATATTCACCAATGAAAATGTAACACACTGTATTCTAAAAAGTATAAAAACCTTGAAAGTTTGCAGTAAAATGCCTTCCTAGATTAAGAAGACGTGTTAAGTCGTTACTCTCTGCCGGTGAAACAGTGACAAATCAATATTTCCACACAAAACATTTATCTACTCTTTCTTATAATACCTTTTCTTTGATTGTTCTGCCTGATGTCAATATTTTCAAGCCAGCAGGGACAGCTAGTAAAGGATAAAACATGATTTCTACATTTTCAAGGAAATACTAGTAATTCCACAGAACTTGGGTTGAGGTCACTAAGTGCTCAAACTTTTCTTAATTTTCATAGTCATTGACAACTTCTAAATTCTTGGAGTCACATATTTAAAAGTTTTCAATCCTTCTTGATTTTGACCAGTTCTTATTCCTAAAGGAAGCAAGAGGTGGCACTTACTGTGTCTTTTGAATTTAAGAAAAGAATATCAGACCTTTGTGATCTGAGCAGATTACTCATTAAACTTGATAGAAGCAAAGAGGTCAAGTCATCCAAGAATTACATTGCTACAGGGAACTTAAAATTTTACAGAATCAATTTGTTCATTCCTATCCAGGATATTCCACTGCAAGTTTTGCTGCCTCAGAACAATTTCAGGTGACTCCACTTGCTATCTTACCATAGCAATAAATGTTACATGTCAGGTCTTATGTTCCAGACCCACACCTTATAATGTGTTTTGTGAATTGCTTTGTCTGGTTTCAAAAATCTATAAAGGCTACATGTTCCACTGATTTCCTAATATCTTTACTACTGAGATCTCACAGAGTGGAAGGAAGCCAGAGAGAACAATAAAAGAAACAGTGGTCTTCAAAATCTCAAAATGAGGAAAGATTATACTAAAGCTAATGTATGCCTGAATGAAGATGGATAACATTTGTAATATTTTAAAGATGAAACAACCATGCCAGGAGTAAAAGGAATCATTAAGTGTGACATAAAGGCATAGGGAAGAGAACAAAAGTGTGCTGATTAAATAGATCAGGGAAAAACTAAAATTCTCATAATTTTGAAATGATCACTTGGTTGTTATGTCAACTCAAAACTTATTGCAGAATTACAGCGACTGAAACAGGATCATTTGGATGACGACAGAAGCATTGTTGTTTGGAGTTTTTGAGTCTCTTCACGTGCAGCAAGTTGAATGTCATCACAAACAGTCTATGTACTGATACTACATCCAAACTACGTCTTAAAATCATTTGAGATTTGCTATTTTAAAAAAAGATATATTTTTAATTGGAACTATGACTATGTATTTTAATTCTTGGATGCCTTGGGCATTATAAAGTATTTATTACTAACAGTAAAAGTAACTAAGATTATGGGAGCTGGCAGAATAATAGAAGCCAGCAATAGCGCACATTGCTCTAGTTACTTTCATCACGGGATTCCAAAGTACTTTGATGCATAAATGTACTACTGAGAAAACACAGAAGTTATTTTTGGGCCAGCAGCACTGCTAACATTTTTCAGTATGGGAAGTGATTAATAATGTCTTTAATGAAACCACAGAAAACATTTGGAAGTGAGAATATAATTAACCAACTTGGAATTTAGCCAATGAGCTAGCATTGGTACATCCTTGCTGTTATGAAAAGTGCTCTGAGACTGTCTGTAACCTCACTCCAGTTTCATTTCTTATGGAAAGACAAAATTCTGTGTCTTCCTCTGACTTCTAGGAAAATTCTATGAGACTTTAAATTTAGGACAGGCTAGAAAAGCAGTATCAGTAGTGCTAGGATGTGCTTTGTAATGTCTAAAAGACAACAAACATTGGATCAAGTGGAAAAAAACTTGCCAGATGAATTTATTCTTTTTGTCTGTAATTCATTTTAGTATCTGTCAACACCAATAAATGTCTCCCTGGAAATCCACTCAAATCACAAAGACTTCTTTTTACTTTTCTAGAGGTCTTAATGCACACCAAGACATTAAATAAAAGTAATGATTATGATGAATTCTTTGTCACCTTTATATGTGTAGTTTAGAGCCTTCTGTCACTGTGCCTTGACAAACATTTTCGGTACTCTAGTTGTCTCAGAAATACTGTGTTGCATGTCATCTCCTGGCATTTGATCTTGGATTGTTTGCCTGTGAGTTGACTTTTTAATTCAGCAATTTGAATACGAATTGTTTTTCTTTTCAGAATATCAGAATGTGAAGTGTTTGGCTGTCTATGAAAGACATATTTTTTCTCAAACTGCTGAGACAGATGTTTTCACAGGTTGTCATATTTTGCCTTTTTTGCTCCCCTGTCAGTAATGTAGTGATCTCTGATCTCATCCATATGGATGCTTGAGAAACTTGCTCCCAATGCCTGTGGCAGACTGCATGTATGCCATCAAAATGAATATTAAAAACAAGAACTCCAGATTCTCATACCAAATTTTAAATTAAGGAATCAGGCAAAGAATTGTTTATGAATGATTCTGGGCTTTTTTTGAGGGAGAAATATCACAATAATGCTTGAGGAATCCTCCATGTCAGTGCAAATTTGTGTGAAAGTTTGCAGTAAAATGCTCTGACAGGTGCCTGGGATATTCTTTTCCTTTTCTTAGTGGAGGTAGACATGGGGATGGGGTCTTAGTAAGCATGCATCTTAGTAAGCATGCATCTTAGTAAGCATCTTGGCTCCTCTGGCTTGGCAGTATCAGAGGATTACCCAGAAAAGATGGCGCTAGAGACCTTTTGGGCTTTTTGGCTGAACAAGGTAAACAACATTTGGGGTCAACATGCGATCAACTCCTGCTGTTTTACCTTCAGCCAAACCTCCCAGTGTGATCCACAAGTGGAGTTAAGTTGCATCCAGATTGTCACAGCTGGGAGGCAGAGGCAGAAGGTGGCTACTCACAGGACCTCCTTGCTTTTCATGCTTCATCCCACCAGAGATTTTCCCTAACTTGTTAGATGAAGCAGCTCAGAGTGAAGTACCTCTCTCAGAACATGTGTAGGTCTCATCTGACACTATTCCTCTGAGTAAGCAGACCACAAGATAAAATCTCTTCATCTTCCTGATCCCTGGAAAGAAGATGAGCTATCATTTCCTAGATAGTGAAAAAAAGAAAAGAGAAATACTCATACCACCAGGCAGGCAGGGGGGAAAAAAGAATGAGATGGTTAACAGTGGGTTGGGAAAAGGCAGCTTACTAAAAGCAAAAGGAAAAGCAAAGCTTGTGCATGCAAAGCAAAGCAGTAATCTAACCTCTGCTTCCCATCAGCAGCAATGTCTGGCCACATCCAGAGAAGGAGGGCTCCAACATGCATAGTGGTTCTCTCAGTGGATGCCCCCTCCCACACCAACTTCCTGTTCCTCCTTAGCTTTTATACCTCAGCTGGTGTCATATGGTCATATGGTATGGAATATCCCTTTCGTCAGTTTGGGTCAGCTGGCCTACTTGTGTCCCCTCCCAGGATCTTGCCCTCATTTGGGGAAGGGACACAACAGTGTCCCACAACAGACTATGCTCAGCAGCAGTCAAACACTTGTGGTATCAGCACTGTTCCAGCCACCAATGCACAGCACAGCACCATAAGGGGTGCTGTGAGGAAATGGGCTCCATCTCAGACGGATCCAATACACCATGTTACTTTTTTAGTCTTGGCAGAAAAGACTTTGACGGAATCCATTCTTTCTTAACTGAGGTCAATTCCCATTATCTTCTGAGATGGGAAATGATGAAAGCAGGAGCATTTGTGTAGTTCAGTCCTGTTATCTGTTGTTTGCCACGTCCTATCTGAGACAGGAGACAATTTTTTCCAGTGTTGCTTCCCTACTTATTATATGTAACAGAGGGAATTTGCACCTAGAAACAACATATTGAACAAACTCATTTATGCTATTCCACTCTTACTTCCCTTAAAGTGTACTGGATGGCCACAGAGAAGGGAAGGAGATGAGGACAGTTGAGATCTGTACCTTCAAGCCCAGGACAGCAGACAAGTAGTTGGGAATAGCATGAACACTTCATTGGGCTAGATATTTAGATAGCTATACAAATGGATAGGTATGGAGATAGGTACGTGGATAGGTGAATGGGTGGATGGATATATGCTACACATTTTGTAGCAATGATTTGTGCATAATATATTTCAAACATTTGTACACATATTTCCGAGAGATTGTAAAAGTCTTTCGTGTTCAGCCCTAAAGGGGTATTGAACATATTAACATAGTTGCCACTGCCAGTATATGTCCAGTTAATTTAACTCACATTGGAGAGCATTATTGTTTCTTAAAGACTAACTGAAATCACATTGCAAGGTTTAAACCAATAATTAAATATTTCAAGCTGTAATCATAGATGTATAAGGGTCCCCAAATTTGCCATCAGTCAAATCTGAAAAATAACTGAACAAATTTTTAACAATATATGCACATGTAAACACACACACACACACACACACACACACACACACACACACACACACACATGCGCGCATGCACGCACACACATTATTCCCTTCAAACAGGAGGTGCCTTGTCCTTTGTGGAAATAATGACTCCAAGAAATTAGGTAAGACTGTGAAACATTAAAGCTTTGTGACAGTATAAAGGGCTTACTGTGTATTACTGGAGCTTCTATTAGCTACAGTTTTGGTGCCAGACACAAGTCCAGGCCGAGGCCCTCTGTCTCCCGTTTTATCTTGCCTTCAAGATTATTGCTGGAGGAAAGGGCATGGTCAGAATGCCTGCCATGGCCTTGCTGGCACAGACATGGACTGCAGCTCTAGGGCATCCTCCAAATGCAGCAATGACCGATGGAGACAGTATTCAAGGACCTCAAACACTAGACTTATTTTGTGAATAAAAAGGAAAAAATAAATCCTAGTGGTTTAGATTGTCTCTGGGAACTTGTTCTGTAGCTGAAAGTTATGCCGGGAGGTTAAGGTGTCTTTGTGGGTCAATTCTAGTTCACATTTTACTGTCTACAATTAAGGTAAAAATGCTTTTTTCATTTTTCAACCCCAGTGTTGGGACTTCTCATCTGTATCAGAGAAATAAAATTGTAAAAATGAATTACAGCTTAAAATTTTGAAAATATTAAATGAACAATGTTGGAATTAGAAACTAATATAAAGAACAGAAGAGTCAATTGTGAATCACAGTGTCATGAATCTGGATCTAGGAATCCTGCCGACTATGCCAATTTGTTGCAAATAGGCAATTCGAATTGCTTAAAGAACCACTGTCAAAGGCACCAGCAAAAGTGGTTTTATTGAAATATGATGCTATAAAAGTATGACTTAACAAAGTCCAGTAGCAAAGTTTATTACTGTACTGCTCAAAGAATACAAAAATGATTCAAAACTAAGACAGAATCAAAGGTACCAAGACAAAAATCTTAATGCTCTATATTACAAAGTTATGCATGATATCAGCCACTTGCCAAAAAACTGTAATTGTTAAGAAGTGTCTCTGCCTTGAGAAGCAATATTGAGAGGCATCCCAGTTCAATGGAATCACTGCCATGCTGTCGGTGTTTTAGCAGGGAGAGCTCAAAAAGGGCTCCCTCAGTCTGCCATATTTATGGAATAAAGTAGCTAGCATGAAGTCAAATTACATGTGGTATGCATGAGACCCTTTGCAACCTCAACTTTCTTTATTCCTTGATAAATGAGAATTGAAAAAGTTACCTGCTATTCAGGTGTTAATTGGTTGATCAATGTTGCATGCTTATATACATTGATGCTCATCGTGTCACTCAGTTCCTTTGCATATTATCAGAGAACAGATTAGAACTAGAGAGTTCTCAATCACAATAAGGGGCTCTGGTCTTTACCTCATTTGGAGCTTGCGTCAAAATCCTGCCAGTTTAGTTAAGGAGCCAAGTATATCCGCCATAACTTCAAATACTCTGGTTTGCAAAGGATACTCTTGAAATGCAATAGAACACAATCCAAGATGCAACAGTTGTGAATAAACTGTGCTTCAAAGAAGTTACCAGTTTATTTGCAAAAATTTGTATAAACGCTTGTGATTTTGTTCTTTGAGGGGCTCCTTAATTACTTAAAACTACTCTCAAGAACATTATTTTGAAGAAAGTTTATTTTGCAGCAAAAAAAATTTTGCAACCTGTCAGATGGAAACTTTGTCTCTTTTCATTCCTGTTCTCTTTAAATCTTTTGGGGCCCATCACTTCTGTCCTATTGGCAAATCTCTCTCTTTAAAGAAGTTCCCTTGTTTGAAATATACAGCCCATGGCTTTGATATAGTGAATTATAGAAAGCCTCAGTTTTGACTGGGTCTGTCAGGTGTTCAGCCACATTCAGCCCCTAAATTAATCTCATCAAAATGGAAAATTCTCAGAACCTCTCCAGGAAACATGCAAGACATGAGGGTCTTCAAATTTTCTCAATATGGTGGTATTTGAAACTGAAATTTAGCAACAGCATTCACAAGACTCTCATCCTGTATCCTCTAATCCTATATACACAGACAATTACCTGCCTGTCTGAATCACTTGTTACCTTCACTGTGTAATTTGAAAGACAATTGTCTAGTAATTACAAACACTGAACTCACAAAGTGCTGCAGTTGTATTGTATACGCTTGTTTTTCATCCTATAATATGTACAATGTCCTATTATTTTGAAAAAGATAAAAAGAAATCAAATAGATATTTCCTCTAACCTGCTCCTTATCCCTGAGGCATTTGAAGACGTATTGGATTGGGTGGAATACGATGATCAGCCTTTATATCATCTTCTGACAACATACTGAGAAAGAATCATTTGCATTCAACAGGTCCTCCCCATTAGTGGAGTCTTGGAAGGAGTGCTAAATGGATTGTCATTGAAGGTGTTTGAAATTCCACACACATTTTCTCTGTGATTTCATGGTTGCATCATTGTAGCAAATAAATGGTGCAGATAACATATTTTACAAGGAATGATCATCTAATCATAGAATTATGGAATCACAGAAAGGCTTGGGTTAGAAGAGACCTTAGAGTTCATCTGGTTCCAACCTTTCTGCTGTCTGCAGGGACATCTTCCACTAGATCAGGTTGCTCAGAGCCTCATCCAACCTTGACCTCATCCAACCTTGGCCTTGAACTCTTCCAAGGATGGAGTATCCACAACTTGTTGCACAACCTGTTCAAGTGCCTCCCCACTCTCACAGTAAAGGGTTTCTTCTTAACATCTAGTCTAAACCTCCCCTCTTTCAGTTTGAAGCCATTCCCACATCTCCTGTCACTATATCTTCTTGTAAATAGTCTCTTTCCAGCTTTCTTGTAGCCTCCCTTCAGTTACCAGAAGGCCAAAATTAGGTCATTCCGAAGCCTTCTCTTTTCCAGGCCGAACTTCTCTTTTCCTTAGCCTTTCCATGTCGGTCCAGATAGTAGCTTTTCACAGGAAAGAACAGTTTGTTGGTTTCCTCATTCACTTTTTATATTTCCCCTGAAATGTGTTTTGAAAAACAGTAAGAAAGGAGCTGACTCTTGCATACATAAGTTTATATCTATTTGGATCAATGTTAGTGGATGTCAGGCTCCCCATTGCATTGTGATATATGATACATAATTTTTGTATATAATTTTTATTAACTTGTTACAGGTCCTTGAAATTACATAGGACAAAGGACATAGGAATAGACAGGAACAAATATTTCCTGCCAATTTTTGATTATAAATGGGATGTGACTATGCTCACAGTGTCTCAGAGAGGAAAAACCTGTGAACACTGGCACAGGCAATAAAGCAGAGTAGAAAGTAGAAAGATTACCATTAAAACGACTCCTGCTATATGTGGTGGTATGAACCACTATTTTCACTACCTGGGCACAATTGCAATGATGGAAGACTCAACAGAATTTAACTGCAGGTGACAGTTTTATTATTATTAAAAAAAAAACAACAAAGTTTATGGGAACCCCTAGTCTTTACACAAAGAAACACCCGACAGAGTCATGCAGAAAAAAAACCAAACAAAAAACCAAACTGCTTCTCAAGACCAGGTGAGGCTCGCCAAGAAGCAGAAGAAGGAAAGGAAGCCGCCTCTGTCTCTCTCTGATGGTATCACTCCCAGCCCTTGAATTATCTGCAAAATACAAAAGATGTGAAAAGCACCCCCCACCCCAGGGAGACCCCTGGGGAAGCTTTCACTTGCGATTATGCTGGCTTGGGTTTGTTGCCGATGAAGACAGGCGGAGCCAAGCCGCGGGGTCTGGAAGCTGGGAGGAGAGGGGCCGTGCTGCTCCCCAGCTTGACAGGAAGCTGAAGAGAGGGAGGACTTCCGTGTTTGGCTTTTTAAGCTCTCCAAGTCCCGCGGGAATGGATGTCTTCTTCCTGGCCAAGTCACCTTCTGACCGGCTAGCGGAGCTGGGCTCCACCTCTCTTCTGGGGTCTTCACTCCAGGCAAAATGGCAGCCCGCACTGGCTCCAGAGCCACCGGCGTGCCCCGCCCATGCCGCCGCCGATCTCTGGTCCTGTCTCTCCCCTGGCGCCGATTCACAGTGAGTGAGGATGGGGGGCTCCGCACCAGTCGACCACAGATGCTCTCCCGATCTGGGGAAACCGTGGGTAGATGGCTGGGGTGACTCCCGCCTTCTCCAAGAGAGAGCTCGAGCAGGAACAGGGGCTGCCTTGGTCCCCTTCCCCGACCCTGGAGGGCAGGAGGGGGAGAACCCTGTCCCGGCATGCAAAGAGTGAGGCGAGGAAGAAAGCTCCGCAGATTTCCCAGACCTCGGCTTTCATTATTAAGGGAGAAAAATCCATGGTTTTACACAGACAGGGAACAAGTAAACACCTTTTAAAACACCCTTCAGACACCCTCCCCCTGAAACACCCACAAACCCTCCAAAACCTCCTCCTCCCCTCAAATCTGACACAACCCAAACCCTAACACTGTAAAATAATTAATGCTTTCCAGATAAGTGAAACAAATGACCCTCTCATGAAAAAATGTCAAAAAATGAAATGCAGCACTCAAGTAAATAATTTTGCTGCAGAGTTTCTCATATTAAATTACCAGATAGACTCTAGAATACTTGGAAATGAATCATGCAGAGCTAAAAATGCTGAAAACCTGTGCAGATCCATGTTTTTGCATATTATGACTGATTATTGTTAGCAAAACCTTAACATTAAATGATTGGAGATACTAACATATTTAACTCTAACACGGTTAGGCACTTAGAAAATCTCTTTGTCTAGTTAATTAGAACAGATATGGTCTTATTTTTTGAATCTGCCCTTAATTAATCCCAATAAAAATTTGTGATTAAGAGAAGCTGGCACAAGCATGAGTTTGGATTTGAGAAAAATCTGTGTGAGTCCAAACTGAAGTATACCAGCAGAACTGCATGTTTCCCCCAAGGATCAGAAGAAAAAGCCAAATTATTTGCCATTCTGCTTTTAAATACTATATTTTCATCTGTAGCACATTCATTAACCTATATATGATATAACCTATATATGATATAAACATGTCTTAAAAATCCATACATTTCCTTTTTGTCTTCTCATTAAAAATGAGATTTGTCAAAGAAACCCTGTCTGAGACAAAAACTAAGTGTGGTTTATTACTAAAAGAGAATGTTTAACATGATGTACATCCTTATAGAAAGTCTTAGTTCAGGCGGCCACGTAGGGAAGGCAGAATCACAAGACAGGGATCTTATCCTCTGCTACTGTGTAAACCTGGCTTATTGATTCCCTCCACATATGCCTAATAAAGCACTCCTTTACTCTTCACATGCTGAAGTAAATTATACCGTAACATTTGACCCTCCCCAGAGATGAAACTCAATAGGTACTACTCCAGGCACTTCATTCTGCAGGAATTGAGAAAAACCTGAACAACCCTGAGTTTTTCAAAATGTGACTCTTACTGTTTGCTGCACAGACGTGGTTTGTTTTACTAGCAATATAAATAAATAAAGCCCCTCAGTTATAGAAAATACGCCCCGAAGGGGAGAACTGTTTTATGCGAGTTACATAGCTGAGGATCGCAAATAGGCTCTGTTGGAATGGGAGTTGCCTCTATTTCCACTTCAGAAGCCAATATAGTAATAAAACTTTTTGTTTGTACAAAGGAGTATCTTTCCTTAGGCAGTTTTCAGAGCTTGAGAAACCTTATCTAACAAAATCTCCCATCAACATAGTGAGGTAAGTAAGGAGCGATATTAAATGCATTTTTAGTACTAATTGGAATGTTGTATTGTTGTTCCTGTAATTTCTGATCTTTCTCTTCATCCCACACTGGAAAAAAAAATCTACAAAATCAAAATTATCTGCAAGAAAGATTAAAAGGCATTCCTCATACATTTAATTAGCTGCTCTTACTTTTTTCTGTCTTTGCACAATACAATTAGATAAAATAAAAGTGACTGAAATAATTTTTTTTTAAATATAGTGTTCTTAAGAGGTTGAAACAAAATGTATTGCTATTATGAAAAATATTTCCTCCTTCCAAATCTACTGGCGTAAAAAGTTCTCATAAAATATTTTGATTTCAAATTGCCATATGTCTATATAATCCGTATCTATACTTATACCTGTGTAGTCTATATCTACATGGCAACATGGCAAACACTTTTCAAGAGGATGACCTTTGTATTAGGGGTTACTGTGTGCAGCAGTGTAAACTCAGCACCATGGAATCTGCTAGCAACTCGATGCTAAATTACTTGATTAGGTGATGTCGTTTGGGGAAAACAAGCTCACCTTTTAAAAGTTTACTAAGCACATTTGCCACACCCTCCTCTCACCCCTCTTCAACCAAATGTCTGAGCCATATTGGACACTGAAAAAGTAGGGATTAATAGTCAAAACATAGATGTATGTTTTAACCCAGCAACATTTTACCTTGCCCTGTGGCTTTTAATACAGTTAACCTGAAGGTTAATGAAAGTAATTAGTATTTCTCAGACCTTCTTCAGGGTAAAATCTTCCTTTCAAAGTTCTTTCCATTGCTGATTAATTTAAGCTAGTTTAGCTGTTTTGCATATTTCTCTTTTTAATCTCCCAGTCATTCACCATTATTTGACTAATAGCCAGCCAGTCCCATGTTATTAGAATTCCATTTTTCCTTTTGTGTGACAAGTGTGATTCATAGATATTTAAGAGTACAATATGAGAAAAGAGAACAGTTATCACAAGTTCCCTGGGAAATGTTAGATTGTTCTTTTTAAGGACAGCACTTACAGTGCTTGCTAGGCAACTATAGAAAGGTAATCAAACATTTCAATATTTTATGCTTTTTACATATTTGTCATATCAACTGGTTTTTTTATTGCCAGAAATCTGATTTTTTCCAGCTGTCATTCATCTAATTCACAGCAGTGGCCACTCAAATTGCTGTAGTCAATATGAGAACAAAATTACTTTACCTGCCAACATTCTGCTTTTGTCTTCATTCTAAATATAATTCAACCCTAAGAATATTGTCACTGCAGGTGCAGAAGTGTACAGACATTAAATGACATTTTGTCCCTTTTAAGATATCCTGTGACGTGTTTTTAAGAGATGATTGCATTTTCTACATGTATTTCATCAACTGGCATCTCTACTGCTTCCTGATCCAACTTCTCCTGAAGTCAATGAGAATTTTTCAGAGGCTTCATACAGAAGATGAATTAGGCTCAATATGATTGATAGAAAGATACTAATGAAATAAAAGAAATGTAGTAATTAAGTTAGCAATCACATTGCCTCGGTAAATCTTAGATTCTTAAGGAAATAATAGGCACCTAATAGATGACAGTACTGATCTCCTATTCTAGAACTCCGTTCCTGGCAATGAGCCCTTGATCCAGAGGTAGTTATGTTTAGTATTCTACCTTTTTAGTAGGAGTATAGCTCTTTACTATTGGACTCTTACAAGTCATTGGAGAAAGCAGGTTGAATGGTTTTTTTCTTGCTATAATTTTCATTTTCTTATGATGAAGAAAATACACAGAATAGTCAATCTAAGAGAAATCAAATGTGGTGAGATACACAGACTGAGCAGATTGCATATAAAGAGGTCAGTCAATTGTGAATATTGTGTGTGCTGGATATAACTCTCCTCAGCCCAGTCCTCTTCTATACACAGTTACCGTTGCATTACTTGTGACATGCCAAGTGAGTTATCAGGTAATGGATCACTAAACTTTTGATTCAGTAGTGAAAAGAACTTTTAAAAGCTCACTTCGTCCCTTAGATAGCTGAAGGACTAAGTCAATATGGCCATAGCTTCTTAAAATCACATTGTAAAAAAAACCTGTCAGCGTGTATTTATTGATGTTGGTTTAAAACTGATAGCAGGTGTTAATAAAACTTAGTGCATGAATGCTTGTGGGAAGTAGTCATACAAACCATTCAGAAAAGTATTTCATGAATTCATGTAGCTGTTGAAACAAATGTTCATTGGAAAGTGGTTGTGATATTAGCTCAACTTTTAGCTGAACTTCAGAGATATCTTGTGAACAAATATGTTGAAAGAAATAATCTAAAAAAAATTTTTCCTAGTAATGAAAATCCGTTTGAAAGCTTATTTTTGAGTGACATAGAAATATATTCAGAAGTAAAAATACAGTTCTAATAGTGTGTTTTTAGCGGTTTACTGATAAAAATGTGATGCATTGGTAAAATGTGCTGCATGACATTTTGCTATTTTTTTAAAGTGGAAGATGATAATTTCATTTATTTCAACAACAAAAGGAAGTTGCCTGATATTTTGCATGAATGAAGATGGCAAATTACATTTTTTTTTGGATAGAGAAAACCATCTGCCAAGTAATGGTTCAATTCAGAGAATAGTTTGCCCCAAGTCTTGCATAGTGACAAATACCTTTAAAGCTTAAACCTTTTAACATGCAAGACACAAACACATGACCAAAACCCACAACTAAACCCCACAATAATAGAAAAAGACCTGCAGAAAAAACTCCAATATGTCAAGATATTTATTTTGAAATGCTTAGTTTCTAGGAAATAGCTGATCATATAAAAAAATAGATATGAGATATTTTTTGTTAAAAAAATAAATATAAGATTTGCATATTAGTTGTAAAAATTTCTATGTAATTTCAAGTCATCTACTCCATTAACTGGTACCTGAATGCATTACAAATATTAATTATTGTCCAAAGAACTCAAGCAATCAATAATTTATATGAAGATCTTGTTTGATGGAGCTAGATTTTGTTACTAACAGCAGTTTTTATAGAATATCCTTGCAAATGACTGATAAGTATTTAACTTGTCTGTTGAGGATGCTCGATGTCAAAAAGCTACCCCTTTATACAAGAAGCAGAATTACTTGATTTGGGAAATTCCAGGCTTGGGTGGTTTATTTGGTTTGGTGTTTGTTTTGTTTTTTGTGGTTTTGTCTGTTTGGATTTTTTAATCTGAACATGAACAGCACAAAAAGCTTAAAATTTCCAGTGTTAAATATTTTTTTAAAAATACTTATTTTTGAAAAATCAAGGCAATCAGTTCAACAAAATTTGATTGTGAGATTAAAGATTGTATTTGAGACATTCTTTTTACATAGAAATTTATTTTCAAGTATTTTAGAGATAATTCTTGAAAAACAACAGTCCACTGATTTTCTTTTTAAACCAACTGCACACTTCAGCTTTAGTCTTGGGGTTATTAAGTCATAAAAAATACACCATGGTGGTAAAACAAGTTATATGCCATCCCTAGAGACACACACCCCCCC
>VXBA01005755.1:42797-68033 GCA_013399895.1 Serilophus lunatus | reverse complement strand
TACAATCGAGGCAGTCAGAAGTCTGCACCGCCGCGTCCTTCAACAGAGGCGCTGTTTAAACAAGCACGCTCTTTTTGCTAGCAGACTTGGACCGTCTATTCACCATTATTGGTGAGAAAGACAGGGAAAGAGAAGAAGAGAAGGAAAATCAAGAAGATAAGCCAGCTACCAACCAGTGTCTACAGCCCTGCTTGCTCGACCTGCCTGCGTGAACTGCTGCGCTAACTGCGTCAAGAATGCCTCCCTGCGACAGCCTCCCTGCGACAGCCTCTCTGCGACCCTGTTTGCCCTCTCGTGTTCGCCATGCTCCTGGATTGCCGCGCTCCCTACAAGCCCTAAGTCTTTAAATACAAGAGGGAAGCCCCACTTAGTTGAAACCCCACTCCTCCGTGCCAGAAGCACGCTGGGATCTGGAGTCCAGGAAGCTCAGCAGCAGCTCAAAAAGCCCCACCGAGTCGAAACCCCTCCCCTCCACACCAGAAGCACGCTGAAATCATTGTGTACTGATCATCATTTAAGTGACCATCTCAGTTCTGCAATCACACGTTAAAATAACCTTGTGTAAAAAATAAAGGTACATGAAATGCTAAGTCTTTCACATCCCTAGACATAGTCTTTCTTACTGAGAAATACAATTGCATTGTAGACTTTCAAGAAAAAGAAATCCATGATGCATATTTACTCTCCCATCCACTTTGATACTGTGGAAGGGTTATACAATTTCCCAAATCCTGTAGATTGCTTTTCTAGTAATTGCTTGATGATGGAAGGATGAGCTCATTCTATGATGTACTTTTCAAGCATTGTAGCAAAGATCAATGTCACAGAGAAATCGATATGGGTAGATCAGAGCATTTCTACCACAGACTTGAGGAAGTTACCTTGAGATAACTGCAGTGCCCAGAATAACCAGCAGAGGTTATTCGGAAGGACACCTCTGTGACAGAGACAATTAATGTAAAAATCAATAATTGACCTTATACAATGAATGCCTCTCAGCAAATTATAAAATAAATTCTGCTTAAAGTTCTACAAACCCATAAAAATAGTCGCTGTTTCTTCCAGCAACCTTTTTCTTGCAGTTTTTGAGAATGTCTCTAAACCTGGTCATTGCTTCATTCATTTCAAGGATATTTGGCCTTGTGAAATAATAGCATGTCACTTTCATACAGAGAATACCTTGTAAAACCAGCTGGTTTGTTCAATCAGCTCTCAATCTATATTATTGTACATTAGTCATATGTTTTCAATGTACTGAGCACTTCTTGGTAAAGGCATGTTAGCTCACACCATTTTAATGAAAGTCTTAATGTGTTGACTTCATTAACTTTATTTTAGAATTTTGTAAATGTCTTAGGCTTATAATTTAATCTTTGCTCTAGTTTATTGTATTGTCCTAGTTAGGAACAGCAAATATAACAGCTTAAGATTTTGGTAATCTGAAGTCATTGACTGTGAAATTATATCTTCTGACAAAGGACAGATTTTAACTCTTCAGATTACAGACATCTTCATTTTTTGTTTAATGTTTTCATGGTATTCAGGATGCGAGTTATGAGAGTTAATAAATTCATGAATTAAGACTTAAATATGCCGAAAGGTCATTTGTGTGAAGAAGGTATGGAAAACTGGTAGAAAAAAACTATGAAGAATGTGACCCACGTTCAAGTAGTGCCACAAAAGCATGCAAGAAAATGTGCATTATTTGTGCTGAATAGTGGCAACAGGACATATATGCCTTGTATTTTGGGTTACTGGATGGATAGAAGTCTGTGACACCAGTGGACATGCTGTGCTTTTTCCTTTGCCTTTGTGCCAGATTTATCTTTTTATTGAGAGTCTATTTATGGAGAGGGTCCACTACAGAGGTATGCTCTCATGCAAGAGAGTGATACGTCATGCTGTGGTTTCCTTGTGGATCAAGATCTTCCCATGTATGGAGGAACAGTGATAGTTCTTGAATGTCATAGATGACAGGGAAAAGAACTGAGTATATTGCTCCTTTTCCTGATTGAAAGTGATGTTTTATTTTACCTGTTTGGAAGAAATAAATTATTTAGGCCCAGGAGATAAAAAATATATAATATTCCTGGCCTTATTTCTCCTTCACTTTAAACAGGCAAAGTAACTAAACAAAGTTCTTTTCAGTTATATATTTCTAGTTATGTCTTATGAACTGCTCTGTGTTTTTTAACGACTGGGATAACTTGTAAATCCTTCAAAAGAGCTTCCCAAGAAGAAGAAGAAATAGTAACTTTAAAAGAAAAATATGGGGAGCCAGGAACACTCTGGAAACAGGGAAATTTCCAGGAGTGGAAAATTACTGTCCCCTCCCCAGGGAGAGAGCAAAGGGATGATTGACAGCTACGGCAGCCAACCAGGCAGCTGAGCCTATGTATGGTTAGAGGCAATGAGTATGTGATCTTTGTTTAAACCAACCAATGAAGAGATTGAGCGCGATGTTCAAATTGTCTGTATAAAGTAGTCCTGAATAAAGGCAGGCAGTTAAGCCTGAACCTGGTCAACCGCAGGATCGTGTCCCTCAGATCCTTTCACACAAGGAACTCGGATTATCATGTCGGGGAAAAAACCGACAGAAAGAAACCTAAAACATCTACCATTCCATGTAAGTGGAACTATAAGTGCACTATTTCAGCAATCCCACATTAGGGTGCACTGGGTGACACTGGCCAGGGAAATTGGCTCCACTCTATAAATAGATCTGCCCTGGGGCTTTAAGTCTGTGAAACAATTTTAGGTGTCTGGAACTGCATCAATTTTGTGATTAAACCTTTGTGCATAATAAGAGGGATACTGTTAAGTGAATGTATTGAATGAAAGTTGAAAGCAAATGAACTAAAACTGACATAATTAAAAGATTAAAGATGATTCTTGCCTCCTGGTAGTACAAGAAAATAAAGTACATAACCTTTTGTTTTGTTTCTCAGTCCACAAAAACATTACAGTCCAAAAATTGCGTCTAATCCTAGTTCCTATTTTGGTAAATAAGATTCACTAACCTATTCTATTACTGATTAATAATTAGTAAGTTGATTTTAGAGGCTCTTTCAGGTTAATTACTTTATAAAAATAATGAAAAAATTTAATCTATGGGCAAAACAGTTATTATTTTTAGTATATAAAAAAGCAACAGCATAAGTAAGCTTGCTGAAAAGACTATTTTCATCATAGTTTAATTAGGCCGCTGCAAAGTATAGTTCCTATAATATCTGATTTTTATCTCTTTAAGAAGAATATGCTTTATTTATTAAATTAACTATTCTCATTTTGAATTTACTGATAATGATCTGAAAATTCCTTTCATTCCCTTATGAGCATTTTTTTACAGAAACATTATTGTCTTAAAATATTCTTACCTAATTTTTACTCTTCAATCTGAAATCCCAGTCATGTGCAAGATAATAAAAATGTCTCTTCTGTTTTAGTAGGATCAAGATTTAATTCTAGCATGGCAAATAACAACCTTCATAACTGAAGACATGAGGAAAGAATTCATATTTGTGACAAACTGTCTGCATAACCTTTATGAATTTTAAGTGCAACCCTGTCTGAATGCACAACATTGTTAACAGAAATTGAGGTTTTATTTTCAGGTTCAGTATTAGCACACAGCATCAAGGATTTAAGTACAACCTTTTGCACCAGCAATCAAACGAGTTGTGACAACAATAGCTGGGTTATTAATTGAAAGCCTATGTGCTTTCATCTGGGCTTGGTAGCCAAGGAGAGCTGTGGTTTTCCAGAGCCCAGACAAAGAGGAGATAATGGAGGAGAACTGACAGGAAAGTTTTAGATGTAAAACCTTTACAGAAATCAACATACCTTTACTGTGTCAAGCAGAGGACAGCTCAGCTGAGGGGAATTTACAAAGGTGTAAACAATACCCTGAAAGTAAGATTTTTACCATGTTTATGTGTTACTCTGAATGTGTTGCACATTTAAGGAGTGGATAAAACCGCAGTAAGTTTTAAAAAAGCTGAGAGTTGTTTTAATCAACTTGTGTTATGTGTTTCCCCTTTGAGATATTTGCAGGAACCAACCAGGGTGGATCTCCTTATAGTAGTAACTTGTACTCATGTGGCTGCAGCACCAGCTATGATCTGAGAGACTGATGACAGACAATTTTTTTGCTTGTAGTTTTGAGATCTGACAGCAAGGAAGGGAAGAGGAAATCTTCCTTTGACTGGCTTGAGATGTCATCTCAAGTCTGTCACAGCCATGCAGGAAATTTAGAGATTTTCAGTGAGTTCCCTAAACAATATCCAAAAGCTATTAAACAACAAATGCATGTTTAGTAGACAATAAAGTAGGCTATTTAACTTTTTAAATACAAACCCAAAGACAGAATAGTAATAAAAGGGTTTATAAACCATCTTCCCCTCATCTACAGTATCCTTGTAGGCAGACCATTGCTTCAGCTATCTCAGTGGCTTTCTGAAGTGCAGCAAACTGTACCCCTGGACACGTTTTTTCAGTGCCTTGGGCCCAGCAGTGTATCCAGTTCCTGTTTCTGGGAGCATTTTTTTACTGCTTTTAGAGTTGCACATTCTTTTCTTCTTGATGCCTTTCTGGTAGTCTTCCTTCCTGTAATTTCCTAAAAATCTTCTTTCTCTGTCTGTGCAATTTCTAAAAAAGAACATTTTCTCTCATCCTCCAGAGGGTTATATGTGACCTTCAGATCCCTTTTTAAGAAGTGTAGTGCTTACACTGAAGAAAACCAAAGAATGGGTCTGTCATATGGCTGATCTTGGTAAAATCCTGAAAAAGGATACTGGTCTTCCCACTTCTGTTGCCATGACAATATACATTTTTACGGAAAGCCACATTGTGTTTAGGAAACATATTATCTAGCAGTTCAAATAGAGCAGCAGCGCCATAGCAGTTAACTTACTGACATAAACTAACAGGTTGCCAGCCCTAATATCCCTTTTCTGACAGTGACTAGTACCAGATGCTTCAGGGAAAGATGACAACAAACTAGTTTTAAACAATTATGCAATAAACTGCCTATAGAGAACTTTTCTAACTGCTTTTATTTAGAGATTAGTTAATGGCATAAGTCAAGTTTGTGGTTTTTTTCTGGTTACGTAGGCTTCGTCTGCACTGTAACTGCACATGTTCTTACTTGGCATACAAATGCTTAATTTTCTCTAATTGTCTTCTAAAATCTTATTTACAAACTTGCCTGTGAGTTAGAGTCAATAATTTTACATTAATTTTTTTGAACAGTTTCTCAAAGATCAATTCCTTTTTTTGATAAGAGCTCTATTTTAGATTTTCAGGAATAGCAAACAGGATCCACGAGAATCATATATTTAGTATGTCTCTACCATATCTTACTTTGCTTGTTTTTCTCACAAAACTAAATATCTCTGTAGTGGTTTGACTTTGGCTGGATGCCAGGTACCCACTAAAGCCATTCTTTCACTCCCCTCTGCAAATGGGCAGAGGAGAGAAAATAAAACAAATGCTATCATGAGTTAAGGACCATGAGACATCCCTTACTGATCATCATCATGGGCCAAACAGACTCCAAGAGGGGATGTTAATTAAATTTTATAAATTACCTAATATTAACTAAACTAACAGAATCAGAGTTTAAGAATGAAAAATAAAATAAATCGTAAAGACACCTTCCCCCTCACCCATCTCCTTCCAAATTCTACCTCCTCTCCTCCAGTGGTGTAGGAAGACAAAGAATGGGGGTTACGATTAGTTTTTGTTTCTGTTGCTGCTCAGAGGGGAGAGTCCTTCCCCTGCTTCCTGTGGGGTCTCTCCCATGGGAAAGCAGTCCTTCATGAACTGCTCCGGTGAGAGTCCATCCCACAGACAACATTTCTTCAGTTCTTCAGACCCTGCTGTCATGTGGGTCACTTTTCCACACAGTGCAGTCCTTCAGGCACAGGCTGCTCCATTGTGGGTCCCCCACAGGTCACAAGTCCTACCAGGAAATCCTGCTCCAATGTGAGCTCCTCTCCCCATGGGCCACAGTTCTCTGCCAGGACCTTGCTCCAACATGGGCCTCCCATGGCGTCACAGCCTCCTTTGGGCATCCATCTGCTCTAGTGTGGGCCCCTCCACGGGCTGCAGGTGGATCTCTGCACTCCTGTGGTCCTCCATGGGCTGCGGGGACACAGCTTCTCCAACATGGTCTTCACTATGTGCTGCAGGGGAACCTCAGCTCTGGTGCCTGGAGCACCTCATAATTTTCCATCTGCACTGACCTTGCTTTCTGTATTGTTGTTCACATGGTTTCACTCTGCTCCTCTCTGGCTGCCGTCTTCATCCATCCTTTTTTTTTCTCTCTTCCTAAATATGTTATCACAGAGGTGTTACTATCACTTCTGATTGGCCTGGCCTTGGCCGGCAGTGGGTCTGACCTAGAGCCAGCTGGCGTTTGGTCTGCTGGACATGGGGGAAGGTCTGGCAGCTTCTCGAAGAAGCCTCCCTTATAGATGCCCTGCTACAAAAACCTGGCCACAGAAAGACAATACAAGCTCATATATTTTTATGTTTGCCTTGTATATATTTTGTCTCTGTCTGTGTAATCTCTGACTATCTCCTCCAAGTGCAACTATGCCTCTTCGGAACGAGATAAGAATATGATCTGAACTGTAGACTAGGGTGTGCTGATTATTATGATAATGACATCAGAGCAGCCTCAATATTTATTTCTAATTACTTATAAAAACAAGATGCAAGAGTTAGGTGTGTGGGAAATATGCAAGGAACAAAGAGATAAAAAATACAAAGGCAAAAAAAAGAAATAAAAATGCTGACAATGACACCAGGACATTCTGTTTTAAAAATGTAGAGGAAGAAATTCTCTAAGTTGACTCAACACAAGAGAATAGCACTAAAACAAGCAAGAAAAATTCACTGACTAAACGCACACTTGGGGAAGCGCTTGGATCACGCAGGCAATGTTTGGAGACTGGCACAGGTCATCAAGTAGACTTTTACAGTCAACCTGAGAAGCCTTGTGGTATTCTTGCACCTTTTTGGATCCTGATAAAATGATGATATCTTTTCCAAGCAGATGATCTACTTATTTAAAGGACTAAGTGTATTTGTTTCTTTTCTTAGTTAAAGATTAGATCATTAATGAAGAAACAATAACAGATTTGGGGGCACGCAATAAAAAAATATTTAAGTACTTCTTGCCATGGAGTTATTCTAAGTTTCAACTTGATTATAAGATAAGGTGCAATAATAATGATTTTCCCCTCTTCTAATGGTAATTTTCCCCTGTCACAATGGTAATTATCCTCTTGTACACTAAACAACAGTGTTTGAAATAAAAATAAAGGAAATTAAAAGACTTTGTATCAAGAATAATCACTAACAAGTGAGCTATAATTCCTTTTTTTACTGAGACTATTAAAATTTCAAGTAAAGCTTGAACTCAAACTTCAGTGAATATAGGGTGACTAAAAAGAAATAAGTGAAAAGATACTGTGGACTTGTTATTTAGAATATAGCAGAAGGAGAATTTTATGTATTTCCACAAGTGAGATATGGAGCATTCACTCTTTTTGCTACTTCAAAGTTGTACCTTCTTGGCAAATATGAATATATTAAATCATAAATCAAATAAAATACATATGATTAAGTTAAATATACAAGCATACAACAAAACCACAAAGCTGTTGTTTAGAATTTTAAATAAGTCTACCTTTATTTTGCTTATATTAATTTAAAACAAATATTTTATGAGCAAATTTCTGGGCAGTAGTGCATTCTGAAGCAGACAATTTTAAAATAAATGTGTCAGTAAATTTATTGTAAAATGATTTTTGTAGTTGCTAGTATTTATCTTAAAAAACCAAACATGGATAGGTAACATGAGGAAGTAAATATGACTGGTAAGGGCAAAAGTGACCATTTTAAAGAGTAAAAAATTTTTCAAATAAGATCTTAAATATTTGATCAATGACCAAGACTGCAGCCATGTACAAAAATACATCCATAGACACTTCTCTTGAGTCCCAATTCCACATCTTAGCTGGGAGGGATATGGTGTTTCTTAGCAGAGAAAGGATCTTGAGAAGGGAAACAAAAATGGCACTTGAATTCCCTTTTTTATTTATTTCATAAAGGCAATTACAAGCTGGTCCAAAACAAACTGTCTCTCTGTGCTACTGTTAGTGCTACCCAAGTTACTAGAGAGTAATTTTCGAATGGGCAGGGTCATATTTTCATCGGAAATAATATACTATTAATATGTCTACCAAAAAGCCAAAATTATCTCTTCAGTTTGCTAAAGAATAATCTGCAGAAAATGTCTAAGACACTTAGGTATTTATAAGGAATCAAATTAAGTGGGAGTGAGTGGTGAGTGGAGCAGATAATTTTCACAGGAGCTGATTTGAAGGGGAAAAACAGCTCTGTAAGTGATCTTGTTGAAATCCGACTCATATTAGAGACCCAATCTCCAATCTCACTGCACAGTGCTTGTAGGGGGTGACATATTAGCAGAGCCATGGTGCAGTCTGCATTTAAAATGCCTCATAATTCTGTATTCATTTCTTTGTAGGATTACTTGTAATTGCAGTGAGGCCCTCGATCGTTTGGTGGCAGCCTGCTACAGAGAGTTTGAGCATCCAATTGAATTTAGGCAAATGTACTTCAGCAAGAAAATTAAGAAAGAGAAATTGAACAGAAAAGAGATGGAATATTTTATTAATCAGGGCCATGACTTTTCTGTAGAGGTCACTGTACGTAACTCAGATCTACTGACTAACGGTATACAGACTGGAGCGGATACGATAAATTGATGTGGGTGGTGCAATAATTGCAGGCATACACTGCCAGAGGGTCTTTAAAGGGCAGAGGAATAAACAGAGGTTAAGTTTAGGATTTACATGGTGTAGATTCCTTTAACCTTGGTTATTGTGGCAACAAGAGCATAGCTGTGAACCTGAAGAGGTAGCTAGAGCAAAAAGAATTCCAGAATACAAATTAATCTTGAAAACAGCATGAGAACAGTTTAAATTGTTTTGTTTTGGTTTTGATAAATACAATGAAGTTTCAAATTAAGAATCCTCCTCCTTTTTTCACTTAGCCTATTACAACTAGGACCACTGCACTCTATAATACAGTCAATTTCGTCAGTGAGCAGTAGTTTTTGCTCCTACTTGCATGAGAGATGTCTGAGACTACCTCAGGTCATTCCTGAGAAATGCTGTGGTTGATTAAGCACTATAAGAGTTATTCTTCCTTCAGAATGAGCACTGAATTAAAATCCTACCCTGAAACAGACACTGATGTTGTCTTCAGCTGAGACATTAAGCCAGGATCCAAGAGCTACAAAAAGCACTTTAATGAAAAGTGAATGTGTTACTCTGAGCATCTCAATTTCATCTCATTTTTTCATTAAATCTGGCCTCAAATTCTCCTGTTTAGTCATTATAGTATTTATCAATATTGTTCTGCTACATTATGTCATTTTAGAGGGTAGAGTAGACATTGGTAAAATAAAAGTTTTAAAAAAATTCATTATTATTTCTCTACTAGTAAGAAAAACTCTGCCTAATTCTGACTGATATAGCCTTAATAGGCTTAAGTCAAAGGATTTAAGTTGGTACCAAACTCAGTACCAACTGAAAATCACACGCATAGTGGTATAAAAACTTAGCAACTACTTTTTAAAAATTCATTAATTTTGACTTTTATTTTCATTCGCTAATTTGATACTGCTCCTCATACTGGAAAAAAACCAAACAAAAACACATCATAAATATTACTAGCAACTCATAATAAGAAAAGCTTTTGCACTGCTCTGCTGTATGAACCTCCTACTCACAACTATAGGCAGCTTGCAGAGATCCTAAAGGTGTTTTGGAAGTCATTAATTAACAGTATTAGATGTTAATTCGAAAGAGAATTTAAAACAGACATGCACTGTAAACCAAATATGTCCTCCTCTCTGATTTCCATTTTCTTTTGATCATAAAAATCAACTCATATTACTCACCTGAATCTTGTACCTTAGAAATGAAATTCACAAAATTCCCACAAGTATTTTGCAGCAAACAGAGCAATCAGTCCCTTAAACAAACTAAAATCTCATATGAAAGAAGATATTAACTAGTCAATTAATGTGTGCTTATAGCATGTAAATTTGGCATGGGAAATGACTATTGCAAAACATTTTTTGAGAAAAACAAAAAATTTATAAAAATATTCGTATATGAAAACCTTTCTGTTGGTAATATGATCTCACATGTGTGATTACACAGGGAAATGATTTTAGAACAATCTCAATTTTATAATATACATGTATCTCACGGTGGACTGTAAACTTGACATGCATAATTAGAGGAAGAGAGGGATATAGATTGACTAGGTCAATGCCACAGCTCAGTGGGAGCTGTTCTCTGTCTGCAATAAAACATAATTAGTGCAGCTCCAATACTGTATTCCATTGCAGTACATTTTACTCTGTAGAGGTAGGCAGACTAAAGGAGTTAAGGAAGAGGTATAAGAGCCAACATGGTGAAGAAAGCAGTGGTCTGTAACCATAAACAAAGAAAACACTGTGGGCAATGTTAAAAGTTTTTGTTAAAAATCTTCTTATGACAGTTATGCAAACACGTGGAATAATGTCCCATAAGAAATACTAGAAAACCATAACTTGGTCTGGTCAGAACAATAGGAAGTGTGTGACAGTAAATGATTGTACAGGAAAAGTGACAAATTAGATGTCCTACTGGCACCAGGGCTCCTCTCCTTTCCAGTTTCCATGAGCTGAGCCCCTTGCAGACCCATCAATAAAGAGACAGAAGGAAGTTGAAGGGAGTTGAGCTCAGAAAATTTGTGTTTTCTGCTTTTCTGTTTCTGTATCTTAGAATAAACATACTGCAGAAAAAGTAAAGTGTCTAAAGCCCAGTGATTACTAATGTAATCAGACTGAAGAGGTCTGACTTAAAGTTGTATTAGACTAAGACATTAGTAGGAGTTCTGAGGAGCTGATCTTGATAAGTCCTTCAGACAGGCTGCTTCTGTAGTTGTTGCCAGATGTACTGTCTTTGGTAGCTGTGCTTATTTTCAGTCCTCTGCTCACTCTAGTTTGCTTATGACTCTTCAATTCATCAGAGCCAAATTCAGGGCATCTACCTACCCCATACTGGTATCTTTGATGACTTAACGATCTTCTCTGAAACCTGCTATTTTGCAGTGTGCACAACCCAGAATCTGCTAGTATAGCTTGTGCTGATGCAAACGTGGTGCTCTCCCACCTAGTGAGGGTCAAGGGGTTTGTTCCATGCTTGGCTTTTTGGACAGGTAAAGGAGGAGGTAAAGGCTCCTAAATCACTGCTAGTGTCTCAGCAGTCATCTACAGCTGCAGTTTGTCCACTCAGTTGTTTTGGAATATTTGTAGGAAAGTGACTTCTCTCTGTACTTTGTCCTGATATATGCTCCAACAGCCCACATACAACCTTGAAGACCATTGTCCAATGCCAAAGGAGTTATTAGCTTCTGGACTGTAGATATTTGTAAGTGGACAACCATACTAACAGAGCAAAATTAATCATTAGGGCTATCATAATAAAACTGTGATGCCTTAAAAGATGCTTCCTCTATACTACTCAGCCAATCACAAAAGTTATTGTGAAACATACATTAATGTGCCTCCAAAACATGCCTTCACATATTTAGTCTGCTGCCCACTCACAAGAACAATAACTGCAAACAGAAAAGGTTATTTTTTCATCATATCAAAAGCCTGTGAGCATTCATATGGACAGTCAATACACAGGCTACACTGGATTGATATAAGTTCTTGTGTTTTCAAGAAAACAGTAATTTATTTTTTTTTTAAAGCTGTTCAGTCTCAGATAAGTCAACAGCCTTGGCAATAAGGGATAAAGTCTTGTGTAATGGGCATTGGTCCAAACTCTCTGCTACTCTTGTTCATTTACTTGGACAAAACTGGCTAAAGCTCTTCAAGCAGGCACTCTTTTCCTGCAAGGCATCTGTGGAGCCTGCATTGAGATAATGAACTACAAATGGAATATTTCTTGTGATTTCCTGGGCTTCATTGCCTTAAATTTCCTTTAATTATTATCCTCTGTGCTTCATAACTTCTTTGATGCCCTCATAAAATTGTTCTAACAGGAGTCTTCTCTGATGTCACAATGAAATTGTTCTAACAGCACCTGTAATGAGAAAGTCAGGACACCTGGATAACTATGTACCTGCATATCCCAAGAAGAAGAAATAGTTTGGAAAGCCTTTCTTGAAGGTTAAGTTCACATTCACTTCAATAAATAATTCCTTTGCACATCCTTTATATATTGTGGGTTTTTGCAATATCCTGAATCAATCCGTCCTTTCTGCTATGTTTCACTTAAATATCAATTCCCACATCTTTTGTCCTAATTGCAGACTCAGAGAGTTTGTTAATTTCCCTGTCTAAGGCTCTGTGTGATATAAACACCGCAGCTGCATATGGTCCCCCTCTGCAGGGCTGGCGACACAAACATGACATTTGGTCAAACAGAATGGAAGTGCAGTATGTCCAGAAAAGCATTAACTAGGGAGAGGTAATAATCTGTTTTTCCTTCAGGAGAGTGCCAACATGGTTTGCCACAGTTAATTTTTAGCCACAGTGAGGAAAAGTAGGAAAACTCTAAGCTCACAGTCATATAAATACTGCAATGCAAAACATAATTGCAAAATAGCATCAACATTCTCCACCTGAATTCCAAATAGTATTCCAATAGCTAGGATGTGCCTGTCCCAAAGCAAGTTAATTAGATTTTCTCAAAAAATAACTTAGGTATAATCTGGGACAACAATCTATTCCACTGGGAAATAATTCAATATAGATGTAAGATAGGGGTCATTCTTCCCTTAAAAGTACAGTAACAAAGGAAAAGCTTGAAGGTTCCTCCTCCTAACCAGAACATAAGATTAGAAAAGAATCTTCTTGAGTGTGGGAACCATAAAGAAATAATGAAGAGGTCTGTTTATATCTCCTTCAAGGATGCAGGGTGGAACTTAAAATATTAAATTGAAACAAAAATAATTAAGGCTTCCTGTTAGAAAAATTTTCCGAGCAAACCAGCAAGAAAATATATGATCCCAAATCCTTGTTTGCATTCTTGCTTTGATAAATTTTGCACTCTCATCCTTCCACTACTTGAATGACATATGTCACAGGTAGCAGAGCTAGAGGAGCTTCAGTTGCCCACCTGGCAGTGTCCAGGAGAAAAAGCAACAACTTAATTTGGCTCTTTTTGGGGTTGTCTGAGGCGTCTATCCCTCCACAAGTATTTTCCTTCAAAATATGTCTGATTAGGTCCTGATAATCGTTTCTTAGAGATGTTTTTAATGAAGTCCTAGTCCTCACACTCATTCGAAAAACTGAGCCGTGCTCAAAGTTTTTAAAAATTTTCTTCTCATAACTGATGTAAGCAATATTGTAGAATCTCACTTTAAGTCTGTTCTAATAGAGAGGAACTGTTTCACCTGGCATAAAATAAGAGCACAAAAGAAATTACACACACGAGCTCTTCTGAAAATTATGAGTAGCAAACTAATATAAAATACTAGTACATTTCCTGTTATTTCATTCCAGCAGTAAGGATGTAAATTGGCTGCCCAGCCTTAGCTGTGAGCAAAAAAGGAAAGTTTTATAAGCATCTGTTTACAAGATTTTTCCTTACTCCAGTGAAGAGTTTGACATGGCTGTTCCTAACATCCTAGCACGCTGTTGAATGAGGAAGTAATCTTTGTCAAAGCACATTAGCAAAATCCTTTGAAGGTGCATAAGCAGTATGACACACAAACCTGTATCTCCTGCAGATGATATAAGGCATAGTTTAAAACCTGACTGGAAATTGAATGCTGCTTTGTAGTTTATCTTAGAGTTTAACAAAAGCCTAACATTTGAAGTTAATACCTTTCTGGTTAGACTGCTTTTCTACAAAAAAGAATATCAGTGTTTCAAAAGAAGTTGTGACTTAGTATAGGCCTGTACACATCTGCCCTCATTTAAGAAGGATGCTGCCTTACACCAAAATAAAAGCAGCCTAACAATCAGAGTTCATATGTCTTTGTATGGCATTTAAATAGATGACATTTGATGTTTGCAGTACAGATGAAAATCATGACACTGTACTTGTAAAGAGCAGCTCTTCTTGTATTATATGGGCGAGTTTGGTTGGGTTTTTTTGTTGTTGCTTTTAAAATTGCAAATTAAGAGGTGATATTACTCTTTCTTAACATTTTGTAAGCTGATTAATTCTGATAACCAATTCTAGTAAAGATATCAAGCCAGGATATATTAAGTAATAAGGATTACACTAATTCATCTGCAGCATCTTGGTAAACAGTCTTTCAGTGATGGATGAGAGGAATTTAATTGCTACCAACTATGGCCTGAATTCCTTTGGAGTTTTATAACCTACTGAAAAAGGTCTTGCATATAAACATAAAAAAATTATTTCAGCAAACAAAACAATCAAAGTTATTTCTACCTGATTACCAACTGTAAATCTATAAACAGTAGTTTGCGCATTGGTAGTAATACATGCTCAAATAATAATAGATTTATTGGGACACTTTAGAGGGATCTTGATACTCCATTTTCATGGATGTGGTCCTCAAGCCTGTTCTCAAAGTACTTAGCATCTGACAGAGTCTACATCTTTATTGGGCCATGATTCATGCTGAGCTCCATGTAACTGGGGAAAATGGCACGGAACAAATTTCATATAGAAGAAAACCAGATAGGCAAGCCTGAGCTAGACCATCTCAGTCAGCATAAATGTTGTACAGAAATATTGCAATATTGCAATTCAGTTATGATCAATTACCCAGCTGAAAGAAGGACCACTGGGGAAAAAAAAAAGGAAAAAAAGCTAATCTGTCCCCATAAATTTCGGTATAATAGATATACAAAGTAGCATATGATATGAATGTGTTTCATTTCTGTGTAGCATATACAGACTTATTACTTTCACTGATTTATCTTCAAGTTTCTCTGCCTTATGAGGTCCACTATATATATGTATATATATATGTATATATATGTATATATATGTGTATATGTATATATATGTATATATGTGTATATATATGTATATACATATATGTATATATATATTTAGACATACTTTGTAGTGCTGGGTTTCACAATGTATACATATTTAGATTCTGGAGTCAAGTACTTTGAAATTCATTTTTTCTCCATGACTAATATATACATGGTGTATTTCACACTAATCTTACTAATCTTCTTACCCATTTTCACTCCTAATAGGCAGACCTTCAAATCCTCTGGAAGGACAATATCAAACATCTGTCATAAAACCGGTTTTATTTGAAATCAAGTAGACTGGTGATGTTTCTCTTTTCAGGAATAAAAACTGGGAATTCTGTTTTGATTTTGCTACTGGGAATAGCATGATAATGAAAAATGCTGGTGAAAGATATGTCAAGACACAATAAGTTAAAGAGTAGAAGTATGTGCTCAGGTTTCAGGTAAGGAGCCAAACCTGAACATCATGCTACCACTAACTGATTTCTACATCATAACTAAGAAATTAAAAATTAGTCATTAAGAAACCCATCTAAACATCCAGTTACATGTAATCCTTCATTGCTTGCCTTTATTCCTTGTAAAAGAAATCTTGTCTATTTCAATAGTTATATGAAAAAATAGGCTTAAATACAAAGACTGTCACATAGTGAGTTTTCATGCTCTGTAACAGTATATCATTGAATAGCTTGGATGGAAGGGACATTAAAGATCATTCGAGTTCTAACCCTTGTGCCAGGGGCAGGGACATCTTCAGTGAGACCAGGTTGCTCAAAGCTCGGTCCAGCCCAGCCTTGAACACTTCCAGGAATGAGGCATACACAGCTTCTCTGGGTAATGTGTTCCAGTGCCTCACGATTCTCACAGTAAAAAAATTCTTTCCAAAGTCTTATCTAAGCCTACCCTCTCCCAGGCTAAAGCAGTTACCCCTTGCCTTGTCACTACATGACCTTGTAAAAAGACCCTCTCTAGCTTTCCTGTAGGTACCCTTTTGACACTGGAAGGCCACAATCCACAAGGCCACAATCAAGATCCATTCATCCCCCAGCTCGTATTGATATTCATGGTTGCTCCAACCCAGGTGCAGGACCTTACACAGTATGGATATCAACACATATGGTTGTACTTCCTCTTGCAAAATTACTTGTATTACTTATTGCCTTCAATTCTCAATTCTAAGTATGAACGTATGCAGGCCTTTCCTTCTTTTTTTTTTTCATTTAAAGCCTGAATCAAAATCTCATACTTATTCCTTCTTCCCACCTGCCTCACAGTTGTCTGAAGTGATTCTTCTAGAGGAATTATGTCATTACTTAGATGCATTAAAATGCACTAGTGAATTACTTTTGTGCTAATTATGAAAATAACAATTAAACACTGACTTTGGGAGGCTGTCAGGGTTTGACAGGGCTAAGTCACTCCTGCAAACTATTTAATAAATAAAAACTCTTCATATAGCTAAGACTTATCTTTTTCACTGGTGTCAGTAGCATTCCATTAAGTAGCTTTCACAGCTTCTTATATAATGACCACAAAAGAGAGTCTTGCATTTAAACTAGGGCTTATAGAAATGCAATACTGAATGAAATCTCAGCTGACACAATGTAAAGAGTCAACAGCATTAATGTATGCTGGTTACCTCTCTTCTCTGCAAATATTGCTGAAGCAGCAGTTTTCACAATGAGTTTTATCTAAATTAGCTTTATTTCACACTCAATTTGTCGTGCATAGTTTACCCTATCTTTCATGCCAATTAATTTCCAGAAATGCTTGGTGTGCAAAATGAGAAAGGTCTAAATGAATTAAATAGGAATTTAATTGTACTACGTGATAATAGCTGTTTTGCAGTTTACTCAGCTTTCACTGTTAAAGTATGTGTGTTTAATAAGTTGCACTTTTAATGTACTCAAATGCATTGTACTCAAAGTCATCTGGGAAGCCAAAGTATGTAGCTGTTTCAAAAGCCTGAAACATTTTTTGTTGTCATATTAAAGAGGGGAAGAATTCTATCTGATAAGCTAGCAAAAGATGCTAAATGCATCACTTTGAGAAATTATATAATACCAACTGGGAACGAAATCTCTTGTGATTTTCTTGTCTGCTCATCATTAGTAAATGCCAATTAGTTAGCAGAATGTCCATCCCCTTTAGGATTATTACAAACACAACTGAGTACCATTAACTTGCCATGACTATAATCACCTCAGAGGTAAGGAGACATATTTTTTCACATGCTGACCTAAATATTGTCAGACCCAAATATGATCAGAACATCAGTCTAGCAGCCAAAAATAAAGGATTTTTTGTGTCTAACTCCTCTACAAATTTTATCTGGTTCTTTCTCAAATTTCTAACCATTAATACGGGAGAGAGATGTATATATATTTATATACATACACACACACACATACTTACATATTTCTATACAATTATATATGTATTTTCACAGAGATTATTTAATTGTGAAAGTTCTTTAAGATCTAGGGATAGAAATTTTTTAATAGGTCTTGAGAAAGAGGTAAAGCATCTGCATGCATATTAAATAAATCTATATGAATGTGTGACCCTTATGAATGGTTTATGAATGCCAAGTATTTATTTGATCTACAATAGGAGTATTTATCCTCATGTGAGCTTTTTTCCTACATTTATATGACTATACTTCACTCTTATAGACACTATTCTTATTGTCTGCACCTACAAAATGAGAAAGCTGAACCCAATGTAAGCCAATATTTTTCATCACCTGTGAGACCATGTACCATAGTGGTGAGTTGCCATGGTGAAGTGAGATCCCTCCTTCCCTCGCTCCTCAATCCCTAGCCATATAGGACAGCTTGGGAGCAGTATGAATTCCCCTCTGTGAGGGAGCCAAGTCTGCTGTCTTGTTGAAAAAGGACTAACTATATGGTCCTATGAATATATAATTTCCAAGATCAGTTAACGGTCATCTGTTGTGGTAGTTATTTGCTAGTGGTTTCCTTGTCTTTAAATAAGTTGAATTATGTCTTATTCAGTTGCTAATATATTTTATGAAGTTTACAGCAGGAAAACATATAATCTTGGTTTGTTCATTTGACAACGCTGAGATACTGTCTCACTATTCTTATGCGATGAGGAAGTATGTAATGGCAATGAATGTGCCATAGGAATTAAAGATAGAAATGTAAAATAACAGAATCAGACAGGCAGATGTTTTCTTCATATTATAACCAGTCTCAAAAACTAGTAAGCAACAAGAAAACCTGGCACAAGTTGTTAAAGTAAGAATATAACACAGTTATGTTTTTGTCTTTCCTTTCAAAAAATGTATGCAGCAATTTACCTGAATTCTGAAATGTACCATCTGTAAACATAATGTGCAGAGAGATCTCAGATATGTTGATATTGTTATGCAATTATGCTGTACATAAAAGTTGTGTGCATTCATCCATTTCAGAACTCTAAGAAGTATACCCCCTGGCCACTTCTCAAAACTCTGGGACACAGCGTTATGGGTTTGGGGGGGGTGTTCCGGGTTTGGGGGGTCTTGGGGGTTTTTGGGTGTTTTGGGGGAGAAGGAGGGAGGGAAAGGGATTCGGGAGGAGATTTGGGATTGTTTACCTGTTGCCCATTTGTAAAACCATTTTTTTATAAGAAATATGAAGGAAAGGACCAAGATCGCAGTGTCCGCAGAGTGACGGAGCTCTTTCCCATCCCTCTGCCACCCAGCTTCAGTGGAGGGACGAGAGCAGGGTCGGCATGTCTGCGGCTGAGAGGCCATTTGGCACAGCTGACGCAGAGCTGAGCGCGGGGCCGCTTCTGCCGTTTTCGCCGCTTTTCCTGGCGGTGTGGGAGGCAGTGGTGGCCCCCGGCTCATGGCAGTGGAGGGACAGGCACGGTGCCAAGTGTGCAAAGCCGCTTCTGCCATTTTGCTGCTTTTCCCGGCAGTGGGGCTCAGTGGCTGCACCTGTGGCGATGGCGCTTCTGTGGTGCATGCAGGGACGGGGCTGCGTGTTCTGCCGCAGCAGGCGCAGAGCCCTCTGTGATTGCCGGCTGTGCTGGCAGTGCCTGACCCCATGTGCTCACGGCTGGCTGACGGAGCAATGGAGCGGGGCTGGGACACTGGTGGCGGGCAGTGGTGGGGCCCAAGTCCTGCGCGGCGGTGGGGGGCGGTGTGGGGAAGCGGCTTCTGATGGGCTGCTGAGAAGAGCCCCCTGCCGGGCTTGGCTGCAGCCACTTCTGCCCTGCGCTGCTGGGAGGCGTGTGGCAGTGACTGCCCCCATCGCCCACGGCTGGTCCCCGCAAGCGGCGAGTGCCCTGCGGGTGAGGCTGTTGGCCCTGGGGTGCCCCTGTGGCCAGCGCCCAGCAGCAGCTGCCAGCTTCAGGCCTTGAGCACATGGCGTTTCGGCGGGAACTGCCATTTGGCTTGGAGTGAAGATCCTGAAAGAGAGGTGGAGTCCGGCTCCGCCAGCTAACCAGAAGACGGCTCGGCTGGGAAGAAGACATCAGATTGCCACGAGAACACAGAGGTCCTCGCTCTCTTCATNGCGAGTGCCCTGCGGGTGAGGCTGTTGGCCCTGGGGTGCCCCTGTGGCCAGCGCCCAGCAGCAGCTGCCAGCTTCAGGCCTTGAGCACATGGCGTTTCGGCGGGAACTGCCATTTGGCTTGGAGTGAAGATCCTGAAAGAGAGGTGGAGTCCGGCTCCGCCAGCTAACCAGAAGACGGCTCGGCTGGGAAGAAGACATCAGATTGCCACGAGAACACAGAGGTCCTCGCTCTCTTCATCTTTTGCTCGAGCTGGAAGCAGCACGGCCCCTCTCCTCCCGGGTCCCAGACTGTGCGGCCTGCTTCCACCCACCTCCATCGGCACAGGGAGCAGCACGGGGGCATCGAAGCCAAGCCAACCAAACAGCAAGTCCCTGGGGGTGTGTGTGTGTGTGTGTGTGTTTTCACCATTTTTGTCTTGCAGGAGGCTCTGAGGGACGGGAGTGTACCATCTTAGAGGCGACTTCTATTCCTTCCCCTGCTTTTCTTGGCCAGCAACCTGGCCTTTGAGAAGCAGTTTGGTTTTATGTTTTCTTTGCGTGAAAACTGTTGGGTTTTTATATTTGTGTATTTTGTCTGGGGAGCCCCACAAGGTTGTTTTTCCTGGTCGAGTCCCTAGACAATAAACTGTTACCTGCTGTTGGGTCTGTTGAGTCTTCCGTCATTGTTGTGCACACCCCCTTGGTGATAAAAGTGATTCAAATCACCACACACGGCCACTGTTGAGAGCTCTTCTAAATATTGTGACTAAACGAAAATAAGTGGTCTTAGCCTTTTCTGGAATTTTGAATGCTCTGTGGAGACGTAGTCCATCTTGTCTCCTGGAGCCAGGATGACTTGCAGGAGCCAGAAGTGCTGACACCTCCCTTGCCATTACACCTCTTCTCTACTTGTAAGGGAGGACTGGCAGCTCCCCTTTCCACTTTGCTTGACACCTTTCACTGGTAGCAGGTAAATGCTTCTTGTCAGATGAACCCCTGAGAAAGCCCAGAACCCTTCCACAGAGACATCCAGAAACCATTGGGGTAGCAGCAGAAGGAAGTGCCCTGTGTATTTGCACAAGTATTTTGCAATGCCAACGCTTCTGGTGGCAGAAAGGATCCAATAATGAACCAAGAATTGCAAACCTTCTAGCTACCCTCCTGGATGGCCGATATTCTGAAGGGAAAGTCACATCGAACTAAATTTAAAAAATACAATTGTAAAAAATATCTTCAGAAAGTATCATATCAGAAATTGTATCGCTTGCAACCTGCTTTTACCCTTTATTTCATACCACACAATTTTGAAGTACTGAACAGATCAGGAATTATCCCTAATGATACAAGAGAACAACTCTCTGGTTGGATTTCTGAAAGACGTGTTAAACTGCCTAAAAATTAAATGAAATGTTTTGTAACATTTAAGAAAGTTCTTGTGTTAACTTTCTTGGAAAATAAAACTCCTTTTCACTTCATGCAAAAGGAAAAACTTGTGAAGCACTTCACAATGCAGCATGGAAATGAGAAGGGATGTTTCTTTATGAAGTCCAGAAAAGCCAAGTTAGAAACCTCTGTACAATTTCACAAGACTCTGTGGGATGCCCAGCAAGATGTATTCACTCAAATATCTGCACTCTTGTGAAGAATAGTCGATGGAGTGCAATATGTTTGCCTGGAGGCATGACCTATATCAGTGTTAATTTTGCATATTGAGGGATCAAGGAGCAATTAGACAAGCAGGGGCATCATTACAAGATTGCATATTTTCCTTTTATTCTCATAATTTTCAGATGCATTCCAGTTGTTAAATATAGGAGAGAGGAGTCAGCACTTGCTGCATTATTAAAATTTTTTATTATGTTTTAAATCAGTGCATACCATGTTTCTTAGGACAAATTGCTATGGCTAAGCAGCAGCTTCAACCACTCTATGAGGTAAACAAGGCTACTAGTTATATTCACTTTTCAACAGGGGCAGAGGTTTATCTGTGCCCCTTTTAGGATTTGCTGAAAAAAGTGTATCCTGTTTGCAGCCACAGTAATCAGCTTACCTTTAATCTTTTGTTTTCTTTACAAATAGCAAAGATTTAGATGCTTTGAGCTGTCTAAAACCACAGCTACTACAGATCATCCAAGAGCATTACTTATTTTTCTCTGCAACTTGATTTCTGAAAACTGGAGGCAATGCAAAGAAGTAAAGAGTTGTTCAAATGCTTACAGAAAGTCAAGAAAACACGTCTTTACAAATTCTGGGGCTACTGTCACTGATTTATGGTGTAAGAAAAAGTATTTTTCTCCCAGCAAGGTGCAGTACTTCAGTTCAAAAATAATTTTGAAACAAATCTTTACGGATTCAAATTTTTTAAAAAATCCATCATCAGAAAACGTGTTGGCAAATTGCTGTCCTGTATTAAAAAACCTCCACTCAGGATAATGAACATCAAGTAAGGATTAAAACAGCCAATCAGCAGCATTGCTCACCATGCTGATGAGTGTTAGAATTTGGCAATGTTGGTGGAATTAGGGCCTAAGCCTCAAACTGAACCAAACCAGATTCTAGCAAAACAGTTGATATGTTGGAAACCTTAATTATCTTATTAATTTCTTGCTTGCTCTAGTTGGAATGTTAATTAATATAGCTGTGATTAATAGCAAGATGGCTAATTACTATCTTTACTTTCCTTCTCTGCCTTTTCTTATTTTAAAGAGAGTGTTTTAACTTGTATTGTATGTTTCTGAAGCCCTGATGTATTCATTCCCCCTAATTGCTTATTAGAAATGCATGAAAAAGTTATATTTACAGTCAGATCTGGGTAAAGCATGTCCCATGTTCCAAAGTACCATTTAAATCTATAAATATGTATGTTAACTTCATACAAATAGGAAATTTCAGGAAGAGACACAAATAATATCAATACAAATGAAAATGTTGAATACCGGCAAAGGGTCCAGACCATGCCAAATGACAAGGGTAATAACCTTTACAGCTAAAACTAGCTTATCTACCAGAGGGCAATAAATAATTTCACTTGTCTTAAACCAATACATCTGAGCATCACAAATTTAATACAGCTGTAAACTAACAAGAAAACCAGGTGCTATACATCCTGTATAACTCTTTCAGTGAAGTAATAGGCCTTTTGAAGCCTTAGAATCAGCTAAAGGCACATGAGATATTAATATATACTTCTGGAATAGTAGGTATATTTTGCTCCCTTAAAATATGTTTGTTTAGTAAAACTGGTCAGTGTCCTCTGAATTTTTTCTTTCAGTCTCTTTTAGTATAAGTATGTTGAATATTGATAAGAAGCTCTATTTCTTTTTCTTTTGAAGTCTAATGGAATATCCTTTTTTTTTGTTTGTTTGAGTTTTGTTTGGTTGTTGTTTTTTTCTTTATGGAAGTGAAACGATACTCTTTGGCCTTTTCCAGATCACTTGGTTGGTTTAGCTTGCTGAATCATGAGACTACCTGAAAATCAAGTGGCATTATGTTCCTCCACACACTATGAGATATTATAGGGAAAAAGCCTTAGCATTATTTTAATGCTTCAAAGCTGCACCATGTGATCTTGTTCCTATAGTAGGAATATTTCTTTACCCATAAAGTTCTGACAGTTGTTTTTCATAACATTCATGAGTGACAAGATCTGGTCAGTTCACAGATCGACCTTTAAAAGCAGTGCAAAGAAATGCATGGTGATCTCAGGATGGTCCAATATTTCTGAGCCTCTCCTCCAGTGGATTTTTAAAATGTTTCTCATTCTCTCAAGATAGTATTATGTATTTTATGAAATTTTTAAAACTCCTTTTCAGGACAATTATTCTTCCTGAAATTCCTGTATGCAACTTATTGTGTAACTATACATTTAACAATTTTTTTTCAACATCCAGTTTTTTTTTTTCTTGATGAGACTTGGAGCTAATTTTTAAGAAAATTCTTTCATCTTAACATACTTATTTTTTTTACTGGGAAACACATGATGGTTCCAGTCAGTTTGACAGACCGGTTATAGACAATTATATGATAATAGACAAGATCCTATTCCATGCAGGATTTGACCTGTCACTTGGAAGGAAAACTTTGGGGTGGGGTGTGTGTATGTGCGATGCATTTAGGTTACAGTGGTATGTTACTCAGATTAGAGTCAATATTTTAATACTTGGATATTAAAACAAAAGCCTTGACTTGTTGTTAGTAAGAAAGATGACTTACTACTTTTCATATACAAGACAGCATTGACTCTAGATATAATGGTCATGTTCCAACACAGGCAATAATTTTCCAATTTCTTAAAATTTATATTTTCCATTTTTTCTGTTTTTTTTTGTTTTGTTTTTTTTTTTTTTTAAATATTCTCTAAGCTCTTGACTAGAGTTTCTGCGTGCTATGAAATAAGTAATGTCCATTTTCTACAGCTGAAATACCTCTTAAACACCCATAAGAAAAAAAAAGCTATCATTAAAAACTCACTGTTTTCTGCTCTAGGTAGCTGCAGTAACATAATACTGTTGTACACATAACACTAAAGGTACAGTATAACAATCCCTGTGGAATGGTAACACTTGAATTTTAATGATTTCTGCTTTATTTAGATTGTAAAGTGCTTTGGGATAGGTATCCTTCAAGATGAGAGCTAGTACAGAAATGTAAGCTGTTGCTATCATGCTTTGAATTAATCACTTGCTTTCCCCTCAAGAGTGATGCAGAAAAACATCTTAACATCTATTTTACTTGCAGCTTGAAACAGAAACCTTCCTCTCATAAAATAGGATAAAGCAAAGAAAAATATAAAGCTCCTTCAAAACCAAAAGAAAGAAAATGTTTCATGTTGGTATATATAGCTTTCATCCTGTGTTTCTTGAAGTCAATGTTTACCTGAAGGAAAGAGAATGACCTATGGAAACAGGATTGAGTCCTTGGTTTTAAATATCTGCTAGGAATAGATTTTAAGTAATGTCTGTGAGCACCTAAAGTAGGGGGACAGAAGAGAGAAACCCTACCACCAACTTAACACCACTAGTGCAAATAATCTGCTATCATAATGCACAGTAATTATGGTAATCAGGATATAGACCAGGGGTCCTCAAACTTTTTAAACAGGGGGCCGGTTCACTGTCCCTCAGACACTGTCGGGGGCCAGACTATAGTTAGGAAAAAAATGAATGAATTCCTATGCACACTGTGCATATTTTATTTGTAGTAGTGCACAAAAAACAGGAAAAAGAATGCAATATTTAAAATGAAGAACAATTGTAATCAACAAAACCAATATTTCAATGTGAACTATGGGCCTGCTTTTGGCTAATGGGATGGTCAATGTTGGGTTCCATGTTTGTCACTGCTAGTCGTAGCAAGTGATGCAAGTGTTCATCAGTTAGTCTGGATCTGATTGGAGATTTCAGATGTTTCATTTGGGAAAAAGTCTGCTCACAGACATAGGTGCTGCCAAAGATGGTTGCAATTTTGAGTGCATGGTTCCTGAGATTATGATATGTCTCTGAGGGGAGAGATGCATAGAAATTAGTAAGGCTTCTTGATTGGAATGCATCTTTCAGCGAGTCACAAGTCTGTAGTTCAGCCAATTCCATTTGGTAAATCGGATCAACAGTTTCAATGTCAACAGAAAATGGGTTCTGGAAAAGCTGTATGTCCTGTTCA
>VXBA01005755.1:27496-42404 GCA_013399895.1 Serilophus lunatus | reverse complement strand
CCACCGTGCTAGGAGCACCATCAGTTGTCACACTGAATAGTTTACCCCAGCCCAGCTCCAAATCATTCATAGTTTGGCAAACCCTCTCATAGATATCCTCTCCTGTAGTTGTTCCTTTGATGCTTTTCAGTGCAGCAAGCTCCTCTGTGACTTTGAAAGAATCATTTGTCCCACAAATGAAAATTAGAAGTTGTGCAGAATCACGAACATCATTGCTTTCATCGAGTGCCAATGAGAAATAGCAAAGTTGTTTTGAGGAGTTTTGTAACTGCAGATTCAAATTTTCCCCCATTTCTTCAATCCTTCGTGTAATTGTAGGTCCTGAAAGACTCACTGTACTAAATAAATCCACCTTCTCTGGACACATGTCTTTGCAACAGAAAGAAGGCATTCTTTAACAAATTCTCACTGGCTGCGTGCACTCCGTGACCGCTGCTGCCAACCCCAGGAATCCCTTGCAGGAGGGATCCCATGGGATGGGGCGGGGGGGTCGGGGGTGCCGCCGGGGTGCTCCTGCGGCGATGTTCCCTGGGTTACTGCCCACGCCGGGACCAGGGAACCCCATGTTGTCCCCCTTCCCAGGCAGGACAGAGGTGGGGGGGATTCCGTAAATACCAGCAGGCCGGATTGAGGACCCTGGGGGGCCGTATCCAGCCCGCGGGCCGTAGTTTGAGGACCCCTGCTATAGACCCTTACTTAATTAAGGGTCACTTCAGGGTGTATGTGGTGCAATACACTTAAGCAAAATAGAGGCAGAAAAAATTTAAAACTGGGCTGAATAACGTATTCATGTAAGTGATAATAAAATTTGTTTATATGGACGCACTTATAATGGATACTTGTAAATCACTCAAAGGTTTTTCAATGCGTACTGCTACACACATAGTTACATGTTTATATCAGTGGTTATTGTGATGTTTATTTGGTTTCTGTCTCAGAAAAACAAATTAGAACCACAGAAATTAGAGAATTAGCACTGAGGCAAAAACATCATGTTTTTATTACATCCCTTGAAAGAGCACAGAATAGTCTTGTGTACAATGATCTGTCCTCCCTTATTGCAAAGAGTCCCGTATACTCTGTATTCTGTACAGATGAGATAATCTAATCATGGATTTATGTAATAATTTGAGTTGGAAGAGACTCTTAAATATCATCAGGTCCAACCCCCTTGCCTTGAGCAGGAACATCTTCAGCTAGAACTGGCTGCTCAAGTCCTATCCAACCTGACTTCAAAGAGTTCCAAAGATGAGGCCTCCACCACTTCTCTGGTAGACCCATTCCAGTCTCTCATAACCCTCATAATTAAAAAAAAAAATTTTCCTTTTTATCCAACAGAAATGTGTTCCTTTTAAGTTTAAATCCTTTGCCCCTTGTGCTGCCTCTATGGGCCATGATAAAATGTCTTTCTCCATCTTTTTAATAAGCCTCCATTTTATAAGTCTCCCCAGAGTCTTCTCCAGATTAAACAATCCAAACTGCCTCAGTCTTTCTTCACAGGAAAAAATGTTGCAATCCTCTGATCATTTTTGGGACTCTCCTCTCCATGTACTGTAACAGGTCCATGTCTTTCCTGTGCTGGGGATCCAGCAATGCATGTTTGTAACCTTGATCCTAGTGGAGAAGATCTAGTGCTATTTTATCCAGCCTCCTGGATTTATGGGAGACTTGTGGGATAAAAAGATGCTTTTTGTTATTGCTCAGTTTGCTGAGAAAAGTTGTTCACCTCAGCCATCTTATCCAGAGGCCCGCAGGGGAATCAAGTGGTGGCACAGGAGCACAAGATGAGGTCTGAAGAGCTTCCACACTACCTTATCTGATAACTGTAAAAAAGTCACAGTGATTTTAGACCACTTCTTTAACTGAATCAAGACCAGTTGGTCCAATTGCAGACAATAAGTTTGCATGGAGTCTGAGCTATACTTCATGCTCTTCACAGCACCCATCTTGGATTGAGAGTCTTGGATCGGTGGGGCTCAGGAAAACATGAATGTCTCTTTAGATTTGTTCTTCTCGTCTTTGTGTGTTTTAACATATGTATATTTTATGTACATACATGATCTTATGTAACACAGTCTGGGAACATGGCAACTGGCATTGTTTAGTCTGGGATTGTTTAATCTGAAGAAGACGAGGCTCAGGATGTTATCACTCTCGACAATGACCTGAAAAAGCATTATACTGAGGTGGGGGTTGGCCTCTTCTGCCATGTCTCAAGTGAAAGAATGAGAGGAAACGTCTTCAAATTGCATCAGGGGAGATTCAGATTAGATATTAAAAAAAAATCACTCAAAGAGTGATTAGGCACTGGAATAAGCTTCCCAGAGAGGTGGTGTAGTCACTGAATTATGGAAACAAAATCCAAGACTCCAAAGAGTATTGAAGCAGGTATGTTTTATTAGCAATGTTGTAATGATGCTAGAGGCCAGGGGGGGATTTCTTCTCCAAACCTGCCTGCCTTATATGCTACACAATATCATAAGTCCCCTTCCAGTTTCTTCCCAGATTCTGCTGTCTGTTGATGGCCTTTGCCCAGGTTCCGCCTTTTTGGTGGTGGTGCTGGTGGTCTTTGGGGATGAAGTAAGAAGATCTTCCTCAGGTCTCCTTTTGAACTCAGTTTATTGTATATAATATTGATGTCTTCTTTTGTTTACTTCATCAGGTTTATAATTGAACACTTTATGTCAGTGGAAACAGATCTATTCCTGTTTTTCAGGCTATAACTAAGGGTCCTAAATTTATGGTGACAGGTTGTTCCTGTTTTCCATACTACAGATCCCACTTTGAGGGTTCCTGTTTTTCGGTAGCTAAACTACAAATTATACAAATTTATGGTGACAGGCTTGTTCCCATCTTGAACTACAGATTCTATTTCTTGAGGAAACAGAAGGACTAGTTCCCGTTTTCCTTTAGCTAAAACTGGATTCCATTCTTTCAGGAACAAGTGGGCTTGTTCCTGTTTTCCTTAGTTAAAACTATAGACTTCGGCATTAACTAAAATTTTTGTTTTAAGCCCTCCTGCTGCTAAAGCAATGCCTTATAAAATGTAAAGGTGATAAGCTGAAGCAATGTATAAAATATAAAAGTGATTTAAAATATAACACTGGTAAGCAGAAGCAGTGTATAAAAGTGTAACAGTGGCAAACTGAAGCAGTGTATAAAATATAAGCAATGTATAAGAGATGAAATTGGTAATTTCTCTTATCATCACTGTTCCTGGAATTGTTCAAGAAGAGTCTGGATGTGGCACTTAAGGGTATGGTTTAGGAATGATTATGACAGTGCTAGGTTGATGGTTGGACTAGATGAACTCCCAACTTTTATGCTTCTGTGATTCTGTGACATAAATGTGTTTGTTGCTAAGATATAAGCAGATTTAATGTCGTTCAGTTATCTGAAGATTTCTTGTTTGAGGAAGATCCCTATACAGGTGGCTTTCAAGGTGTCCTGATGAACAGAGGATCCTGGCCTTTGATTTTATCAGAGATACAAATCTAAAAATGTACGTCAACAAGTCAGTGATGAAAAAAAAAACAGAGGAAAATACAGCAATTGAAACCTATTTTCTGTAGTTGTATCAGTGAACAACATTTGAACTGTGTCCCACCCTGCCACACAGATATGTATGTCATACTTCTTGAAAAGTTATACCAGAATCAGAATTTCTGTTTGGTTTTCTAAATTGACTTTAGTCCTTCCTGTCCTAGACTCCACGTACATTACATTCCTTAATGGTTGCTTTGGGCAGGCACCTTCACACTCTATATACAGTGCAGGAATGCACTCGAATTTCCAGTTCAGTATGCACTCCTGGTTTACTGTAAACAGTTTGCCAGCTATTAATGTCTTCTTAATCCCTTCCTGAGAGTTTAAATATGTTAATGAATATGTTATTTAATATACTCAAGCCAGGATTGGCTGTTAAATTAATAGAATTTAAGAACTCAAGAATTCCATAGAAGCTGTGTATCACTACTTTTCATGCAATTGAGCTCCAGCTACTGTGGGTTTGAACACCTCAATTCCATGCTGTTCCATGGACATTGCATAAATGCTTTTCAGTTATAGATGGTTACTGTATTAATTTGATTTTCCCTCCTCTTCAGCCAATCATTTGAAGCAGCAGCTGGTAGTTGAGCTTATGCTTATTTCTCTCTTTTTTTTCTTTAAATAATCACATTCTGTTCCTTCCTAGAGATACAACACATGTCTTTGTGTCCTAAGTACCTCATCATAAGGTTAAATCCTTTCCCCACTGCTAAGCCTAAAATTGGATTTTCCTTAGTTTGGAGAGGCCTTAAACATTTAGGGATGCTTTATCCAAAACCACACTTAAACCTGAAAGCTGAAAGATTTTTAAAATCCTGTATTCATTTTCTCATGTTATCTCTATTTTTTTTGCTGAAGAGGCCAAAGAAAGGCACTTGAGTCAAGAGGTTTCTACTGAGAAGTGGAAAAAAAGGGAGTTTAAAAGATTGCAGTCATCTCATTGCTCTCTTCTTATTAGCAACCACAATTCAATCGCAAATGACACACTAGTCAGAGTAGATATTTAAATGCAGACTCATGGAGTATGGAAGGCAAAGCAAATTTATTCTCAAAAGTTGCCAGTATTGTCTCCGAAGTGACTTTTCATGATTTTGACCTTCTGGGTTAAATGCATAGTTGGTGTATACTGATGTAATATCTTAACTCTAATGAAGTCAAACTGAATTAGATGAGCCAAATATCTGAATGTCTGTCACAGTTTACTGAACCATATTCTTTGTACTAAAAATTGCTTTTCTATTTTCATAAAGATGTCATGTCTAGCAGGAAATTTCAGTTCTTGTACTGGGGACTTAGGGAGTGTTTTTCAGATATGTCCTGTCTTGCTGGACTTGGCTGATGCCTTGTTAAACAGTGCATGAAACCAGTTGGACACGTGAACACAGTGAGCACAGGGGAGAATTTTCATTTGTCAGATCGTCACAGCTAGCTTGCTTTCTAACATAATAAACTCCACACTTCCTAGACAGTTTCCCCAGAGAACTGCACATCCCAAATCTTTTAACTATCGGAAATCCAAAGGAAGAAAGATATTTACTCCTAAAAAGGATAAGACTGGTAGAGTAACTCTCAAAGACTTGAGTCTCTATCTGCAAGCTGAAGAGTTGAGGTTTTGATCTAATAATGTCAGTGCATGGGTGTCTAGTTCACCTGTCTCTGAGACAGTCATGTTACTAGTGTATTGACGAAGGTCTTCATTAAGGATTTTGCAGGTCTTTGAGGAAAATGGGAAAATGTCAGCAAGATGGCTGAGTTACTCAGACAGAGAGGAATTTATTTTTTTTTATCCACAGGCTAAATGGGCCTAAATAATAGTTTACATGGAATAAAAAGAAAAATATTACCAGACTTTGGTATTTTATACAGAACCTCACAATAATTAGTGGCCAAACCTAACAATTTTTTGATATTATCATATCTTTATCTGTTTATAATTTTATTTTCGTTTCTTTGGAGTTGCAGAAAATAATCCTGAAAGAACATTTAATCCAAGTGAACTTCAAGTCTAGAAAATCATAATCTAAAGGAAATGATAAAGACATTATTATTTTAAACCTCTTTTAAAACTTAACCTCTCTTTCATACCCCCTCAATTAAAAAACAACAACAAACAAAAAACCCCACAATTATTAAGAATGCTTGACCCCTGACATTTGAATGCTTGTTTTTGGTGCTTCTTTTCATCGTGGATTAAAGGGTGTTCCTTCAGTGCTATATAATGGGGCTTCCATGACACTCTCAGAATTTCTAGGGTAAAGTTTTTCAAAAGACTTTGTGTATGAAATGCATTTGCACTGTTCTGATCATCCAGTGTACTTTGATTTCTTGTGACACTTTATAGAATTCATCAGCTAAAACTCAAAGGAAGGAGGGAGAGCAGTAGATTAGCTTTTGGAAAAACAGATTGCAAAGATGAATTTTCGATTTGTTTCCATAGACATGATCCAGTTCTGTTTATGTAATGTATATCCTAGAAACCAAGCTATAAATCCTATAAAGCATGAAAATTTATTCTTTTTTCCAGTGCAAACCTGGAGTCTGTTTAACGTGAGAAAATTAGAGCAATTTGGAATTTTTTGTTTTACATAGATACCTACGAAATACATTAGTTTTAGTTTTACAATGCACGGTGGGAATTTTGGTTTTGACAGCTCAGCTTGGCCTAGGCATTACTCTTCATGTGGTTATCTGTCATTTACAAGCGGCAAGTTGCTACTAATTTTTTCAGCAGTTGTCAGCTGCAAAAATCACAGTTGGCTAGACAACTTGCTTGACTAGAAAAAGAAAAGCAAAAATGAAAATACATTTGTATTTTCATAAGAAATCTGCAGCTCTTAAATTCTAATTCCTGTGAAGCACCTTTCCCATGATGCAGATACAGTGCACATTTTCATGCACTTATCAGTAAGTCATAGAAGTCAGACAGATGGGAATGCACTGTACTTTTCCCCTTGTTAAAATCATGAAACCTATCAGACTGGCTTCATAATCCCTCACTGGAACTATTCCTTATCTCATTTTTCAAAAGATGTGGGTGTGTTCTGCTGTGTGAACTCTTATCTCTCTTGGTGACCCGTGTCGAAGGATAACGGCTTGTTGCTCTGTGTGTATTACAAATCCCATTGCATGGATGGAGTTCAGCTCTTCCTGCAAGGGAACTAAGTACTGGCCTCTGCTTCTGTAGCTTAAGGCATAGATCAGCTGTTAGTAACAGAGGCAATGAAATGAGAAACTGTTCTGGATGTTTCTAGGAGAATATGATGATATTACTCATCAGCTAATAATGACAGTATTTAATCTCCTTTTTTGCACTTAGAAGAAAAGTGTTTACCCAAACTAGCAATTATTGTTAATATAAAGAACTAAACTAACAGTAGAGGATGAGGGTGATGGAGCAAGCCATAAACAGTGAGAAAACTGCATCATCAATAGAAACAGAGAGACAGACCTTTCTGCTTTATGAAACTGTTCATAATTCAAAAATTTATTTGTTTCTCAAAAGAGGAATTCAGGATTTCAGGAGAACGAACTATAGCAGAATAGTTACACGTTACTTCTATCCGTCATCAAGAACTTCCTAGAAAAATTGTACATCTTCTTACAGTCACCTGAGGCAAGAGTATTTTAAATACATTTTCAGAAGAATATTAATTCATTAAGTTATACATTAATATTAATCCATCTGTGTTTTAATATTAATTATTTATATTTCTCATTATTTGTTGCTTATCCTCTCACTTCAGAATCTCATTCTATTTATTTGGACGCAGATCAAAAATAGTATTTTGTGAGTTAATGGTCAGGCTGCCAATTCAAACAGTGACCTGCAAGAGCTTGGCAAACTAAAAATTGTTTATCCAATGCAGAAATACTTTATGACCAGAGAGCAAAGGGCGAAACCCATCAGAAAATTTACAAAATGAGTTCACAAGTTTCTTTTGGTTATCAAATTAATAACTCTCTTTGTTTTCAATGAATAACTTACACCTTCTTTGATCAAGCATACTTGCAAATCACTGAATATACAGTTGGCTTTAGAAAAAAACCTTCAAATTGAGCATACATGCATGATTTTATCTTCTTGGCTTTCAATGGATGTTTTTAAAATCCTCCTAGTCCTTTAAGAAAGACCTGCAGAAAATAAAGTTGTTTACTACAGAACTGAAACTGATAATTTGGTAGCTTTTGACATTCGAAGTAACAAATCTGATGGACAAGGAGAAGTGTGAAAAATGCTAAATAAGGATTAGCAAACCAATATGCTTAAAAGAATAGCAGTCCTATCAGAATTAATAAGGATTCTGGAGTAAAATACAGGGGTTTTGAGGAAGAATACTCAGAGTAATATGGATATTATGTAACTGTGATAATTATTATGCATATAAGAAATAAGCTACATACATTTTTATTCAATCAAATAATTTACTTCAAATCTCACTTGTTCATTCAGATTCCTACCGGAGTATCTCTAACCAGAATCACTATTTAGAAGGTGGGATAAATACTTTCTATTATTTTATCAGAATGAAAATTTTGTCTGGTAACCTGGTCATAAGATTCACATTTATAAACTAGTCTTACCACTTTGTAATAAACTATAGTCACACTGTGTAATTGACCCTACAGCGATATCTGAAGAAAAACCACACATCCACAACCAAAAAGACTTTTGCTGGTCCTTAAAGACTAGGTTGATGTTCCAAAGTCCATAGTTTTTTTCCTCACAGAGATCATATAGTTTTCTGTCTTCTGTGATGAGAAAATCAATATTGTTGGAAGTATTGAAACAGAGAATAGTGGTTAAAGAGAAAATATGATTCTATACACTGTCTTTTAGCAAAATTTCTAGTTACTAATGATTCAAAGTTTCTAAGGTCAGTGTTAGCTGGTCCATTGACCTCATGTGCCATTTCTTTCCTAAATGTTTCCCTTCTTGCGTGTTGCCATTTCTGGTACTGTTTATGGTAACAAGGATAGATTTAATTTTCATGCCCTCTTGCTCTCTGAGTTTAACAGTCCATGAAGTAAAGTTGCCCCATGCCTGACCATCTCAAGGGTGTTGTATCTATTACTCATTGAATTGATTATTCATTGATTTTACTGTCACTGTTCCTTATCTATCATCAAGACAGAAAATAACCCTCTCTGTAACTCTGTGTGTGGGACATGCAATAAACTGTAAAGCTGGCAGCATGTCTGTGAAATGATAATTTAACAATGGTCTTTGAGCATCTTTGACAAATTGATACCTACAAGCCCTGAATTCTCACAACTGGAGGGCACACAGCCATTTCCTAGCAGTATTCCATAGGAGCAGATAATTTGCACTTCCTCCTAAGTAAAACAAGATGGATAAAAAATTTATTCTTTTCACTTGAAAACTATATGAAGACATGCATTGTTTTGTAAATGGATTCTGCAAAATCATCTCTGTTTTCAGTCAGCTGAGTTTGAATGCTTGTTATGCAAAATGCAAGCAGTGCCACTAGGCACGGGATTCACGTAACTCACTGATACAATTCTTTGATTCACAATTGTTTGTGAATCAAGTTTCATATTCAAAATGGTCACATGAATACTGATTTCAAGATGGAGTTTCTGAAAACATCCTTCAATGTCTCCTTTTCTTTTCCCGATTGCACTCACCATAGTAAATTCACCAATTATCAAATTTGCTGAAGGTAGCACTAAAGGAAAACTCATGGCAAAAAAGGAGCAAAAATTAAGATGAAATTTAGAGAAAAAATATGTGCAATGGTGTCTTACTATTGGTTTTCAGCAATTAATTTATGTCCTTCAAGGTCTATGTGAATTATGCAATGTTTACTGAACTTTTTTTCTTTCCCTTTGTTTCACTAACAGAGTGTTTAATTTATGGTCAGTATGGAGACTTCATAACAAAACCCAAGGCTTGTGTTTGTTCTGAATTGCAGTTGATATTAAGTACATGTATGAAGCATGAGTAGTCTAGTTCTACATAGTTGGAGTGATTTTGGAGAAAATTATAAAAAATAGTCAAAGAGAGAAATTAAGCTAGTATGCAACAGTGACTCTAGTTTGTACTCTCTGCTATGAATCCTGCTATTGTAAAATGTTGGATTTTTTTAAATCATCAAACAGTAAAAGAATAAAAGATATGATTGACACACATAGATCTCAGCTTAATGTTAGTAGTTATCACAATAGTTGTCAGGAAATTCCTCTTAAAAGTCACTGTGGTCACTGCAGGGATAATTTCACACTTTAAAGAAGCCAGTAGACCCTTTACAAGCTACACACTGAATTTAGTAACACAGCATCTACCTCTGTTTTCCTCAACATATAATTTGCACCATCTTATCTGCTGTAATGTGCAGCAGATTAATAGCCTGAGAAACGAACCATCTACCTAGTTGAGTTGGGAATGAAAAATTTATGGCTGCAACTACAATCAAAAAGAAGTTATTTTTATCTTATCAGATCACTCAGACACACAAAGGTCTTAGGAAAGAAAGCCTTTATAATTGTAAGTGGAAAATGATTCTATATTCTCATAAAGGAAAAGTGTTTTCCTTTGTTTGTGATGATAGCATATATATTTACGCTATATCTCTCTCTCTATATGTGTATATATATACCAGTGTAGGACTGAAAAAGGTACTGTTTTATTTATTTCCCAATGGAAAACAGACGCAGAAGTCCTGACTTCCCCCTGTCATTTTTTTTAGTTAATTTTAGTCAATTTTTATGTTGATTCAGATCACTTTAGTATCACTCTAATGAACAGACTCTATACATGTAATTATTATTTTATGTTAACTATTCTTATTCAGAAAGATTATAAAACTGAGTGAACATAGAAGTGAAGATGAAGTATTTTTACCTGTTTATTTTTATAAGGACTCCCTGTGAAGAGTCATGATAGTATACAAGCACATTCTATTTACAAGTGTTTAATTTCACCCAGTTCAGTTAATTCAGCTTAGAAGATACTATCAGACAGCTAATGAAATATTCATTAGGAATTGCTTTAAATTAGTTTAGGTTCATATTCACAGAATTTCTCCCTGACTTTTTAAATCTAATGACTTCCATTTGAGTATTCTAAAAAGTTGATTCATACATGAATGCAGTGATTCCAACAGCAATATTTACAATATCTAACTTTTCTGTTTATGTAAATACACAGTCAGAAGCAAATCTATACAGAAGATATTTCATTATTGTCTCAGATCAACTTTAAATCACATTGTAGTTTTAGATGCAGCGCATGGACTGCATAGGCAAGCTGTGATGGACTGAGTAGTAAGATGTTGCTCTTGCCTTTTACAGATAGCTAAATTATACTCAATTGGCTCCTAATGCTACTTGTTCACATCATTTTATTTAACCACTGATGGAAGAAAAGGTGCTTTTATTTGAGCTGGCTATGGAGAAGAAGTATCTACAAGAAAAATAATTACAGTTGAGATATTTGCTGCGAAATATTTTTGTGTTTCTGGAAGAAGTAAGTAATTATTAAATTTTATTATATATGACCATATTTGTCTATTACATTGCTCAAAATAAGAGAAATATTCGTTTAAGTAGCTTAGAGTCTAAAAGGAAGATACTGAGAAGACAGAAGTTGCAGTCACTACCTTTTTTTTTTTTTTTTTTTTTTTTAATTAACATCTAAAAAATTGTCTCACTTCATAGTCCAGACAAAAAGGATGACTTCTAGCACTGGTATGGCTGTTACACTGTGAAAAGACATGAGCTTGTCAACAAATGGTTATTTGATGTAACAAAGCACATAGAAGAGCTGTATGTCCTCTGTCAGCTCAGCTCCTAAGCCCTCTCTTGGTCTTTCCATGGTGTTTACTGAACAGCTGGAGGTTGTAAAAAGGACCTCAGCTTTGGCTTCATTTCTTCCCATTTGCAGTAGGCAAACATCTTTGTCTGAAACTGCGTGTTTATTGTCCTGTTCCCCATCACCTTTCCTGATGCTACCTTTCCAGCTGCCTTTACAGAATAGGTTTGAGGTCCTGGGTTTTGAGGGTCAGATTGATGATACAGAAGAAAACTTTTTGTCTGGTGAATCTCTAAGATTCACTCCATCTGTCCGTCCAAACAGAACCTCTAGTATTTAAAAGAAAAGAAGGGCAGTTGTTGTTGGTGACTCTCATCTGAGGGGAACAGAGAACCCTGTATGTCAACCAGACCCATCCCACAGGGAAGTGTGCTGCCTCCCTGGGGCCTGGGTATGGGACATCACCAGGAGGCTACCTCAACTAATTCAGCCCTCTGATTATTATCCACTGCTGGTTGTCCAGGCTGGCAGTGATGAGATTGATAAGAAGGGCTCCAGTGTAATTAAAAAGGAATTTGAGGAGCTAAGTCAATTGATTGATGGCACATGAGTGCAGGTGGTGTTCTGCTTAGTTCCTTTAGTGTCAGGGATGAATACTGAAAGCGATAGGAGAACCCTTACTATCAATAAATGGCTTAAGGGTTGGTGTCAACAGATGAATTTTGGGTTCTTTGATCATGGAGCAACCTTTACCGCACCTGGCTTGTTAGGCACAGGTGAGCTACATCTGTCTAAAAAGGGCAAAAGGTTTTTAGCCTGTGAGTTGGCACGGCTTGTTGAGAGGCCTTTAAACTAGGTTTGAAGGGGATGGAACCAAGTTCTCTTGGGGAGATACTGAGGGTGGTGAACCTAAATCAAAGGTGAATTCAGCAACCCAGCTGAGGTGCATGTATTCTAATAAGTGAAGTATGGGCAACAAACAAGAAGAGCTAGAAGTTTCATTATAACAGGAGAGATATGATATAGTTGCCATCACAGAAACATGGTGGGGTAACTCATGTGACTGGAGTGTTGCATTTGATGGCTACACAAGTGATAGGCGAGGGAAAAGAGGTGGAGGGATGGCCCTGTATATTAGAGAGACTCGACACCATGGACCTTGAGACTAAGGATGATCGAGTTGAGTGTCTATGGGTAAAGGTCTGAGGGACAACCAACAAAACTGACACTGTGGTTGGAGTTCATTACAAGCCACCTAACAGTGAAACAAGGAGGGGCATCAAGCAAACCTCCATACTGGATTTCTGGATGGTGGACTTTGGCTTATTCAAGGAACTAACTAGGAGAGTGCCTACGCAAACAATCTTTAATAACAAAGGGGTCTAGGAAGGCTGAATGTACTTCAAGAATGAAATCTTGAAGGTGCAGGAACAGGCTGTCCTGATGTGCCGTAAGATGAGCCGTAGGGGTGGATGGCCTGAATGAGTAAAGAGCTTTTGAATGAACTAAAGGGAAAAAAGAGAATGTACCGCCTTTGGAAAGAGGGAGAGGTAAATCAGGTTATGTTTAAAGATATTGTTATGTCATGCAGGAAAAAATTAGGGAGGCAAAAGCCCAGCTGAAGCTCAAACTGGCTACTTCTTCAAAGGACAATAAGAAGTATTTTTATAAATATGTTACTGGCAAAAAGAAGGGCAGCAACAATCTCAACTCCTTATTGGATATAGAGGGAAATATACTAACTGAAGATGAGGAAAAGGCAGCGGTACTTAATGCCTTCTTTGCCTCTGTTTCCATCAGTAAGACAGATTGTCTACAGGACAGCTAGTCTTCTGAACTGGAAGACAGGATCAGGGTACAGTATGCCCCCCTTGTAATCCAAGAGGAGGAAATTAGAGACCTGCTGAGCCACTTAGATCCTCATAAGTCTATGGGACCTGATGGAATCCATCCTAGGGTGATGAGGGAATTGGCAGATGAGCTCGCTAAGCTTTCTCCATCATTTATCAAGTCTTGTCTCACTGGTGAGGTCCTGGATGACTGCAAGTTGGCCAGTGTGGCACTCATCCACAAAAAGGGCTGGAAGGATGATCCAGGCCTGTCAGCCTGACCTCAGTTCCAAGTAAAATTAAAATCCTGTGTGCAATTAGGCAGCACCTGCTGGATGACCAGGAAATCAGATCTAGTCAGGATGGATTTAGGAGGAGTAGGTCCTGTCTGATCAACCTGATCTCCTTTTATGACCAAGTGACTTGCTTGGTAGATGAGGGGAAGGCTGTGGATGTAGTATACCCAGATTCCAGTAAAGCCTTCGACCCTGTCTCCTATAGTAAACTCCTGGAGAAGCTCTCAGTCTGTGGCTTGGACAGGAGCATTCTGTGCTGGGTTAGGAACTGGTTGGATGGCCAAGCCCAGAGAGTTGTGGTGGATGGTGTTACATGCAGTTGCTAGCCCATCACTAGTCCACCATTAGCTAGTTTGCAGATGATACCAATCTGGGAGCGAGTGTTGATCTGTTAGAGGGTAGGAGGGCCATTCAGAGGGACCTGGACAGACTAGAGAGATGGGCTGATGAGATTTAACAAGTCCAAGTGCTGGGTTCTACATTTGGATCACAATAACGCCATGCAGATGCATGTTCAGTCACTTAATTCCAAATGGAGGCGTACCTTAGTTTTAACAGAGTGGCTGATCAATAGTTTAATCAGTGATATAGTTTCTAATTCTCTCTGTGCTGCTGTACTATTTCTTTAGCTTTGAATATCACAAATCCAAAGTCAAACTGGGGTCATGTTGAGACATGGGCCAATAAGAAAGAAAGCAAGCATACCTGACTGCTGAATGCCTTTGGATGTGTCAGATGAAAGCAAAGAGGATATGTAAATCCACACACCTAAGCTTATACTTCCTCTCTGCCTCAGGGACAATCCATTTATTTGTATGTTAAGGTCAAGAAGAGGTTTTTGTGAGAAGGAAGCTTTCAGAAGAGGTAGCAAGAGGAGTGACAGTGTTAAAAAAAAAAGTATCTTTTCAGTTCCTCTGAAATGAAAAACTGGAACTTGTAGTTTATTTCCCACCAAGGTGCTATAATTTACAGAGTCTAATTTTGGAGCTGTTTACATTTTATTTTAGTTGATTAGTGTGAGCTACTGAAATATCTCTGCAGCAATCTTATTTTTGCAGATGCATTCATTGATATTCACCATGTAATTTATGCTAACACGGAGAACATTTACAGCTGTTCTTTTCCAGTATTAGCAGTTACAGACGTTTTGTCAGCCACTTAAAAACACAAGCTGTACAACTGGATTACTTTAATGTTTTAATTAGTATAGTACTGTTGCTGAGAAACAATAGTGAACAGAACATATTTTTGCATGATTATTTATAATAAATTGGTCAATAAACAAAAGTAACATCTATGGTGATAGTAATATGAAAAAAACAATAATCTTCAATAGATCTGTAACGATTTTCACCAGTCTTGGACATACAGTATGGTGTCTATAATGAAAATATTGAAAATAACGTGTGATGTTTAGGATAGGGGATGGGCAAACTTCCAAAGCTTGCCATTTCAAAAAAAAA
>VXBA01005755.1:6336-27464 GCA_013399895.1 Serilophus lunatus | reverse complement strand
AAAAAAAAAAAAAAGGAAGTGTTCATTTTATGGCATTGGTTTTGCTCATGACAGAATCAAATGTCATTTTTATGGTAGCCACAGACATTTTCCCCTCTTTCATTTAAGCTGCCTTTTTAGACCCAGTCAGACCACTTGCATGTCAGAACTAATCAGTAGTAAATTAATTACAAACATGGATTTAGTAATTGCTTCTTTGCTTGAATTTAGTATTTGCCTTCCAGTAATCTAACAAGGACATCACCACTGCATTGTTCAGCATAGTTCCAAGGAATTAAAAAGAGTTTCATAACTACTATATTTTCAGTCTTTTGGATGATTTGTAATTAACCAAAGCATGTAGTACAAACATTGCTTGAGCAAAAATCTTGTCATTTTTCTACAAGGCCAGTTGCAATTTTAATTGGTTTGGAATCCCTCATTCTGCAAATACATGTCTGTTTCTGAATGCTGGAGAAACCCTGCACATTTATACTGATTAGAAAGCACAAGAAAAACAGAAAATGGATTCTCACCTGACATGTTGTTATTGCTTAGGGTAAACCTAACCATCTGTAATGGGTTAACCTTGGCTGGCCGCCAGGTGCCCACAGTCTCTTTAACCCCTTTTTCCCCCCAAAAAATCAGGCAGGGGAAAAGAATACGATGGCAATTGAGATAAGGCAGTTTACTAAAGCAAAAATGAAAGCAAAGCAAAGCAAAGCCCGCGCAAAAGCAAAACACTAATCTAATCTCTACTTCCCATCCGCGGCGATGACCGGCCACATCCAAAGAAGTAGGGCTTCAACGCGTGTAGTGGCTCTCTTGGTAAGCCACCATGGGAGACTGTGGATGCCCCCCCCCTTCCTGCTTCTCCTCAGCTTTATACCTGAGCTGACGTCATATGGTATGGAATATTCCTTTGGTCAGTTTGGGTCAGCTGGCCCACTTGTGTCCCCTCCCAAAACCCTGCCGTCAGTTGGGGAAGGGACACTACAGTCCCAGTGCTGTGCTCAGCAGTAGCCAAAACATTGGCGTATTATCAGCACCACTCCAGCCACCAATGCACAGCACAGCACTGTGAGAGCTGCTGTATGGGAAATGGGCTCCATCTCAGACAGACCCAATACACCATCTAATACTCAGGCAATGGTGCATAATTTTTAACTGTAACTTCATCATTAGAGCTACTAGTAAGAAAATATTTAGGGGAGTAAAAGTTTATTAATCTACACAAAAAAGACAAAAGATCATGCTGAAACCAAGAGGCTGCCAAGGTACAGGCTGGTAGCAATATTATGCTCAAAGAATTCTTTCATACAACTACCGGTGTCTCCAAAAACATGGTAGTCCTTGTCCAGTTCCAGAGGAAATGGAGTTCTGGTCTTTCTGGAATTAAAAATAACATGATTTGGAAAGGAAGGAGATTTGGAAGCACAAGAAAAGCTGCTATCATGCATACAATGGCACAAACCCCCTACAATCAAACAAATAACTCTGGGAGGTCCCCTGAAGAGCTGTAAGAGACAGGGCTGAAAGTCCTACAGCATTATTGTCCCTACAGGTTCTTTCATCAGTTTCAGTGAGGCTTCAGCTCAGACGAGGACTCAATGTTTTTAGAAGGGCATTTTGTTGTTTTGCGCAAGCTCTCACCTGACTGACCAGTGTGTCCTGTGGTGTTCTTTTAAGAAAGATTAAGAGCAGATTTCCCCAACCAAACCCATTAACTATCTTTATTTACTAGCCTTTATATAAAAGGGATTTTAAAGTTATCAAATAACTGGTCCATTTCAACATTTTTTTCTAAATCCCATTATTTACAGATTGATTTCTGCTCTGATATTATGTGTTTCTAGGCATTTTGATATTTTTAATCTAAAATATGTGGGAAGAAAAAGTTAAGGATATTCGAAGTAAGAAGAATCAAACCCAGAAATCAACTATTATTATCAGAAAACTAACTCCACGCCTGCTTTTGCAGTTGAAATTAGAAGAAAATAACAGCTTCGAGAACAAACTAGTATGGAGGTAAAACTTTCTCTACCATTCGACTTTCTGGAGTTAGTAAACAAAGAAAATAATTAAGAAGGTTCCTGTTATTTGCTTTCTTTATCTGGCATAAAGTTAACTGATGGATGGCATTAAAAATGTCTGTTTGGCCATGAATAGTTTTGACCAACAGTATCATGGCTGACTGAACAAAAAATGCAGTCAGATACAAATTGGGCCGGATCATGAAGCATCTGTAGCTACAATAACACCTGCCAGCTGAATGTTGTGTCCAGTATCTCGATCTGATTTATATCAAATAAAAATCTCAAATTGAAAAGAGGTTCTTTCCTTTTAGTTAAGATTGTAACAGAAATAAATGAAGTTTGATAGAAGGTTTTCTTTTTCAGCATAGCAAAAATGTGAGTTCTGTAGTATTATTTAGCTGATGGATAGACAGATATTCCTATTTAAATTGCTTAAAGTGAGGGCTTCTGACATGGGGAAATTTTGGGGTTTGGAAAATCAAAGTAGATACAGATGATGATAGTTTAATGCTTTTAAATAAACCGAGTATGTTCAAATACTTAGGCTGGATGCGTTCTTTTACTTTGATTTCAAGAGAAATGAGGCAGTAAGATATTATCTTCAATTTGGACGCAAAGTGTGTTGAGTGACACAAAAGTGTAATAGCTTATTACATTCGTTTTATACTCATGTGAGTAATATTGATATGAAATATCAAAGATTTTTCTCCAAGATTTTCATAAGAGGTGGGCCAAGGTTTATTATGTGAAGCTGCATACAATATTTCTTTCTGAATAGTACTTTGAATTATCACCTTGCAACCATGCTCATTACACAAAATTTAACTCTCTAAATCTAGAACAGGAATATTTTGTCCATGTTCAGTTATATATTGTCCACTGCTGATTGTTAATTTAAAGTATGCAACTAATACTATAAACTACTTGAAACTTTTTTTCTTATCTGCTTAATACCTACATTGCCCTCTGCTCATCCCATTGCTAGTGAATTAAGATGCATATTTTTGTTAATATCCATTGCTTTTAATTGTTTAATATTGGATATGTGTCAGGAGATGCTTGGCACTAAATTCCTGTCACCCCTGCTACAGTAAATTAGAGATCTGACTGTCTAATATTTCTGAAAATTTGGCTTAATTACTGTCCTTTAAAAGGAAGGGATTTATAAAATCAGAAAGGTGATTATTTTAGCAACTACAGAATAAAATATGAAGCACTACAAACAATTAGGCAAGTATCTTCCTGGGCTTAAGGGGAAGAGCTGGGACACAAGTAAAAGCAAGTCAGATTATAGCTTTTTGAGCTGAGTAAGAATAGAAGATTTGAAAAACATTATATTGAGATATAACTTGTGTTTTCTACTTGTATTAAAACAAAAAAGAGAGAAAATTAGAAAAATGACCTGGTGGTATTCTTCTGGTCATAGATATCCAGAAAGTCATAGTAAGAATAGCTGAAGTTCACTCTATGAAATGACTTATTCTTTCATGGAGATCATATAGTCATAAATGCTTGTCTGTTAAAGTAAGCACTTTGCATAACACAAAGATAAATTCTCGTGATTGAAAGCATAACATTTAATTTATGGGCACTTTAGTTTGTGATCTATAACAAAATTAGCAAGAGATTCTGGCATTTCTAATAAGAAAGGAGAAAAATATTTATTTCTGAATTCAGGACATCCAAAATCTCTAGAATTGTGAAAGCAAAAATTCCCATCTCATGTCATGACATAGCAACATATTCTGACACAAGATAAGAGTATAATTGGAGGGCACTGAATTAGAGCATGACGAGGATGCTGCACAGTCAGGAAGAAACAGTCAGTGCTCTGTGCAAGAAGAGGTACAAGAGATGCCTAAAGTAAATTGATGTTCTAGTATCAACAGGTATAAATGTTGTCCCATTGAGTGTCCAAGAAAAGAATATATACTTAATTTTAGATGGCTTAAAATAGCTGATGCATTTAAACTTGAATGCATACCTTGTAAGTCCAAATGAAATTTTATTTAATTTTAAAATTCCTCACTATTGTGATTCATGTCAATGACATACAGCAAAATATAAATGACTTAGAGGATGTTTATATCAAGTTTAAATGTCTAAAAGATAGTTGCACTTGATTCTATTGTTATCATCAATTCCCCAGGCTTGGAATCTCATGATTTCTTTTTTTGGTATTTTGGTTCAAACTTATGTTTTGGCAATAAAAATTATTCTATTTTTATGCTTATTAGTTTGACCCTTACTACATTGCCTGTTTATATTTTTCACATGAGAAACAAGGAAAATCAGCAAAAGGCAAAGAAAATATGGAATAGAGCTTCATGTAAGGAAAGTAATTCCAATGTCCTGTTAAACAGGTAAGACATACTTTCACTGATTTAAAAAAAAAATGCAATAATGGATAATGCAAAATATAAACTAGGAAGAGCAGTCAAGAATTCTTGACAACTTTCCCATTCTTCTAGTTAATCTCTGAATTGTAGTAATTTCCATAAAATTGTAGCACACCTGTCCAGTTTTTAGGAGCTTTCTGATGAGAGCCATGAACTATGAATTACCTCATAGTTTTGGGGAGGTAATTTGTGAAAGAAGCTTCTCAGCGTTGTGAAGGCGCAGTTCACAGTGGCTCCGGGGTTAAGAAAGATGCACGACTGAAGTATTTGTCCACAGGTGAAAAGATGTTGCTGTGTCAGACCAATATCAAGGCAGTGAAGATTTCCTTCGACTGATTATTCTGCCTTGTTTGTTTATAGCACTTGCTGTTGTCTGTAGCTTGTAAGGAGTTTAGGATAGTTGTGTTTTCTCTGAATATTTCTATGCTCCACTGTTGATGCAAGCAAACTATTTTGAAGCATGGCAGTCTTTATCTCACATGATAGTTACGGTACCTTTGTGGCTGGAAAATTGTTGCTGTATTACCCAATCTTCAACATTCTTCCAGAAGTGCGATAAATTTCAATGTCTTGAAATGGGCTTTCGTTTTGGTCTCTGTCAGTGGACTTTCTCTATAAGTAGAAAATGTGACACAAATCTCTTTTACCCTTTTGCTCTCCCTTCAAGATCTTGGCATGACTTTTTGTTTACTCTGACCTTTTAAAATATCAGATGAAGCATGAAAACAAGGATACTGCTGGAGATTGGTACAACTGAAGACACAAATAAATGAAGCCCTAATTTAAATACCTTAATAATTTCAGAAATGTTCCCCTATGTCAGGTATTTTTTTTTTACCTCTGTTATGGTAGCTTTTTGTCTGGTGCTTGTTGATGACTCCTCACTGGCATTTATGGCATTCTGCAGTAGTATTTTGCACTTAATTGCTTTTCATGTAAGAACATTAAAGTACTTCAGAAAATAGTAAGTATTATGTGAATTTTGTAGATAAGATAACTGAAGGAGTGAGAGAATGAATAATTGAATCAAGTCTCTGGGCAATTCAGTAACAGCTAAATGTACAATTGAAAACTGCCAGCTCCTAGTAATTAAAAGGTAAAAAATGAGTCTATACAGAAAAAAGGTACTATGAGAAATCTCAGGGCAGAACAGGTATGGCAGGCAATGGTAAATCAAAGCACAAGTAAAACCACAGATATCTACTGAATTCTATCATTCTGAATGTAACCAGTCCACTATGAAATTAAAAAAAAAATCTTACTGTTGCCACTAAAGTCTAAAACTTATTTATATTGAGATTTTTTTGAATGGGTGTGTTTTGTTTGAAATTTCCTATCTCATGCAATGGAGAAACTGGATTACTCTGATAATTTGTTAAATTTTCTGATGATTTTCTTATACAATGTTAACTAAATAACATTTCCAATACCATTTTGAAGTGTCTTGATCTTTACCTACTGTTTTAATCCCTTCTTTTCTTCCATTTGCTTTGTTTGCTTGTACTGCATACTAGTCTTTCTGTTATCCAGGGATGTTATGCAGGGATGTTGATACATGTCTGACTCCTCAAAGACTCCTGGCAGAAGATAATGCATTCTGTTGAGCTTTAACACACCCAAGAGCAACACAGGCAGAGCTCCCATCACTCTTTCACTGACCAAGAGTAATGGTTATGGAGCCATATGCAGGTAAATTTTATTTATTGTAAAATGAATTTTTTTAACTCAGACATCTATTCGTTGACACTAATACACTTCAGTTGAACAAGGCTGGGTACTTTATACAGGAGCAATGTTTTCAGGTGGTAAGATAATTACAGAAACAATTAATCAGCTGCATAATAATTAAAATTGAGTACTGTGAAGTTTTGCAGCTGCAATGTGAAATATGGAAGTGTCTTCTGACAGCAGATCACTGATCAGTATATCAACAAACAGAAGGTGATTTTTCTTCTTTCAGTGTCTTGCCTTGAAAGAACTTAAAAAGGTTCTCCCACGAGGCATAGTTCTTTAAACACTAGTTTACAGAGATTCTACTTTCAAAAACTGTGAAGTAAAGCCAGGAGGTTAAAAGATCCTGCTGATTACTAAGGATTAGATTTCTGTTCTTACCTCAAATACGTACATCATCTTATACAACACTGGAGTTGAATCACGCCTACATTGGGGGTTCATCTGGGTGACTGCATCAGACATGATGCAATCATTTAGTTTGGAATCTGATTCAGCTTCAGTCACAGAATTTCCTGCAATGATCATTGTATGAATAAAAAACCTTCTTTTAAAACTATTTTTTTCTACATTAATGCTTCTGAAGCAAAATTTGAGGTGATAAGCGGAAAGAGTGTGATTAGCATGTGGATGGACATATCTAAAGAAGAGATAATGAAGATAATTAGCAGGTAGTTAGCTGCATATTCAAGGAATCATGTCCACATTCATGATAATATGTCATAAGTTGATTGGAATAAAAAACCATTTGATTTACAAGAGGACTGTCAGGCTCAAGTATGTTTTGCAATAGGGCTTCTGTACCTAAAACTCTTATTTGCAAGTATCACACTGGAATTTAAGGAGCTTATTATCTGCCTATTACATGTAAACAGTAGTTCTGCTACAATGAAGCTGAAGCATTAGGCAAGGTGCCTTGTCTTTTTGGCTCCTACTTCCTCTCTCACCTGAATGCCATGCTATCTTATTTTGTGGATAAAACACTCTCTCACAGTCTCTCCTGTGAGTTTGCAGCATGAATTTTTGCCTCATTTAATTTTTAGGATTACTTCTACAAAAAGCCATTTGACTCAAGGCTCAACAACTGACCTCAAGTATTTCCATTATACATATATTATATAAATATCTGAAATATTCTGAGCTGTATGTTCACCTCATGTTCTCAGTATGACCAGAAATCTGCATTTAATTCTCTCCATTAAGAAATGCCAGGCTATTAGGGACGTGTCCAAGAAACAGTGCCCAGGCAGCTGTCATGATATGCTTCCTGAGATAAGGTAGGAGTTTGGAAGACAACAAGACCTCTGAGCAACAATTGATGTTAGTCACACAGAGTGGTGGTGGAAAGGCATTTTCTCAAGGATGATATACAGTCAGAATACTTTGCAGTGAGTAATTTCTGCCATAATGTACTACCATCACTTAAAATCCTAAGAACCTGGATGATTTAATTAATGTCTGTTAATGAAGGCAGATTTCTTTATCCAGGTTTAATTCTGGATTCTGTCAAATGAAAATGTTGCCACAGAATTAGAAATCTAAACATTCATGTTCAAGTAATGAGAAAAAACACTGTTAAAAAGAATATTAAACTTCAAATTTATTACTCCAAACATGAATTTTATCTTACTATCCATAGTACTTCAATTTGCCTTAAATTATGGGAAAAAATTAATTTAGCATAGTTGACCTTTGTATCATTTTATTTGAGACAGAACTTGTTATTCACATTGTCAGTCTGAAAATAACTTATCACTATTATAATTTTTCTTAAGCATTTACTTGTGTTAACTTGAAAAATGAAATTGTAATGTAGTTATATAATAAATTTATATTACTTAAGGAACATTGATGTATGATTTATGATTTTAGAAATAATTAATTAATAAATAAAGTCAATAATTTTGGTTTGCAGCATAAACTATATTAAGGGCCTCATGATACTTTGGTCCAGATCAAGCTTAAATATATGTTTAACTGTAAGTACCAGAGTGGTCCAATGAAACAACAGGAATGATTTCCACAGAAAAGCTATTACATGCATTAGTAAGTCATTCTATAATTGATCTTTAATTTCAGATATTTTTATTTTGCAAAACATAAGGGTTTATAAACTGATTAAATTAATTTAAATTGTCCTGGACTTCCTTATTGTCTTGAGTTATTCACAACACATGATTTTTTTGCACATTAGTTCAATTACCTGCAATGTTAAAACAGCTGAAGAGTGGTAAATCTGTTTACATTTATAATTTTGTTTTGTCAATTTTGAAAAGAGAATCCTATCTCCACTAAAATGAATGGATTATTTTTTTCACTTTTTATAAGCTTTTGCTTTTTGCTTATGAACTATATTTGTATTTGAATTGAAAATCTGTGCCTGGGACATCAGAGAACGGGTACTTTCTGGCCTCCTCGATTCCACAGCTGCTCTTTGCCTGCCTGATTACCTCTGATGCTTTGTTAAACCAGGGCATGGCATAACAATATTCAAGTCTATTTACAGAGATGTTGTTATCCACAAGGGATAAACATGCCTTGGCCTCTGTATCCATGCTCTTTGATGGTAAGGGCAGTAAATTTTATTCTAAGGGCAGCTAAAGGGCTGCTTCTGCAGGAGGGACTGGTCTGACTTATCCACCACTGACTGCTGTGCTCAGACCAAACAGGACAACCCAGGGGGAAAGCGCAGGTCTTGCAATGGAATCCCTATTTCACTTTCTCCCATTTCTCTGCTCTAGCATTTTATGTCCAGATTCAAAGGATAAAACAATCAAGACTAGTTCTTGCAACAACTACCTTTTTCATTTTTGATGAGCTACAGTGTGTAATAAGAAATATTTCAAAGCCATATATCCAAACAATGCTTCCTTGTCCTCAAATTACTCAAATGATTTGGAATGAGTACAATATTAGAATAATCAATATATTCAAAAGTTAAATATAGATGTTCTTTGATTTAGCTTCCTTCTCCTGCAATATTTTGTAAAGGACAAGATTACTGAAACATTTCTGTGTTGCAGCATCTGAGGAGGACTCTAAGGAGACATTATTTGTTTGTAAGAGGGATAGGTTACATATGTTTACTGTATCAGTTCTCTTTCTCATTCTGGCTGCTGCCAAGGAATGGATTAATGTTGTTACATTTCACAGCAGCAATGCAGCTGCAATTCCCATGTACAAAACACATTCTCTTTGAATAACTGCTTCCCTCTACTTGGAGAGAGAAAAGTGTTATATTAATAAAAAAAACACCTTTGTATGCAGTAATATTTTGTTGTTGCTTTACACAACTCTTACCACACAAGGTTAAGGCCAGGAAGAAAACAGATAAAAATACGGAAAAAAAGTTGATACCTCTTTCTTTGACCAATTTCACACCACCACCACTGAAAGAAATGTGTTGGCTACATAACAAAGTTAGAGATTCTCAGGATTAATTCCTCTAATGCTGGTTTTCAGCTTACTCACTTTACAGTCTGTCCATGTCAATGTAAGCTGATTTTAGTCTACTGTATGCATATTTTTAGTTTATCCATTACCAACTTTTTATAAATTTAATTTTAAAGGACACAAATAGCAATGATTAACTCCATCTGCTTGGGTAACCAACTTGTTTTAGAGATTTTTTGTTTTTTCATTTGCTAGTATTAGAAGGCAGTCAACCACCCCTTTGACTCAGAACCTATGCATAATTAATCTAACTCAGAGTTATAGGACTGGACCCATTTTGTTTAAGATAATGGACAAGCTTTCTGTTCTATCCAAAATGTAGATTCTTGGATCAGGAAAATTCTGTATAAGACCTATTCCCAAAAGATAATACGTTTTACTGTGCCTTTTTATAAATAATTTAGGTTCTTGGAGGTGACCATAGAAAAGTTAGAGTTCCCATGCCAGTCCAGATGTATCTACATGGCCAGTTCATAAAAATGTCCAGCTGTATCTATATCCATTCTCAGTTTTCATGCTATAAAAATACCACTCTGATAATGTAAAATGGAGCATCCACTTTGTTTCAGATTTTTAATTTTGAGAAAGTCTGGGAAATGCTATCTTAGGATCAGAGCACCTCACATGTCTAGGTATATGCTTCCTATGTTATATATACACAGACCAATAAGTAGTATGTACATGTAGATTAATATATGCACCAGACCACTAACACATACATACAAACAGACTACTGTGTTATGTATATATGGATATGGAAGTCTGCTTGAGAGGACCAGCTTGATGCACTGTGGCTGTGAAACCAACAATTTGGCTTCAGCAACAGGAGTTTTCCATGGTACTCTTTTCATTAGCAGTGTAGGGGAGTCTTCTGGCAATTTAAATACATCACCTCCTATTCTTATTTCCAGCACTAGAAAAGCTGGTTGGGGATGAAAAAGCTGATCCTTGAAATCAGTGTGAATATTCCCATGACATCTTGCAGACCTTAATAAAGGCCCAGAGGACCTGTTTATCTGTGAAATTGCTACTGTCACTAGAAGGATGAATTCCAGTACATAAAGGAAGATAATAATGGGGATGACTTTGATTTAGGACCAATACACAGTGTCTGTCTTGCTCAAGGAGATTGTGTGGAAAATCCTGTCTGAAAATATGTGAATGTAGCCTCAAGATTTTCTTGTACTGAATGAAATGAGATACATAAGCTTTATCAATTTTTAATTAATCTAAAATGTTGACAGTTTTTAGTATTAATTTTCTTCATTTTATTTTCTTGCTACACTTCTGTTCAAATTCTAAGAAATTTAATGAGTAAATAATGAAGACTGTTAGAAGATTTAGTGGATAAATGGTCATATCATGATTCTTGCCATTTACTGCAAATAATCATCTAGCCAAATGAAATTCTTGTGCAGAGGTTTACGAAAGTTGGTGGCACCACTGAATATGCAACTGGGAGTTTCTTTAGAGTCAAATAATGCTTTTCAGAATAGAACTGCAGCAACATATAATTTGGATTTTCTCCCATTTGTCCATAATAACCACAGTTCTTTAAATCTTGCAATTCCTTTTAAGGCTAGGTTGTATTTACCATGTGTTGTCATGATTTATTACAAGCCTTGAAGAAAGTGAAGATTATCAACAAGACCAAAGGGACCTTAATTTGCAAAGTGTTTGTCATCAGAGTGCTAGGTAGATAATACCAATTAGCTCTCTGAAATTGATTTAATCTTGCATGTATAAGAAATTAGTAAAGACAGAAGAGTTTTACAAAATGCACAGAATCATGGTACTAAAACCTCGCAGTTATTTTTGTCTTCAAGTCACAAGGTCCTACTGAGAAGGCTTTATGACAAGGTTACAGTGGGAAACTGAAGGCATTGTGGAAGTTCAAACGAGCCCCATGACCCCTTGAAAATGGGACATTAAGCAGCTCTTGGGCACTGATGATGTAAAGATGTGTAGTGGCCATGGGGATAGCTATTCTACATGAATAGAAAGATTACTTTTTAAAGATTTTGCAGGAGGGAAAACAGAATGGATCTTAGTACGGCTTTGATAGGATAAAGGCAGTTTTTTTCTCTCCCTTCAAAGCTTTCCCAAGTCCAGTGCCAGCCTGGGAGCTAATCTGACAACCTGAACTGCAGTCAGCCATGCAAGGCCCAATTTTGTCTTGACGCTGGCTCTTTGTTAGCAGGACTTTCTTGACCTCTCTGTGTCGTCTCTCTGAATGCAAGTTAAATAAGAGTGATGTTTGAATCCTCTGAAGAAACAGGTTTCTCCCACAAGTCCTTGCATAGGGTACAAATGCACATATAAAGCTACAATAAACTCTGGGAGACTCATGAAGTTTAACTGGTGGGAATGGATCTAGTACAGTTACTTCTTGTTATAGAAGGTAGGAAACAAGCATGAAGGCATGTTTAGCATAAACAGTGTCATGACAAGCTAACAAGGATGTAAAAAAGAATTTCTCGTATGGGTAAACAAATAATTAGAACTGACATATGATGTAATACTATTTCCTAGCATAAAAAAGGTGGCATCTAGATCCTGCAAATCCCAATTCCTGCTGGCAGTTCTTGACTCTTTTTTCTACTTCAGTATCTCAAATATCCCTTTAAATGTAGAGTTCATACATGTGCATTAATGAAAACAATTGAACTTAAAAATGTAAATTCATGAAGTGCATCACCCAATGGTTTGCACATCATTTATGCCCAAAATACCTGCCAAGAATTGATGCCATCTTGTATTTGATCACTATTAAGAGTAGAAATGATCCTCTGTGTGATCCTGATGAGATTAAATATATCTAGCAATAAAGCTAAAAAATAAAATATTGTTTTCCTTGAGGATATTTATTACTCTTATTAAAGAATTATTCATGTTACAATACTTATTGTTCATGATGTAGCAAAATATGATGTTAGGATTTTCTCTACCATTAAATGATGGAATTTGCTCAATGGGTCTGCACTTCAGCATCATAAACACTAGTGAGTCCTGAATTAAGAGGGCTAAAAATAATTTTGTTCTGTAGAGGAATGTTGTATTGATCATTATGGTATTAATTTCTCTTTGACTTAGTGCTATGTCTGTGACTAAAGCTGCATAGTGTGTAGATCAGCTCTGAAACGTAGTATTATGAGTGTTTATTATCATGGTTAATATGATTACTATATCTGCATAGATCTTGTGCCTATTTTATAAGCCTCTAGTATTGTTTAAAACTGTGTTAAAGACATTTTCTAGTATTAAAGTGTTAAGAACTGGTAACAGGCAGAAAGTACCCATGTTAGTAGAAGTAATCCCTAGTAGCACTCTATTTACCTAATGCTGCACATTTATTTTATAACCAAGTACACTAAAACTCCTCAAATTTAAATGGATATGGAGTTTTTTTTACTTCCTCCCCCACCCGTGGTTTCTTGATTACAAATCTCTTAGCTGTCTTTTCATTGCTACAGAAGATTAATAGATATTATCAATACCCTTAACTCCCGTGTGGTTGGCATCTTTCATTTTCTCCTCTTGAACACGAAAACATGGAAAAGATATTCTGATGGAAAAGATATTCTCACTTTTAACAGGGTTCTACAATGCTTTCATGACCTTATTTTATAGATGATTTCATGATTAGAAGGTAGGTTTCATTCAAAGAAGTTCCATAATAATTGCATTCTGCTGCCTGCCTGGAATGTATATAATTTTGTGGAAGAAAAAAATCTGGAAGTTCAGCACTTTTGTGTTGTGCTACCCTTAATCTAACCTTTTTCTGATAAAACATAAAAGAGTAGGTTTGGAGATGTCGTTCACATCAACTACAAAATCCACATTGATCCCATTACAGCAAGAGGAAGAACAGAAGAGAGACAGATCAGGATTTAAGTCCAGCACTATACAAAGAACTGCCAGAGCACTTCTCATAAGAATTTGTATCTTGAAATGGCTTACAGCAAGTAAAAAGACACTTAGTCTTGCTCAACCCTGGCATTCAAAGATCAAAAGACAACCCCACAAAATCAAGGTTGATTTCAAGTTATGAGATGCTTTATTATAATCCTGTTTTTATTGGCCTTCTGAGAGTTCAGATTCATTTAAAGTGTGCTTTCAGGCTTTTCTCAGTGACCTAGAATCTCTGGCAAGAATACTTTAAATTACTGTAAAACACAGAGACATGTAACAGCTCTAGGAGATGAGAATATAATGGAAATATTTACAAGCATGAGAGATGGGTCAACCAGGATGCACAGTGATAAATCTAGATGGTAAAGGCCCTGCTCGTTTCTCTAGTAGTGATAGCAGTTATGAAAGTAAGAGGTAGAAAAAATGTATTAATTTCATGTTTCTCTTTCCAGTAAAGTCTTACTTCTTCCATTAAGTTTTTAGTGCTATGCACCATCTCGTTTTAAAAGCTTCAGCTCTTAGAAGTAGAGAACTATTCTATATCTATTACACTGACTTGTGTACTCGTATATTATTTTTTTCTGTATATGAGTCTTGTAACAGCCCACTTTCAGCTGTTTTCCTGCAGATACATAGATCATGACTGACAATTTGAAAAAAGATATGTAAGATTGTAAGCATGCCCCATATTTTGTGTTGACACTCTAAAACTTACATTTCTCAGAATACTGTTCATAAGCACAGTCTGAAAATCAGGTCTTTGAGAGATTTAACAGCTAATATTAATGCTGATGTCGGCTATTGAAAATACTTTCTTTCTGTTTAGTATTCAAAACTCTACTCTTTATTCTTATGAAGGAAAAGGAACAGGCAATGAATATAATAGAAAGGTTAATTTAACGGATATTCATGTAAGAAAAATGGAAAGGTCTTAAGACTGTTTCTCTCTTTCCATTGGGAGAAATAATTAAACTAGAGCAATTCAATTAGTATCTTCTTTACTTACACAAGGACTTATAAGTAGTTCAAATAGAAAATTTCATCTAAAGAAATAATGCAATATTTTTATGAATCAGCCTCATCAAAAAATAGCCCAATTCTCATCACTTGAGAATGTAATGCATATTAATACCTGACCTTAAACCGAATAGTAAAATTCAGCTCCAGAACTAGATTTTGGATTTCCTCTAGACTGAGGAATTAAGCTGTTTTTGCCATATATTTCTTTCTAACAATCAGAGGTAACTAATAATTAAAATAACTAAATAACTAAACAATTAAACAAATCCAAATTACAATCCAGAGATGTATAATATGACAGAGATCAAAAGTTGAATGCAGGGAAGTTTTTTCTGCTATTTTAATTCCCAGCCATGATCATTATTTTACTTATGGCAAACAGTCCCCAAAGCACAATAACTTTAATCTTTGTTATTACAGAATAGACATCTTTGTTCCTACTGAAATGAATCATATAATTACAAACTGGTTTTCCTTCCTCTATTTGGCTCACTCACTTCATTAATTGTTCCTGCACAATGTTCCTTGTTCTTTCATTTTTAAAGGTAGCTCTAATGAGAAACATGGTTTATTGTTTAAATGGCAGTAAAACTGAGGGTAAAAAGCCAAGATAATCACCTTTATTCCAAGAAACTATATAGTCAGAAATATATGAGACCTCCATGCTAGTATTGTTGCTTTTTAGGCTTAATGATTGGAATTCCATGAAAAATTTGAGACAAGGTAAGTACTGGACGTCTGGTAATGAAATAGTTCAACTATGATCCAAGTGGGGGGAAAATTACTCACAGAATACAGTATTTATGGCAGAAGATTTTAATGCTGAGTGAGGAAGAGGAAAGTAACGCTTTAAAAACAGTGTACCAAAATGAGCTCCAAACTTGCATTTACATGGAGAAAAAAGTAGTCACTGCCAAACAGCAGTCCCGCAAAATACTCCAGGTACATTGCTGAAGTGCTGGCATACTGCAATGACTCAGATAAACTACAGGGATCCAGTTTCCTCTGTTAAATGATAGAAATCTTTGTTCTATCAATGTATTTGCGTTTTTCCAAAGAAGCTGTGGGGTAACAACACAAGAAATACAGTTGATAAGAATGAACATGAAAGATACCTATGCACTGCAAGGCAGAATTTTGCTCATGCTGTTCTCCAGGCACTTTTTCAGAGTTTGCATCGCTGTGGAATTTTACTTATGAACAACTGGCCTGACCTCTTTTTAACTGAATAGCCTACCATACCCATTTTAGTCCTCCTCACAAAAACTAAGCATATAAGTATACTGCAGTGGGGTTTTTAAACAGGGCAAATATTTTAGAACTCTGTTTTATGACTTAATTACATATAATACACAAGCTATGTTACTTTTTTCCCTAATAAAATATATACGCTATAAAATAAAAATTATCTTCAAAAGTTTATTGGAATGTATTTAGAACAAAGATATTTAAATCTGTGTCACATTTTGGATAAGATGGTCCCAGACAGAGTACCTTGATTTATATTTTTAATACTGGAAGCAGTATTTGGCTTAGCATCTCTGCACAGCACTTGAAGCATGAGAGCACTGTGTATAGCTTTACTAATGGCTACACCCTCAGCAGACTAAAATCTGAAAAGTTAAGTGCCTGCAAAAAACCCCTTTATTTTCACCCACTATTTCATTCTAGCTTTTTTTCCACAGGGAAAAAACAAGCCTACAAAGATTCAGGATGATCACTATCTTTGTGGAAATTATCCATCGTAAGTAAATCCCAGTGATGCAGTACAATACAGGTGGCAAATTCTATGTAATAAACCATTCCAGATCTTGTACATGTGATGTAATCAATAGCCTGTTACCGCAGTCTTATCCAAAAAGCAAAGTAACAAAACTAGCAGATCACAATCTCCAAGCCAAGTCCTAAGCAAGAAAAACATGGGCTATGAGTTACACAGTACAAGTAATAATTCACCACTGTAAGGTTTTGTACAGCCTTGAAATCATCTGTACAATGAAATTCAAAATTTTTCTTTAAATGGCTTATATTCTTGAGAGCCATGAGTACTACACTGCTGAGTTGTGGTTTGTAATAAATAACTTAGCATAATTAGATTTATGGCTCGGGTATAAGCAGCAATAATAAAATATTTGTAAACATACAGTTCTTGAAATCGATGTAGCAAACATGTATAACAGCAGTAATGGTACCTCACCAGCATTTATTAACTTTCATGTTAGACTGTCCCTGAGGGTGTCCTGTTATCACAGCTTCTCCAAATTCCCTCATTCTCTGTCTCTTGACAATTAAAAAACAAGCTCCAGTCGATGCCCATTGTTTTAAAAGTCATCACCTAAAGCAGCACCTGCCAACATCCTTTATTTTTCTATTTTTGTGGAATGCATCAGGGGTGATTAAAAAAAATAAATTACATTTTAATCTAAGGCAGTTTGGATTCTTATTACTGTGTTAATAATCAACTAAAGTATAGTAATTTAATTCTGTTACTGTTTTTCTTTTCTACATTTTTTGTGCTTCATGTCAGACGAATGCACTCAGACACATATTTCAATTTTTCTTTTCCTGGATGGTATCTTTATATACCATCAAATGAACCATAAGCAAATATCAATATGTTCACTCTGGGAAAAGACATGTCCCATCTATTGAAAGTGATCACCAGTCATAACCATAGACAGGTCAAAGTAGTCTCCTGCTGTTCCAAACAGCATAGAGAACAGAAGGAGACTCCTGCAGGAGTGGACTCATGATGTTAGTTTGACCTTTTAAAATCAACAAAACAATATAAAGGAAATCAGTATGATTTTTGGTCAAAGCATAAATAGCTGATTGTGTTTTAGATAACCAGTATAACTGATCTATTTGTGTCCAACTAATTCAAATAATATTCAGGTATATTTTCATATGAATATTCAGGTGAATATTGGAATATTCAGGTGAATATTAGAATATTCAGGTGTATAGGTGAAACCCACATTTACCAGAACTGATTGAATACAGTTAAGTAATTTGATATGCTTATTTATAAAAGATAATAAGTATATCATGTCTCTGACAGTTATATCCTTTATATATGAACACACTAGGGAATATGTACCTTATTGCTATGAATATTGAAGCAATTTTGTTCAAACACTGTAAAGTATTTATAAGCTTTAAGGAAAATTCAGTGTGTACAATTATGAGTATTTGCTCCAGAAATGTAGTTCCAGTAACTGTACACATTCAAACTGCAAACAGAAACAAATGTGAACATGCTTGCTAATGATTGTCTCCTGTGATCAACGCCTTCTACCAACAAATTTTTTTGCAGCTTTTTTGGAGGGTATTCTAGATGTTGACAGGTGGTGGGACTGAAAAAGTCAGACTTGATTCATACAGTTATACTTATGTTGGTATTCCTTGACTGTTATGTATGAGAATGAATTCAGACAGAGTGTGGATTTATCCTAGATATATGTAACACAAGAAACTGTTCTGCCTTTAGCAATAATAATTTGCTCATTTTTTATACTAGCTAAACAAATAAATCCATCTGCTACCATGTTGCAAAATAGTGAAGGATTCTTACTGGTTCTATGACTGCTTGCCTGGGAAAAAGTGTTAATGTCTACCTCTCTGAAAAATTAGAATATTGAAGCTCACACATTGGCAGCAAATAGATTAAGGAAGAAAGATCTTGTGGTTTTATGAGAGGTTAAGTGTCAAATTACTCAGCATTGGTAAGCAGTGTAGAAGGAGATCCTAAATAAAACATAGGAGAGAACTTTTGTTTATGACATAGACTCTCTCCATCTCGAACAAATGCAGTAATTCTCTGAGCTAGCTGAGCCAAGAAATCAATCCATGTTTCCTCACGGGAGACCGAGTTTCAAACATCTACATTTTGTCTTATCATTTGGGAAAGTTGCTCCTTGAATAACTGCTCCCAAGGGTCTGTGCAGTGATACCTGGAAGGGTAGATACATGATTCTGCATATTTACTTCAACAATTAATTGTTAAAGTGGATTTAGCTACCTCTCAAATCCCAATCCAGACAACATTAGAGAATCTGTGCTGTTGCTGGCTTTGTAGAGTCATAAATTCAGTCACTTCAAATACCATATTTACACCATGAAGTTAATAGCACCTATTCATTCTTTGAAAGGCCTTTTAAAACTAAATTAAGTGTTGGAAGAGATTAGCCTTTTACAAGTCCATACATGTGGAGAGATGCTCCACTGTCAATACTTTCACCTCTATAACACAGTCCCGAATCCTAAGATATATGGCTGGCATACAGTTGTACGCTGTTTCAGTTAATCTTTCCTTGTAGTGGCTGCAATGCTGTATTCACAAAGTTCCAAGGTTTGTAGATAGGTACACTATGTCAGATGGTCTAAGAAAAAAATAATACCTCTTCCTAAAACAGCTGTCTCTCTTTTAAAACCAATCTATAAAATGTCATCTTATTTTTCATGTGTCTTCTAGAAAATACAGTGATGTTAGTTCAAGCCATTCAAATAGGGAAATGTATCAAGTCCATAACCTGGCCAGTATGGACATTTACGGCAAACAGAAAAATATTAATGGGCTGATATCAGATTCAGGTTGATATAATAGTAAAAGGTCTATATTTTATGGAGATTCTTGACAGCTTTTAAACATCTTTAAAACAAGTTTTAGAGACTAAACCCCTGTATTGCTAGTAGTTTAGGCCAGTACATACCAGATGATTAGCTTCACTACATCACTGTAACTACATTGTGACCACCTGGCAGTAATTCACTGAAGTGTATTCTTCACTTGGCCAGTGAAGAAGTCTACTTTAGTAACTAATAAAAGTTATCAATTGTTACCGACTTGTTTTGTTTCCTTTTTTCTTTGCTGTTAAGAAAATACATCTATATTAGTTAGGCCAATTAGAATCTGTAATGATAAAGTATGTTACTTTCAGTACATACGGAAATTCACAGAGGAGGAAGTTATAATAAATTTCAAGGAATTTAAGCTTGGATTGCTTCTGTTACTTTTAAGAAGTAGGCACATGTAATACACAGCGTAAAGCAGATTTTGTAATATTTTCATGGAAAAACTGGTGTTATTTTTTCATGTTCCTAATAATGTATTTTTTTCTTCTGAAATCCTCTTATAAGAATTTATCATCAGTGTAAACATCATCAATCTAGATATAATATATTAAAACCCAAAAGGATTGTTGATGTTCTTTTGCTTTATACCCTTTGGAAGTAGCCCTGAATAGAAGCACAATACAGTCTAACAGGCTTTGCCACATTCTGCCTGTTAGAGGTAAAAGTCACGTATCCCTGTTTCTCATCACAATGAGTGGGCCCATTACCTTTCATACAGAATTTCAGGATGCTATTTCTTTCATTTTCATAGGAATCCATGTACCTGTTACTCTATCAAATAAAATAAACAAATTGAGATCTATATTACTGTTTTGTGCTGTTCAGAGCAAGAAAGGATGAAGATGGGGTACCAAGTACTCATAGAAATGTTAAAATTTTCCAAACATTTAGTGCATTTTAATGTAGTTATTTTTTCATCTGTATATTTATGTTGGAAAGCACAGTGTTTGCTGATCGTTCTTCAGCTCAGCTGTTCAAAATGTTTCCTACAGCCGGATAGGTAAATTAGCCACTCACACAGCAAATAGTCAAAGTGAACAGTTTGCAAATATCTCACAAGCTGACATTTGTTCATGTAAATTCCTGGAAAAATACTTATGAACAGCAAATATATTAACAGAAATCTGAGTCAGATCATAGATCTCTGTTGACCAGTGAATATCACAAATGCTCTAGTCCCCATTTTTTAAATTTGGATGTTGATGAACCATAGGCCTGAAGTACACAGTGAAGAATACAGATTCTTATATTTTGGAAGTATGTCTGTTTGCATGTGTTCCTTTTCCATCGACTATAGATATTATATCTGTAGTGACTATTTCTTTGTCCTATAACTATTGCACTATTACCTCAGGACCATCCCCTACAATAATAATAATCATCAGAGAAAAAAAAAAATCAAAAGGATAAAAAAAATCCTCATTGTTTTTCTCTATGTGAGATGGTTCCATTATTTCTCTGTGTAACCAATCTAGAAGATCAAATGAGCTTGTGAATGGTATGCCCAAAATTTTCAAAAGTATTTCAGTATTTTAAGCAATACTACAAATTAAAAATAATAAAAAATTCTATTCAAAATCTTTACGTACAGTAGATTTTGAGTTCTTAAAAAAGTTGGCTCAGCTTCAAATATACCTTGATAAGAATAAAACACGGTTTTAATGACAAAGAGATTAATAACAAGAAAATACAATGTAAAAAGTATTTTGTAAGTTGATAAAGTGGTCATGACACTTTACACTTTTGGCAGTGTTTACTGATGACTGTTCAGCAAGTCTGAAACACAGTGTTGCTGAAATTTGGAGGTAACACAGAAGAACAGCTGCAGGTAAAAACTCAAGGCATTATCATGGGAATCATTAAAGAACTGGGAACCATGAATTTCCATAAAAGACATAGATCTAAATTTATTTATTTTATCCTCATAGCCGCTCCCCCCCCAAAAACCCCCCAATAAACCAAG
>VXBA01005753.1:1139479-1227616 GCA_013399895.1 Serilophus lunatus | reverse complement strand
CCAACCCAAAGGATTCTGTGGTTCTATTCTAAACTTTCCATGTTGGAGGCCTATTTGGCAAAATAAAAAGGCTGTAGCTGAGAAAAATGTATTAATAATTGTTTTATTTAGCTGTGGACACTGCAGCTACATAAAGAAAAGAAGATGAAATATTGGGAAGCTTATTTTGTGGGAGCATTTCAGCCTGTGTTGGCTGGCTGAGCTTAGACAAACCCCAGGCTCTCTCCACCGTGCACAGAAACCTTCCAGGGGCTTTGTGGGAATCTTGTGCTGGGATCTGGCTGTGCAGGTGTGTCCTGGGCATGGGGGTGGATGCGTGTGTGCATGTGTTTTATTATGAAAGGCTTTACTTTTCCATGTGCAGCAGTGACAGCACCCCAGAGGAAGGCAAAGCTGGGACTATCTCATACAGTCTTTGCGCTGCATCTGCACTTTGTGTCTCTGTGCCAATGTTGTTGCTCTGCTCTCCCTCCTCGGGATTATTGGGGGGTTGTAACATTAAATATAATGACTGTCTTTGAAGTTCAGACTTCCCAGCTGAGACGGTTTTTCCATGTTGGCAGTTAAGCTGCAGCCTCCTTCCATGAACGGCGGGCCAAGGAAACAAACTCTCAGCTCCACATCTGAAGCACTTCCATGGAGTCAAACGGCTGCTTCCACCCTGGGTGAAGCCTCACCCCAGCCCTCCCTTGGTCCCACTGGTGTCCTTGGGCAAAATCCTGTGGGACAATGCTGTCCTGTGGCTGTGGGTGATGGTCTCCAGCACGGGGACACTGCTGTGCCACAGCATTCCCCGCATGCTGGGAAGTGGTGAGTCACAGCAGCAGCTTGAGGGAGACTTCAAATACTCCAGCAGGTCTGGCAGGAATATTTATACACCTGCATTTTCAAATCTGCTCTACTTTCTCACTTTATAAATACATGGGATCCCGGTGAACACTTGGCCCAGCAGAGCCAGGCCTGCCCCTTTTTATTTGATGAACCAGCTGTTTTTCTGACCTGTTCACAGAAACATATTTGTGTGGGTTGATTTTGCAGTTCACTGGGAAAAAGAAACAGATGACAGGTCATATGTGCATTTTTGTTATGTGTATAACTGCACACAGAAAACTCCCTTCCCTCCAATTCCTTGTTTATTTTGCATGAAGGGAAGCAACACATAAAATGCTTCAAGAAGGAGGTGGAGGCGCTGCTAATGCTACTTCTTTTTAACAAACGGGCACAAAATCAGCTCATACAGATGAGATTTTGGGGGTCTGTTTGCAGATCATCATGGGCTGCTACACCATGTGATAGTCTATACAAGGGATGGCCCCCTCAAATTCATTCCTTTGTTTTTAGCTTCCACAACCCTGCTTCCATGTCTAACCTGGCACTGGCATTGGAGATTCATGCTGGGATTTTCCAGGGATCTCTGACAGCCCTTTGTGGCACTAAAATGACAGTTTTTGTAGATGGTTGAGTCAAGAACTTACCTGCTTTTGTGAGCGACAGATAGAGGCTCATTCCTCCCTCATGAAGTTTGACAGGAACTAATGAAACAAAACAATCTCAACCAGCTCCTAAAATTGTAACAGGCCATCAAGGAATATAATGTCAAGACTGAAAGAGGAAAACATTTTGATACCCTATTATGGCCTTTCTCCAGCCCTGTAACCTGCTGAGAATTAGGCTTTAAAACACTGTGCTGGCCAATGCCTCTGAACTTGGACTTCTATTTATTCTTCATTGAGCTCTAAATAAGCTGCATTATGGGCCTTTCCAAAGGGAACATGGAATATTACATGGAAAACCTCAGGTTAAAGCCCTGACACTTTGTGTAGGCAGCAAAAGGTAATTGCTTGTAACACCTCAAGTGTTGTGCAGTCCCCAACATGAGGAACTTCGTTTCACCCAAATCACTGGCATTAGACAAGGGAGAGGATTTACTCCTTGAAGGCCCCAGATTTCATCTTGCCAGTTTTATTCTTTGTAATTACCTTAAGAAGGCATTTGTTATTTAATATTTTGTTTGATTTCTGGTTGTATTTGGGCCCAAATTAAAAGAAGTTCTACTAAAAGGAAAAAGCGAAAGCACTACCAAATGGCTCATCCTGGTAAACATTCACATTTCACCAGCTGCCTAAAAGAATCACAGTGTGTTTTTACAGCCATCTGCCCCTTCCATTTCATCAGCAGTCCCATTCAACTCCTCCTTTTGGGCAACAATTGGTATTTTAAAAGAACTTATTTTCATGTGTGTGTTTTTATGTGATTTCACAGCCAAGCCAAAAGGAAGAAGACAAGTTACAGTCTACAACTTTCTTGGGAGAGGGAGAAGAGAGGCAGGGACTGAGCTCTGCTCTGTGGGGCCCAGGGCCAGGAGCCCAGGGAATGGGCTGGAGTTGTGTCAGGGCAGGGTCAGGGGGGATCTCAGGCCAAGGGGCTTCTTTGCCCAGAGGGTGGTTGGGCAGTGCCCAGGCTCCCCAGGGCAGTGGGCACAGCCCCAAGGCTGCCAGAGCTGCAGGAGGGGTGGGATGATCCTCGGGGGACTCTTGGGGATGGGCCTGTGCAGGGCCAGGAGTTGGATGGATGGTCCTTGGGAGTCCCTTCCAACTCACCATATTCTGGGATTCTGTGAAGTTAGCAAAAAAATCCCATTTCCCAAAAGAGAGTTTGATATCCATGATCCTTTTGGATCAACATTCCAAAGGCAGGGGATGTGCTCCAGCCAATGCCATCAAGCACTGGAGCAGCACTAACCCAAATAATATCAGCTATGAGGTTTTATTTCATTTTCAAGAATAATCTAATACTTTAGGCTTCCTTTGGAATTTTACCCAACTTTTCCTTTCTCTGCAGAATTTGGAAGCAGCTTTATTTGACACTCCCAGGGAGATGGACTCTGGGCAGGACACTTGTGTGACCCACCTGCATCCACGACTCCTCCCAGGGGAGTGAGTGGCTTTGCTGTGGAGGGGAGGATGTGCCTTCTCTGCCTAAACATTTGCTGTTGTTTTCACATGCAACACACGAACACAGCCCCCTTCACTCCCTCATCAGCCAGACAACCCCAGCTGGATTGGCACCAGAAATTACCACTTAATCCTCGGCTGAGCCAGGTGCTGAATATATAGGAGAGGAATCATTTCCAAGTTGTGTGCCAAGCTCATGTTCTCTACAGTGGGGCCCCACTTGGAGCTGAGGAAGAGCTGGGGCTCCAAATCTTGGTGTCATGGGATGCTCTGGGCAGAGAATCCACTGCTGTTGGCTGGAGGTGCTGAGACAGCACCGATCTTGTTTAGCTCTGGAAATAGATCTGCACCTGCTGTTAACGTCAGCTCTGCACCAAAATGCTGGCCAAGGGTGGAAATAACCAACAAGAGAGATCTTGGAAATACACTCCATTCTTCCTCCCTATCAAGGAAACAACCCAGACAAGGAATCTAAATCTTTCTGACCACTCAGACAGGATACTACAAATGTTAGAGAGACAAACCCCACACAATTGAAAACTGTGTAACAGACTCACCTAAACTAAAAAATGAGGTAAAAGATCCAGGTATAAATTGACCTGAATCTACCTGAAGAACTACCAGGGTAATTAAATGATCTTGCATATGCCAAATTACAGCTTTCCTACTCTCACTTGGGCTTGTGGGTTCCAGGCTTGCCAGAGCACTGTCTGTCTCCTTCTGTCCCCTGGTTTGCATCTGCTGCCCAGGATCACAGTTGCAGCTGACTGTGGTATTTATTCTGTGAATGAAAGTAATAAAAGATGGCATAAATAAAAATTTCAAACTCAACTAATCATTTTAAACTTTTTATTCTGGATTATTACTTGAGCTGCTTGAAATTCAATATCTGGTTTGCAAAGTAGTTCGACAATGCCTCTAAGTTAATCTTCAACCACTGTGACTTCCAAAATCATATGACATTTTTCAAAATCTTTGCCCATGAATTTAGAGTGAGGCCAAAATTTCTCATCTCTTCCAGGAGGCAGGGAATGTTTATCCCCAGGCAAAGTTGGAGGGATACATTTGGAAGAACCTGCTTTTGAAGGCCTTTACAAACCATCTACAAGCAACACATTATATATGTTGCTAAGAAGGAGCTGGGAAATTAACAGGGATACACATAGTAGTAAAATCCACATACACAGGAAATATAAATGCAAAGAGAGCAAGTTCAGCTGTCTCTGTGTGCCGGTTTACCCAGCTGTGGGTTTGAGGTCACTGCACCACAGGCTTCAAACTAATGTTTTCATGTCATGTACACAAGTAACATTTCAGCTCAAACCAGTGCCCACTTGGTGCCCAAACCTTCCTGTCTGACAAGGCTCTTGCCTTGCTGCAAGCCCAGTCTGAGCAGACACAGTCCCTGTGTGACTGGGAGGAGCAGAGGGCTCAGGGAGGGAGTTCTCACTTCCAGCCCAGACCCTCCCTGGCCAACGTGCCCCCTGCTCCCACTGAGGATTTACTGGGAATCAGGCTGGATTTGTGCTAACTCTCCTCAAAGATGGAAAAACAAAGCCCCTGGTTTGGCACAGGTTACCCTGAACTGTCTCAGGATAAGCTAAAATAAAGCTTGTCTCAGGTTTGTGTCCCCATTGGCCTTGACCTCTGAGGGCCTTGTGGTTCACAGCAACGCTGGTGCCCTTCCCACACCATAGCACTGGCTGAGAAAAACATCCAGTCATACATCCAGTCCATGAGGCTCCTGAAAAAACAGTGCTGATTTTCCTTAAAAAGGGATTTCATCTGGATGCCTGTTGTACCACTGCAGGAGCTGAGAGGGAGCATGGCCCAGCATATTTGGATTGTGTCACATGGGACAAGTTAAACACCCAGCGATGGGCTCAGGAATTGCCAACATGTCATAGAGACAGTGGAAGAAGTGAAAGTCTGGCCAGCTCTCACATGAATGTGTGTTGGCTCCAGCATTCCTGCTGGAAGTCGATGTGGCAACTTGAATTTCCTCATTTCACTCCTCTTGTTTCAGTTATCCGGTCATGGAGTGCAAAGGCAAAACAAAAGAAGAGCACCCAAGGTATGTGATTAATCACTCCCAGCAAACAGCCAGGGGCAAGTCACAGCAGATAATTCACCAACACTCTGCTGAAACACTTTGGGATGGGGTGTTCAGCCAGCTCTGACCAGCAGACTCCTAGAAATGAGTATTTGCAGGAAACTCATCAACAGGAAAAAAATATGGGATTTGTTACTGGCATCTTTTCCAGTTCTATTATTTGCCTAATATGGCAAAACATGGTCAAGATGAAGCAGAAGATGCAAAAAAACCATGCTTTGTTCACCAGAAAACCAGCTGGGTGTGAGGATTGGAGAAGAGAATGTTTGATGGAGATCTCACAGCACCTTCCAGTGTCTGAAGGGGCTACAAGGAAGCAGGGGAGGAAATGGAGCGAGAGGACAAGGGAGAATGGGTTACAACTGACAGAGAACAGGATACGTATTGGGAAGAAATTCTGGCACAGGGTGTCCAGAGAAGCTGTGGCTGCTCCATGCCTGGAAGTGTCCAAGCCCAGGTTGGAAGGGGCTTGGAGCACTCTGGGATGGTGGAAGGTGTTCCTGCCCGTGGCAGGGGCTGGAACTGGGTGGTCTGTAAGGTCTCTTCCAACCCAGGGCATTCTGTGATTCTTTGATTCAATCCCACCTGGAAGGACTCTTGACTTTATTTCCAGGCAGGATTCAGATCTCTCTCAGCTTTGCTTAAACCAGTCCCTGACACGTCTCAAATTTTCCAAAGCATATGCTGCCAGCTGCACAGAGCCCTTGTGAAAGCCCAGCCATCCAATGTGGTCCCTGAAGGGGGGCTGAACCCTCCTGGAATTAACTCCCCAGAGCAAAGATCCTGGCTGCAGGTTTGCTGTTGTCTCACAGTGGCCATCAGATGTAGGAGGAAAAGAAAGCCTGGAGAGCAACAGATCTTACCCAAGATCACCAGTGGAGACACACTGATCTGCAAACTTGTTTCCTTCATGGGCTCCCTCCCACCGCAGCGCCAGTGTCACCTGAAACACAGATGGACCAGCACACAACATACAGCTGTAAACAGATCACATAGAACAGTGTTTCATTTTGTACTCTCAGCTCGCCAGTAGGTATTAGGCCACGTGTCTGGTCGTGACAGAGAGAACTTAAGCCCTGGAATAGAAGCTACAAGGTTTTCTTTTTATATGGATGTGGAAGAAGGGCCCCTAAGTGAGATCAAGGCCCTGTTGTGGCCAAGTGGAAAAGATCCACGATGCTCATGGTAGGGGGTGGAACAAGATGATCTTTAAGGCCCTCCCAACCCAGACTGTTCTATGGTTCTGTGGTTCTCTGAATGGAACCGGGGCCTCAGCCCTGAGTGAGGGATGTTTCCCACCACCCACTCAGAAGCTCCTCCAGCTCCAGCTCTTTCTCTTGGCTGGGATCTTTACCCAACCATTCAAGTGCCACCTGAAACAGTGTCATGGCAGAGGTGTGAGAAACAAGCCCACAAATATTATAATTTTTAATGCAATTTATTATAAAACAAAGGCAAGCAGCGCTGGGCGCACGACTCAGCAATTCTCCAAGTCAGAGGCTGTTATGGGTTTGAAATTAGATTTTTCTGGGGAAGGGGGGAAATGTTTGGATTGTTCGCTTGTTAGATAAAAACAGGGTTTTTTCAGACATGAAGGAAAGCCGAACTTTCAGAATTTGTGGAGCTTCTCCCACCTGTCCTCCGCAGCCGGGAGGGGGGAACCAGGGGATGTGCAGGGTGGCGTGAGGCCAGGACCGGGTCCAGGACCATCCCAGCTGCTCTCCTGGGCTCCCGCTCACCAGTGTGTGCAGGGGGTGTCTTCCCCACAGCTGGGGCGGCTTAGACCGAGACCAGTGGTACCCCCCTAGGAGCGGTGGGCACGGAGCTGTTCCCGTTCTCCATATACCTAAGTCCCAGCATTTGCGGGGTTTCTCCCGCTCATCCTCTCGGCAGGACCACTCCTACTGCCCAGTCCGTGTGGTGGGGCGGTGGCAGGCTGGCGCAGGGATGGAGCTGTATCGTTCCCTGCGGCAAAGCGGGGCGAGGGGGCCCCTGTCCTCGTGCCGGCAGTGGCGAAGCTCAGTGGCTGCGCCCGCTGTGCTCATGTCCGCCCCGCGCCGCAGCGAGCTGGGCTGGGCTTGGCGGTGGCTCAGGCACAGAGCCTGTGTCCTGTGCGGCGCGGTGGTGCGGAGCGGCGTGAGACAGTGGCTTCTTCCGGCGGGCTGCTGGCAAGAGCCCCACCAGAGGTGACCGCGGCACTGTGGCCCCTGCCCGCGCTGCTGGGAGGTGTGTGAAGGCAGCTGCTCCCACAGGCAGGTGGCAAGGGCCCCATGGGCGGTGCCGCTGGCCCCGGGAGTGTCCCGCAGCTGCCAGCGGTGGTGGCCACCAGCTCCCGGAGCCTGAGCACATGGCGGGTTTGGCAGGGGCCACCATCTTGCCTATGGTGAAATCCCAGGCAGAGGGGCGGCGCCCAACACCACCGACCAATAAGAAGACAGCCTGGCTGAGAAGAGGAGTCCAAGTTCACGCAATATCAGGAGCCAATATGAGCCAGAACCCCAAAAGTCCTGTCTCTTTTGGCTGGCTCGCGTGGTCCAGGTAACATCAAGTGCCATTCCTCCTGGTCCCTCCTGGCTCCTGTTATCACACAGCACCATCAGAGCTCCACCAGTGCCACCAGGAGTTCACTCAGCTGCAACAGTGTGGTATTGGTTCCCTTTGGGTTCCTGGGGGGCAGGTGCTTCTCACTGTTTTTATCTTTCAGAGGCTCCAAGACCGGGAGAGTGCCATCATCACAGTGGCTTTCCTTTCCTTCCCCCTGCTCCTCAGCCCACCAGCTGGCTTTGAGGAGCAGTTTGTTTTTTCTTTTATTGCTTGACATTGTCAGGTTTTGTATTATGTTGTATTTTGTTTAGTGTCTGGAGATTCTATAAGGTCTTTAGAGCCCTAGGAAAATAAACCTGTTGCTTATTGTTGAATCTATTCAGTCTTTCGTCACTGTTGAGCCCCTTAGTGGTTCAAACCACCACAGAGGCGCAAAGGGTCTTTAGATAGGTCGAGTTTTTATAACAAAATTGTCACAAAGGCGGGAGGGATTATTACAATTTCTTTAAGGTAGGAGGGAAATTATTCTCCTCCCCTCTGGAATTTGGGTAGAGGGTATTTATTGCTTTTGGGGGCTCTTGAGGCCAAAGTAGAGCTCTTATCCTCTTTTTGAACTTTTCAACTCTCCTGAAAAACTGGCTTGAGTTCTTCTTGCTTGGCTCTGAAGGTGGTGTTATCTTTTGGTGAATCAATTTATGGCCTGTCTAGGAAATTCTTGAGATAGTTCCTGCAGAGAGGTGTCTGTTTCTTCAGAGTTTCAGGAAGTCACTTTCTAAACAATGTGTCCTTGTACTAATGGCATTTAGCAGGAGGGGCTCATTAAAGCTCCCATTCATTGAAGTAAAATCTTATTCCAAATTACACTACTGATACATCTGAACACTATAATATGAATTCTACTTATTAATGAAAGCATAACTCTATTGATAAAGCCACTATATTTCACACATCTATACCAATACATCTAGATATCTACTAATACATCCCAACATTATAATATAGATTCTACTCACTAGCGAAAGCAAAATTCTATCAACAGCACCACTATATTTCTCAGAAGTTAGGCCTAGGAAATAGCCTGATAAAGCCAGGCTGTAGAAAAGCTACCAAGCTTTCACCTGTAGAAAGCTACTAAAGCACAAGGAGAATGCAAAGCCACTGTCACTGATAAAGGGACATTTCAGGCAGACAGCAACTAGAAAATAAACTAAATACAACACAGAAAAGAACAAAGCACAAGGTAGTTCATCTCTAAATCTGCTCTGAAGCTTTATTCCAAATAAATTAGTCAGCTCTAAAATTAATTACTTAAATACAGTATCTCTGTTAACTTTCCCTTTTCCATCCATGCACTCCCAAAAAACCCCACAGGGAAAAAAAGAGCGCGGGGTTTTTGTTGTACCTGTTTTAATCACAGAATCCCAGAATGGTTTGGTTTAGAAGGGATCTTAAATCTCATCCTGTTCCACCCCCTGCCATGGGCAGGGACACCTCCCACTGTCCCAGGTGGCTCCAACCTGGCCTTGGACACTTCCAGGGATGGGGCAGCCACAGCTTCTCTGGGCACCCTGTGCCAGGGCCTGCCCACCCTCACAGAGAACAATTTCTCCCATATATGTAAAATGTTTCCCCTCTTTTCAGTTTGATGACAGTGCTAATCCTGGCATCAAAATGACACTCAGCAATTCAGGGCACTTTGTGCACACCTTCACATCCTGGGATGGGGTTAAACAGGGCCCCAGAATATCTTAAATGCAACACTTCTAGTGCAAATGCCTTCAGGCTTCTTATTTCCCCAAGGATTATGCAAAGCCAAAAGATCTCCTCAGATGTGTAAATATGCAGAAGAAGCAGAACAGAAGCAAGAAGCCAGTTGGTGTTTGCAGGCTGTAAACTGCAAATCCCCATGTTTAGGGACTGTGTGCACCCCCGCAAACTGAGAGGGACACTCAGGGACTCTCCTTGTCCATTTTCTTGCAGTAACAGGATGAAGACTATTTGTCCTACAGAAATTGTGTGTTTCTCGTGCTCCTTCTCTCTTGGAAGTACCACAATCTGCTTCCTACAGTCTCCCCAAGCAACTCTAAAGCCCCAGGTGCTGTGAGGAGGGCACGTGAGAGACATGGGCAGCATTATCCTGCCCCTCAAGGTGTCTGAATTAGCTCAGGCACTTGCCAGCCACATACCTGCTGCTCCCAGGCCCCATCAGCCAGGCTTTGAAGGGAAAATTAATTTATTCTTCAGCATCACTCTGTGCCTTGCTGGTCACACAGGGCTAATTTTGGTATTGCTTTCATTGCTGCCCTGAATATAAGATTTTTCTCCCTTCATTCCAATTTTTCCAATCCCTGTCAAGGCAACTGGTACAGGCATTTCTGTCCTTTCCCTTTGGTGAAATGTGATCTTCAGCAAAGTAAAGTTTGACCTCACTTGCCTTCAGGCCAGCACAGCTTTCTCCTGAGGCATCCCTGGCACTGGGCACACAGCAGGTTTTTGCCACAGCAATGAGGGTGCTATTAGTGAAAAGACAGTATTTTTTAACAATGTGCACACTCCCCAACCTGTGCCAGAGGGGCTGCAGAGTCCCACCCAAAAGCCAGAGCTGGGGAGCAGTGCAGCCAGGGCATCCCCAGCAAGAGATTGAAACTGAACTACAGCCTCTCCCTTTTTTTGACAAATACATAGAGATATCTCAGCCCCAGGATCCAGCCTGGCACTCTGCTTAACCACATGCTTGCCTGAAAAAAAAGAAATTTTCCTATGGGAACAAAACCGCTTCCACAGCAATCCCTTTTCAAGTCCTGCTTGTCATTAATTTCCCGGACATGACATCGCCATCTCCTGAGCTCCTTTCCCAGCCCTGTAGGCCAGTAGCTGCCTCCATAAGTTTGGCAGATGGATGTAATGCTGCAGCTCATCCAGGTGTTTGTAGCTCTGTGCTGCTGTGCCCAGCTCTTGGAGCTGATCCCTGTTTCCTCCAAGCCTTTCTGCTGGAGAAAGGATCTGTGGCTGTGGCAGTTCACTGAGAACACACTGCTCCATCCTCTCCATTTATCTCTTCCCCTCAGAGCCAGGCAGTTTGCCCTTTCTCAGCCTTATCTGCAAATTTAAAAGATCTTCTTGTGTATGAGATCAGGAACCACGTCTCTGTGGCAGCATCTTGTCCCTCCTGTGCCTGCCCACGTTTTCTCCTCCAGTTTTCATTTGCATTTGGGCTTTTCATTGGTGAATTTGCAGAATTTTGCCAGGTTTTGACAACAGCAACACAAAGAGACAAAATGTAGGGGTACATGTACAATGCATCCCAGAATCTCAGAACATGCTGAGTTGGAAAGGACCCCCAAGGATCATCCAGTCCAACCCCTGGCCCTGCACAGGCCCATCCCCAAGAGTCCCCCCTGTCCCTGAGAGGATCATCCCACCCCTCCTGCAGCTCTGGCAGCCTTGGGGCTGTGCCCACTGCCCTGGGGAGCCTGGGCAGTGCCCAACCCCCCTCTGGGCAAAGAAGCCCCTTGGCCTGAGATCCCCCCTGACCCTGCCCTGACACAACTCCAGCCCATTCCCTGGGCTCCTGGCCCTGGTCCCCACAGAGCAGAGCTCAGTCCCTGCCCCTCCTCTGCCCCTCCCCAGGGAGTTGTCCCTGCACTGAGGTCTGCCCTCAGTCTCCTCTTCTCCAGCTCAACACACCAAGTGCCCTCAGCTGCTCCTCACACCCTTCCCCTCCAGGCCCTTCCCCATCTTCATTCCCTCTTTTGTTCACTCTCCAATGGCTCAATATCTTCCTTATATTGTGGTATCCAAAACCTTTGCCCCAAATCTACAGCTGAAACCCCCTGTCAGTCCAGCTGAGATGGTCTAATCCCGAGGAAGACCTTGGTGCAGTAGCGCCCTGCACTGGTCCATCCTCAGACATTATGCAAGGCACAAGGCTCTGTTCCTCCAGCCTGCAGCTCCCCAGCAATGAACAGGGATAGTTGAGCCAACAGTGCTCACTGGCAGCCACCTGGGCTGATCCCCCAGTGTGGGCAGCAGGGGAGGGGGGGATTCTGCCCCTCTGCCCTCTCAGATGAAACCCCACCTGCAGAGCTGCTCCAGCCCTGGGATTCCCAACATAAGAAGGCTGTGGAGCTGCTGAAGTGAGCCCAGAGGAGGGACTAAGATGCTCTGAGAGCTGGAGCCCCTCTGCTCTGGAGCCAGGCTGGGAGAGCTGAGGGTGTTCACCTGGAGAAGAGAAGGATCCAGGAAGAGCTTGGAGCCCCTTCCAGAGACTAAAGGGGCTCCAGGAGAGCTGGAGAGGGACTGGGGACAAGGGACGGAGGGACAGGACAAGGAGGAATGCCTTTGCACTGCCAGAGGGCAGGGAGAGATGGGATATTTGGTAGGAATTGCTCCCTATGAGGGTAAGGAGGGAGGCCCTGGCACAGGGTGCCCAGAGAAGCTGTGGCTGCCCCATCCCTGGAAGTGTCCAAGGCCAGGTTGGACAGGGCCTGGAGCAACCTGGGGTAGTGGAAGGTGTCCCTGCCCTGGAATGGGGTGAACTTAAAGGTCTATTCTATCCCAAACCATTCTGTGATTCTGTGGTTCTCTGACAGTGTCTCCTCTCTTTTTGGGCCATATTTGTTCAGAAAAGTCTGGTCATGCAAGTACACACAAACTTTTTTATTTTAACTGTTTCTCCAGCATATCCAGACTCAGCATTTGTTCCATTTTCAAGATACCACAGAACAAGTTTTTCTGAAATAGAAGATTTGGAATCCACAGAAAAATCAAGCAAAACCCAGGCTGGAATGACCTCACCACCTGAAGCCATGTCAACCAACATGGCAAGACAGCAGGAAGCCTTAGGAGGGTGGTAAAATTAAATTTTTCCCAAGCAAAACATTTTTATTACTTTGATAACCACCAGCATTTTGTTTTGACATTAAGATTCCAGTTGAGATAATGGGAAACGGCAGCTTTCTGTTAAAAGCTTTTTTTTAACAGCACCATTCAAAGAGCTCAGAAGCATTTGCTCCATTTCTGTTGGAGAATTTCACCTACAAGCAGCCCTATATGTTATGTGTTTTAAAAAATATTTCCATATGCTAAAGGAATGCAAATGGTTGCCAAGGAAAGGGGCTGTTACAGCAGCAGACTGGGGCTGTTTTTCAAGGAAAAACTGCTGCAGAAACGAGGTATCCACAGAGGTGCACTAAAGCAACACTAACTGCAGTGACCTTGAGATGACCTAGACCTCCTCATATTACAAAAATGAAAAGGGAGTTAGAAAATCTGAGGCCAATTAGGTGCCTTTTTTTTTTTTCCTGGAGACATGATGAAATTTCCTGAAACAAAAACTTTAGCAAATTCTATAAAATACTTCTAGCTTTGGTGGAAAAATAAATTATTGCCTTTTTATCTCCTCATTCCTGAGGCACAGAACTGGCTCACTTCTGTTTGTGCAGATGGATTGGAGGGAAAACACCCAAAGAAGGGCCAAGTGGTGAGATTCTTGGCACAAGCAATTAAGTGTGAAGTTATTCTCAGGGCTGCCTATTTGTTATTGCAGCAGGAATCATTAAGATTATATGGAAAGATATTGTCTGGGAAAAAGTGTGAAGTAAGGATTATATGTCCTGAAATGTGATTAGTGAGCAAAGCATCATCTGTCCTCGACAGGGGCTCTCTGGAGCTGCAGTGGCTGCTCTCAGGTGGCTCCCAGAACATTTTTGGGCTGAGCTTCACTTCTGAGCCACATCCAGGAGGCCCAGAGGCAGAAGAGAAGGTTGGCTCCCCCCTGCCCTCCAGTGGTCCACATTCATCCACATCCATCCCTCTGGATGTCCCTGGGATGAGGCTTCTGGTGGGTTTGAGGTGCTGCAGAGCATAACTCATGTCATGCATGGACAGCAGCTGATCCCAGGGGAGGGTTTGGTGCTCAGCAGCTTCCCATTATCCCAGCCAAGCAGAGGTGGGGTGATGGCTCAGCCTCCTGTGAGCACATCCCACATTTTCTAAGGGAGCTGCTGCCCACGGTGACATACCCAACAGTCCAGGGCCTGCTTCATCCACATGGGCTGAGCAAGAGCCACACTGATCTCACAGAATCCCAGAATATGGTGAGTTGGAAGGGACCCCCAAGGATCATTGCCCCCTCAGCTGAGACCCCACCTGCAGAGCTGCTCCAGCCCTGGGGAACAGCACAGGAAGGACATGGAGCTGCTGCAGAGAGTCCAGAGGGGGCCCCAAGGTGATCAGAGGGATGGAGCAGCTCTGCTGGGAGGAAAGGCTGGGGGAGCTGGGATTGTTCAGCCTGGAGGGGAGAAGCTTTGGGGGGGAAGTAATTGTGGCCTTGCAGGTCCTGGAGGAGCTACAGGAAAGATGGAGAGAGACTATTTCCAAGGGCCTGGAGGGACAGGACAAATGGGAATGGCTTCCCACTGCCAGAGGGCAGGGTTAGATGGGATACTGGGAAGGAATTGTTCCCTGTGAGGGTGGGCAGGCCCTGGCACAGGGTGCCCAGAGAAGCTGTGGCTGCCCCATCCCTGGAAGTGTCCAAGGCCAGGCTGGAGCCACCTGGGACAGTGGGAGGTGTCCCTGCCCATGGCAGGGGGTGGAACAAGATGATCTTCAAGGTCCCTTCCAACTCAAACCATTCTGGTATTCCATGATTTTGATCTGGAAGTTGGCCCTGAGGCTCCCTGGAGAACTCCTGGAAATCCGCCAGACTCTTGGTGCAGGACAGAGGACAATCTATATCCTGCTGGAATGAGCTCTGCCCATCCCCACTGCCCAACGCTGTGTTGTTTAATTAAAGCTGGAAGCCTTTGGCTCCATATCCCACACTGTTACACACCTTGAAAACAAGGAGTAAGGCCTTGATCTTGTTCCAATGGGACATTGTTATTGCTGCTGTAAAAGTAGAGATGCTGAGGGCACAAACCTGGACTCACTCTCTTGGCAAAGCACTGAGAACTCAGTCCTGGACTGTGCTTTCCACATCAAGCTGGTGGATCCCATGGGAAACCGGGCCTGTCCCAGAATGGGGCTGTAAGGTGCAGCCTAAGGATTTGCATGAAGGCAATGACTCCACCGCTCCCAGGATTTCCTTCCAGCTGAAAGATTCAAATTCTGGAATCTCTCCACAGCTTTTGTTTGGTTTGTGTTTGCTTGGAGTTTTTTCTTTATAAATTATACAAGAATTCAATCAACCACGTGAGTGAAATATTTCCCTTCAGCTAACACCCTTAGCAAGAGATTAATTCAGTGAAGCTATTAAAAACAACAAAGAAACCCCCAGAAGACACTATTTTGGATCCTTTGTGACCAACACAAAGTTAGTCACCTGCACTGTGGGGAGCACAGGGAAGGTCCAGGGGCAGCTGGAGGAGCATCTTCCCAGGGATGCCTGCAGGGAAGGAGACCAGGCCAACAGGTGAGGTGCTCCAGCTGAGAGCAGGTGATGGGCAAGGTGTGCATCAGTTCTCACCCAGAGAATGCAACAAATAGCCCATGGCCAAAATCCTTTCAAAGCTCCCAGTCCAGCCTCAGCATCTGCTGGGATTCCCTGCCAAGAACTGGAGAGAAGACCAAGTCTTGGGACTGCTCAGCACAGCCCTCCCTGGAGAAATTGGATTAAAAAATCTAACAGCCATGTGAAACTTCTTAAGCAGATTGTTCTGCCATGAAAAACCAAAATCTGAGTGTTCACAGCTCTCCCACCTCTTGGGAATACCAGCTGTCCCCTTTGGAACACACCCCCAGACAAAGCTCCTAAAATCCTGAGGGTTTGAGGGACTGTAGCTTTTGTGTTTGTTTGGGTTTGGTTTTGTTTGGTTTTTATCATGAAAGCACTCATCCTTCAAAACCACCTCCATTTGCAAGATTTAATGAAGTGGCTCAGCAGAGTCATTCCCAATTCACTCTGCTCACCCATTCCCAAAATTAGAGCAGGCACATCCCGCCAGGAAGGGAGGGGGAAGGCCAGCCCTGTTTGAGACCTCTTTGGAAGAGCTGCTGCTCAAAGCACAATGAAACCTTGGATCTGAGGAGGCTCCGGGACCCAGAAGCACCTGGGAAACCCCCAGAGCACGTGGCTGAGCACTGTGCATCCCTCAGCTCAGCTCCTGCTGTCCAGAGAGGCTCATCCAGCAAAGCCAAAGCCCCTGATCCCTGACCCACCCCCTCCTCCAACATGAAAGGGCCAGCCTGTCTTAGTGGGAGCCTTACAGAAAAAAAGAATAATATGCTTGGAAATTAAAAATTAAACCTTCAAAGGGCTCCTTCAAAGGGCAAAAAAGAAGAAAAATACAACATTTTCAATAGTGGAAAGAAAATAGTCAAGAGATACAAACGCATCTCACTTTATTTACACTGGCCTGTGCCAAGGAAAAGATGAAATGGTAATTCCTTAAATCATCCCGACAAGAAAAACTGTTTCCCCTTCAGTCTGAGCCCTGTCTCCAGACAAAAGCAGGGCCACCCAGCCAGGGCTGCCACCCCACCCTGGTGGGCAGCTGCTGGCCCAGGGCAGCCCCTTTGTCCCACTGGAGCTGCCGGGAGCGAGTGAGACCATTCCTACATGGACACACCTCAGACAGAATGACAGAGGGACTCAAAAGGGTTATTGAGTCCAACCCCTGGCCCTGCACAGGCCCATCCCCAAGAGTCCCCCCCCTGTCCCCAGAGGATCATCCCACCCCTCCTGCAGCTCTGGCAGCCTTGGGGCTGTGCCCACTGCCCTGGGGAGCCTGGGCACTGCCCAACCACCCTCTGGGCAAAGAAGCCCCTTGGCCTGAGATCCCCCCTGACCCTGCCCTGACACAACTCCAGCCCATTCCCTGGGCTCCTGTCAGTGCTGGATCCATAAACATGCCATGGGAATATTCCGCAGCTTATTCTCCATGACCAGAGGGAAAACATCTCCTGGAGAAGGGACTCACCCCAACTCCTCCTGTTGGCACACATGGCTGCTGCTGCTCATGGAGCCTTTCCAGGGAAATACCAAAAGTAAACCTCCAAAAATACACACCCCTGGGCTTCTCCAGATGGGAAAGTCACTGTTTCCAATCCTCCCAGAGGCTTCTGACTTGTTGGAAGGTGCAGGAGGGCACTGGGCAGGAGGTAACGCTGTGCTAGGCAAGGTGGAGCCACAGGCAGAGTGGATTTCAGGGGTGAAGTAGCTCAGAAAGCTCAGCCCAGACAGAGGGAAACCCCAAGCCATAGAGAGAAAAGGAACACCCTTTGGAAAGGCAGCAGGAAAGCTCCCGCCGTGGAGATGGTGAAAAGGACCTGGACAAGATGGTCCCTGACACAATGAATGGCCCCATCCATGCAGCTGTGCCAGGCTTGGATACCAGCTCAGGGACCCCAAAGCCTTCACTGCACCAGAGCAATGCAGGGCACCCAGTCACAGGTCCTGGTGCCCTATGGAATCATGGAAACCATCTCCTTCCACAGGCAGGGACACCTCCCACTGACCCAGGCTGCTCCAAGGCCATCCAGCCTGGCCTTAACTCACAGGCGTGGGACCAAGGTTTGCTCACACGATGTCACTCATCCATTCATTTGACAAATTAAGTTCAAATTTTTTTTTATTAAGCACATTCCACAGTACAAAGCTTTAGATCATGAACGATATCTGTACAATTTAACAGTTTCAAGAAGCTGTTCATACACCAACTTTCCAAACAGATAATTGGCAAACATAATTACAAGTTAGAATTAGACTATCCCAGTGCTTTCAAACATTAATATCGCAGTAATGTACAGTTGCTCATTTATGGCCAGCAAAACAAAGTCCAGAGTGCAGCCAGGATCACTACCATGAATCCCAGGAGTCGAGTTCCTTGGATGCCAATCACAAAAGTCCACTGCTATGTTACACAAAGCACAAAGTAGTTTAGACTGCATGTTCAAATACCATTATCTCCCAAGGAAAAACAGGAATTTAAATCTTACACATGCATTTTAACAAGAGGACTCCGCTCTTCAGCAACAAAGGCCTTTTTCTTCAGGGCTGCAACAGATTTCTCTTTTTAACCAGTTTAATATGAAAGCTGTTAGATGAGAAGGGTGAAGTAAGACACTTGTACGAACTACTGCCAAGCTCAGTCAACTTGACCTTACGGGCGCTCGGGAGCATTTGATCTCCCACATTCAGCACCACCGGAGCAACATGGAGATGGGAGTTCCACCCTCCCTGCAGGTGGGGAGGGAACACCTTCAGTGGCACTCCTGGAAGGTTTGGTAACACCTCAACATCCGTGTTCTCCGAGCTCCCCACACACAGCTCCGGAGGGTCCCGCTGGGGCGGGGCCTCGGCACCACGCGGCCCTCGGACTGTCATGGGGAGAAATGCAAACCCAACCAACTGCTGCCAGAGGACAACAAAATAGAGGATGTCCACACGGCCAAGGGAACAACACAATGTTCCTGTGCCAGCACATCTTCCCCAGGAACACGGGCGGACTCACACCGAGCTCGGCTGGAGCGTGACAGAGGCCGCACGGCTGTGCCGATGGAATATCCACGTTTGCATTTATCCACATCTCACTCCGACCCAAACAAATGCAGCTGTGTTTGTGTGACCACAGAAATTAAAGGGGAGACCATGAGAATTTAGGAAATGATAGAGTTTCTAACAAAACCACGCTAACGAGGAGCAGCCAGGACGGGGACATCGCAACGTGGCCACAGCTGATGGTTACGGAAAACCCGCTCGGGAATGAGCGTGGACTGAAAGGGGCCTCCACTGCACCGTAAGGAAGTGTCACAAATCCAACATAAATAAATGGAACTTTGGCCCATGGTATCTTCTCCAAGAGCAGCCAAACTAATGCTACCAAAGGACATCAGCAGGTGTTTGTGAGGACCCGCCGGTGTCACAGACACACACCTGGAAATACCGCGGCACGAAATATAAGATACAGAACATAAATTAAACAACTTTTAATTTTTAAAAAGTTTAGAAATTACATTTTAGAATATGTAGTTCCCATTAAAAAAAAAAACAAAAACAAACCAAGGGAAAAAAACCAAAAACAACTAATGAATACTGAAAACCTCCTTTTGCAGAGAAAATGTCTAAGTAACTCATGTCCCCACCAGTGCCACAGTCAGTACATCCTGCTGCCAAGTGCTACCACAGCGTGTGTTAGTGTGTAGTGCCAGGAAATCCTGACTGTGGCACCAGAGGTTTGCTGTATGTACATCATATCTACATGCTTACACAGGATGGGAAATGAGGCAAGCACACACGGGGAGGGGGCACTAGAGCAAACATCGGGCACAGGACAGAGGGACAGAGCACAGGGAAAAGGAAAAGACAGTGCTATACAACTAGTTCAGATAACCTAGCCTGAAATACAGGGCATCTTTAATTTAAAAGAAATTACTGGTGCAGAAACAAGTAAACTGTAATCCAAAAATATTACTGAGCGAGTCAGGAATATTTCTAAGAGTCCAACGTACTCCTACGGAACAGAACGGGCTCTGAACCTGGCATGAGGAACACCTAGAGGACAGTGGTGACTGGAAAGCAAAGCTCTGTACATTCTGGGCATGTGTTTGGCACCCAAATTTCATCGGAGAATGTTTTTTTTCTTTAAAGTCAGACAAAAGTGCAAAGCAATATAAATTAGGCCAAGTCCTTTCTTGACTTCTGATTTATTTCTGAAAAACAAGCCATCAGAGTTCAGTTTCTGCGGACAATTTACATGTGAAGCTTTGGAATTCTCACGGCAGGGAAGGACAGGCTTCTGAAATTCTTCTACTCCAAGTCAGTGAATTTGTAGCAAAATTCAAAGACGACCACTGAGAGCAGGAAAGATTAAGAAATTTAGATATAGAATTGTGCTGCTTTGCATCTACACAGCATCTAGAACCAATTCTGACTTTAGCTGTCAATCAACATCTTCAGGCATGTAGTAGCCAAAAATCCAGTAGTTCAAGACTGTGGAACCCTGCAAAAGACAAAAGACAAGAGACCTGAGAGAAGGCACAAATCAAACAGCATCCAGAACAGCTGGGCCCTCACCATCCTTTGCTCTCCAGGCTGAAAAGAGCACAACACTTGTGCTCACTGTTAACACAGCCCTTCCTCCAGGGCAGAGGCACCCCAGGGGCTCTGTGTGCTTTGGGATATGCTCAGAATTCCACTGGAGTAAGAGCCAAGCTCTCCAGGGCATTGGTCTTTGGGGGTACCCAGGGCTGGCAGTTTTCTTACAGGTGTAAGTCAAACCCTCCCTGGGCACTGCCAGTGACCCCCCAGCTCACTGAGCCCCAAACACTGATCCACACACAACTGCCAAGAAACTCTCCTTTCCTCCTCACACTGCAGAGGAAGAGTTTTTGCACAGGAGGCAAGTTCAGCTGCTTTAATACATCAGGAGATTTTAAGGAAACAGGCAAAAACCTCAAATACTTTTATATTTTGGTGACCTCTTCCACATAAGGGCTCCCTTATCAGCTTGGAGGCTGTGCAAGTTCTGAGTATTCAAATCTGAACTTTGATTTTACCTGCCACTTCCCAGACCCCTTTTTATGGACTAGGGAAAACTTTCCTCTTCTGGTATGAAATTCCCATGAAAGGTTAAAACATCCTTAGGCACTTACCCTTGACTCCCCTTCCCTCAGTCCAAGGCCTACTGCTTAATATAAGAATATTAGACTATCATATGGTAACAATTTTTATCATGTTACAATAAACAACAGGAATTCAACAGAAAGCAATAAAACTCTCACAGCCAACTGCCAGGACTGTCAAAAATGATCCATTTTGAGGAGGCCTCACACTGCAAAGCCTGTAAAAATGTGTACAGGGCTGCTTCAAAATTCAGAAGACTGCAATATTTGAAAGCATATAAAACTGTTTCATTACATGTCATAATGAAATATTAGCTGTTTGACCATAATTTTATGTAGATTTATGGTTTTTTGATTCTGAAGTCAGACAAACCTGTCAAAAAGTGACATCACAGCATCTCTCCTATAGAGGAAATGGCTGTTAAGGGACTGTCATTACCAACACTACCAATTCCCAGGATCCAGAGGCTGTGTGTTCCAGCTGTGCCAGACTGAGCTGTGCAGAACTGTCAAGTGTGCACAATTTGAACAGCTGAACACTCTGCCAAAGGCATTTCATACCCCACTGGCAAATCCCAGTGACTGTGAGTCACGTGGGCCACGTGGCAATGAAGCCACACACCAGCACATGGCTGATCAACAAACAGACAGAAATTCTATTTAACTCCTAATTTTTTGACCTGAGGGAACAGCTGGAGCTGTCTCAGGGCAGGGTCAGGGGGGATCTCAGGCCAAGGGGCTTCTTTGCCCAGAGGGGGGTTGGGCAGTGCCCAGGCTCCCCAGGGCAGTGGGCACAGCCCCAAGGCTGCCAGAGCTGCAGGAGGGGTGGGATGATCCTCTGGGGACAGGGGGGGGACTCTTGGGGATGGGCCTGTGCAGGGCCAGGGACTGGATGGGCCTTGGGGGTCCCTTCCAACCCAGGACATTCTGTGACTTTTATGCTTAAGACACACCACATGTAGCTTTTTCATGATTCAAAGCTAATAAAGGAAGCCCAGTGTACTTCTGTGATTTAAAAAGACTTGGTCCATCTCAGTTATAAGTTAACTGAAAAAAACACTGGTGCAGGGACTGGAAGATAGATGGAGACTGTTCCAAAAATGCAGCTTGAACAGGCAAGAAAAATAAATTCTATTGAATTACTCAGAAAGGAGGAAAGGAGGTTTTCCATTGAGAGGGAAAACCATTCAGCTTCAACAAGCCCTGAGTTCCCACTTAGGTCTGGACCCAGTGGCACAAAGCCAATGGCAGGACAGAGCCTTTGGGGACACATCAGTGACAGCACTGAGCTTTCCACACAAGGATCCCTATGTCCTCTGGGATCAAACAGAACAAGAAAGGCAGTGCTGGGGGACCTGATCTTTGGGGAGTTTCAGAAGCTCTCTCCCATGGGGTTGCGTTTTAGCCAGTCCCCACCCTGCACAAACACTGAGCTCAGCAGTTGGGCCTTTTCAGGTGTCCACTGTCCCTCTGCAGCAGGATGAGAAAATCCATGAGTTTCACTGAAGTACCTTGGCAGGAGGGTTCTCAGAACGTGGTTTTAAGGGAAAGTTTAAGTGGGATTCTGTACATGGCTCCTCACTAGCATTACACCTCTTCCTTAATCACAGGCCTAATTACAGCAGCTGCCTTGGCTTTTTCTAGAATGAGTTCAGCAGCAGGGAAGGCAGCCAACACTGCCAGCAATGCTTACAGGTGAAAGGACACTCATTCTTAAGCAGGAGTATTGCAGTGTGTCTCCACAAGGGAAGGTATTTCCTACCTAGAGGCAGAGATACTACAGGAGTGAGAAAACCTGAGGAACACATTGCCACAGCAGGGATAAATCCAGGCTTATATGAAGACAGGGAAAGCTTTTTCCACAATGTTTAAGCAAAGTATTCATTATCTACTTCAAATAAAATAAATCCTTCCTATTGGGGCAATGTCACTCCTAACTCCTCTTGCTGTGATGTGTCCAATTCCTTGGAAGCATCAGGTCTGGCACTGGCAAAAGCTTTTCCTGCTCTGGAAAGGCAGTGGCTGTGTTTCCAAGCCCCAGCACTCACAGCTCTATATAGTTTGAAGCTCAATTGTTGGCACAGATGACCTGAGGAAAAGAGTCCACTGTCCCAAAAAATGGATCCACAGCAGAGCCTTCACCCCCCAGGCTTTGAGCACCAACTGGAGCTGCCTGGCCAGAAAAGGAAAAAACTGGCCAAGTTCCTGGGCACCACTTCGGACAGCTCCGAGCTCCTTCCACAGTGAGCAGGTGCCCAGAGAACTCTATACAGCTCTAACTCCACAGAAGTGCAGGAATACCTGTGCCACACAAGTTTCCTCAACTCCCAGGAATGCTGTGAATACATAATAGCTTTCTATAAAATGCCTGAAGTGCCCAATTATAAACAGGAGGGGAAGATAACAGGACAAGCTGAAGTGTGACCACACAAACACTAAAGGGTGAAAGAAGAGGCATAAATAGGTATTGTTGTCTTAAGGAAAACCTCAGTTTGTTTTGACTGAGCCAACCTGCAGGCAGAGGGAACATCTCAGACAGTCATAACAGACCCAAGAAAAGGAGGGAGCCTTCCTTACCTTCTGAGGGCAGTAAAGTGCAGACTGTTATCTGGAGATGTAAGTGTATGTTCTAGATGGAGAGCGGGTCTCGTTCTGGGCACTCGGTGGCACATTTAAGAAATCCCAAATCAGAATTGTATCGTCATGGGAACTACTAATGATCTGGAATTCATCAAACTGGAGTCTAAAGACACGTCCTGAATGTTCCTGGGAGCAACAGGAAAGAAGTTAGCAAGGCAAGAGGGCAACACCCCAGTACCTTGGTATCACACATGTTTCTGGACACAGAACTGTGTGTTCAGACTCTGCTGTGCTGGCTAAGAAACCCTTAGATGTAATTACACACTAATTTAAGAAAAGCTGCTTTTGCATTTAAGTTTTTTAGAGCAAAACTCACTGTTTCCAAATCCAGTGCTTGAGCCCTGAGCACAGCCAGCCATAGGTTGAGATTATTCCAGACAAAAACTGCCTATCCATCAAGAAGCAGCAATTTTGGGGACTGGCTGGCACCAACTCTCTGCCAGGGCTCCTTCTCTTGAAGAATGCTCTGTGCAGTCCCAAAACACCACATCCCAGCTTCACCCAGAGGCTGCTGAAAGGGTCCCCAGGGCTCACTCCCAAGCCAGGAGTCTAAACATTGCCATAAGAAGGGAAGTGGAGCACAGGCTCCAGCAATCTTACCAAGAAATCTCCAAATGGCACCAAGAAGCCCAGAAAAGGGTCTCCTCTTAGCCCTGGTTACCTATTTTTATTAATTTTCAAATGAGGACACAGCCTGTGTTGGAGAACCAGCCCCAGCTGGCAGACTCATCCCCAACTCAATCCTGAGCTACAGGATATTCACAGAAGGGAAACAATCAGCTTTTTCACTAAAACTAAATAAAAATATAGTTAAATCTCATCTCCGTGCAAAGATACTGAAGAGGAACAAAAATGAGAAGCATCTCTGGCCACACAAGCACTTCTCTAGGTGCTGGCAAGGCCAAGCATGGGCATCACCTACAATGACTTTAAGTTGCTACCAGCTTGTCCAACTGATTCCTCAAGTAAAATTACACACACATTTCAGTGAAAAGAACAATTCATTTTCCCACCCTATTTTTAATGATGTCTGTTGTCATAAATCAAAAGAAAAAATTACAAAGAAAAATGTAACTTAAGCAACAGCCTTAAATGTGACAGGGGTGTGAAGGGATAAGAGTTCCTGTGGCAATGTGTGACTCAACATCCCTTCCCCCTTCCCTTCCCAAGTGAAGAGAAAGGCTCCCAAAATTCCTCACCACCAGTGCTATTAGGGAAACACACCAATTACTGGAATTATTTGACACAGTGTCATGATTTTTTTTTCCTGTAAGAGCATCTGAGAATCTCGAACTAGAAAAACTTGACTCTTCATTTAAGCTCAGATGCAAAAAAAAACCTTGACTCTTCATTTAAGCTCAGATGCAAATCACTCTGGATATGACAGTATTTTTTCCTTTATTCTTAAGCCCCCTGAACTTCATAAAACATCCTGACGTTCCCACCTCTCCTCCTCTATAAATAACACACCCCTCACTCAGAGAATTAATTTTACGTACCACTAATGTACGCAAGCACAAGGTACTTGCTGGGGCACGAGGATCGAGAGCAGCTTGCAAGTCCCAAACTTTAATTTTGCTAAAAGGAAGACAATAAAGTCATTATGAAAGCATTGTTTCAAGTGTAAGCATAGAAAACAACATCCAAAGCCCTGGAAAGCTTGCCAGGTTTTCCCTACAGCTAATTCCTCAGGATCAAGCAAATTGTGAGAAACTGCCAATAAAATATTAACACTCAATCTTGTAAAACACAAGTAGTTTGGGGTTTATTTTTAGCAGCAAATCCAGCGATGGCTTTGGTTGTGTAAGAAACAAGTCGTCTGTGCACACACAAACTACTTTGGAACTTGGGAATGAAGTTGCGCTGGCCAACCCCAGGAGACACTGATCCCAAACAAAAGGCTACACACAAACAGTTCCAGCACCGTTTTCAGTAACTCTGCTCTTCAGGCAGTGAAAGAAATGCAGGATTTGGACAAGGATGCAAAATGCCATGAATCCACTCAGCACTGAAGACACTAAGCAAGTCAGAGGTGCCAATAGTGGGGCTCCTGCCCTCAGCCCCACAGAAACAGTCACTGAAGATTTCTGAGAGCCCCACCAGACATATCAATACTTATAATAAACAGTGTGCTGCCTTATAAAAACAGAAAGTTTGATCTACTCTAAACACAGAGGACTTGGCAAGGAATGATTCTGAGGGAAGAAACAAAGGGATGTCACTTCAGCCAAATAAAAATTTACTTACTATGGAAAGTCAGACTGGAGTGGTAACACAATTTAGGAGTGTGCTAAAGAGCACCAGAACAGCAGCTTCTTGGCCACTTAAACCTGCAGCCTGCTGTGTTGAAATGCTCAAGCAGAAGCCACTCAGACAGACACCGATCCATCCATCAAACTGGGAGAGATCCCTGACCCAGGTAACACAAGGCTCATGGGCTTTCAGAGGATGCTTTGCTAAGAAAGGTGAAATTTCTGGGGAGTGCTGTCAAGACATACCCGTCGTAGGCTCCACTAACAATCCTCTTGTTGTCGAACCTGATGCATCGAACCAGCTCTTCATGGCCTTCTAATACCCTTAGACAGGCCCCACACTCAATGTCCCAGAGCCTGAGGAGAACAGAGGGAGGCTGAGCACTGCAGGTCCAGCCTCACACCCAGGGATTCCAGCGTGCTACTCACTGGATTTCTGGGGGAAATAGCCTGTAATTGGCTTAAAAAGGCATGGGAACCGTGCATGCCATTCAGAGCAGCTGCTGCACATCAAAATTAATGTGGCCTTTCAAGATTACACACGAGTAAAGCTCAGATATGCGTTATTCTGGAAAATTTTAACACACGATTTTCTATGCTGCATAAACCCTGATTAGAGGTTCAGGAAATAAGAAAACCAGAGAACAATGTCTTCACCATGCCTCCAGGCAGAAGACAAGGTGATACAGCAGTAGGTAAAGGGTTTTGTCTAGTTTGGAACAAACTTGTGCCCCACTTTCTCACGGGACTGTGACATAGTCACTCTCACATGCGGAGCAATAAGTTCCATTCCTAAATCACCCGCTCCAGTGGAAGCCACACCAATTTTGCCCCTGCAGCAGTGTGGGACAGCAAAGGTGGGGGCCATGATGCTCTCACGGGTTAAGAGCCACTGTTTCAAGGGCAGCAGCTCGTGGGCACCCACCTGATGGTGTTGTCCGAGGATCCACTGACCACCAGGCGGTCGCGGTACTGCAGGCAGGCGATGCCGCGCTTGTGCCCGTTCAGGGTACGCACAAACTCACACGTGCTCGTGCTCCACACCTGCCAACACAGCACACACACTGCCCTGAGCAGTGCACCGAGCAAGGGCTATGGCCCTCAACAGATGCATTCACCAACAGCAGAGCCCTGAGGCTGAGCTTTGGAAAACCGCTGGAGCACCTTTCCAGGCAAAGTCCCTGGTGCTCTGGGGAGCCAAGGGCAGAGCCACAAGCACTGCCATTGCACAGGCACTGAGAGGACATGGGGGGTTGTATGAACAATACTTTTGGGTGATAGAGAATGCCCCAAATTATTTAAAAAATTTGATTACACTTGAATCTTGGTAAGTTGCAAATCATTTTTAAAGGTGGAAGGTATCACATCCTAAAAAATCCTGTTTTTTTACCAAAGAAATAGTAGCAAGACACTGGTGAGAGAAGGCACAAAACATGGCCTTTAAAAGCTTGTTGGCTGCTTTCTTCTTAACATTAAAGGATTCAATCAACTTTGCCCATTTTTAATGGACTGTAATTGAAGCTATAAAGTGGAGTATCAAGTGGCTCATTTTCCAACACAGGATCAGCAGCATGATCTCTGGCAGAGATTTGGACATGAAACTGCCAAGAACTTCTGGCCCAGGCTAAGGCAGCTCTGGTTCAGAGAGGGCAGGGTGGAAATGCCTTTGTTCTATTAGTACACTCTGGGTAACTCAAATCCCGTGGTATGTAACAGCCTTCAAATACAGCCCCTTCATCCTTCATACATGGCACAGCCTGGCTGAGCTGCTGGGAAGACGTGGGGAGGAAAGGCCCTGCTGATGAATCTCCTGTGTGGACAGGACTGCCAAGTGAAATTAAAAATACCAATTGGAAATAGGCACAAGATGTGCCACATTTAACAAACCAACCCATCTTAAGGCTTAGAGTTCAAACTTGGGCTTTGCTTTTCTGCAATTGCACAACAAAAGCCACAAAAATATTCGAGTGCAATTCACAGAATCACAGAATATTCTGAGTTGGAAGGGACCCCACAGGGAGCACCAAGTCCAACTCCGGACAGGGCACTGAACACAGGACCAACTGAGCCAACCTCAGGGTCCCGGTTCTGTGCATAAGGTCACCCACAGCCAGCAGGAGGACACAGAGCAGCAACAAGAAACGCAAAGGCCCAGAAGTGCTCAGGACCCTCTTGGCTGTTCCGAGCTGAGGATGCTCCAAGGCTTTCCTGGCCTGGAGCTCTGCCCACTGACCTTAATGGTCCTGTCCCCTGAGGCTGACACAATGTACTTGTCGTCGAAGTCGACGACGTTGACGGCGGCGCGGTGCCCGACCAGGACGCGGCGCAGGGTGATGTCGGTGGGCGAGGCCATGTCCCACACGGCGATGGACCTGTCCTTGGAGCACGTCACCATCAGCCCATTGCTGAACCTCAGGTGAAGCACTGCCTCGTTGTGGTGGATCAGCGTGTTCAGAACTTCGCCTGTATTCACATCCCAGACCCTGCAGGAGAAAGGGATTGCAGCCCAGATGAAGGGTAGTGGCTCTGCAGGGCAGGGGCATGCACGTGTCTGCTGTGATCTCTGACAGAACCCTGGGGCTGTTTAACCCCGTCAGGGCCTGGGAGAGGCAGGGAGATGGGTGCTGGGAAGTATTCTTGTCACGTCTCACACTCCCAAACAACAATTAACAGCAGCAATTAGGCCAGGAAATGCCTAAGCTGAGACCACTGCTAAGAGAATAAGCTGCTTAACAACTCTACCAAGTTTTCAGGATGACTAAAGATTGTGTGATGTATAAACTGATGGAACAGACCAAAACAAACACTGTCTATATGGGGTTTTCCAGTTTTATACCATTCACTCAGATTTTGTCCTCACCAGTAGCAGCTGGGATGCAGCACCATCCAGGGCTACCTACCAGCTTACATGAAGTGTAAAATCACTATTTAATTTACAGTAATTAAAGGGGGTCACGCTCTTTATGGAGGTTGGCACTGGCACCAATGCAAGGCCCTTCCACTGAACTGCACCTGAGTGTCCTCATACTCACCACTGAAATCTTAGAAAAATTTAAACTCACTACCAGCAAAACTGCAGTCAGACAAGTGCTTCATATTTACTAAATAACCTTTCAAAAATAGTCAGAAGTATGTCAGAAGGCAGTCCAGGAAACCTTATATGAAGACATTATTATATAGCTGGCCATCAGCCATTCTGAAACTTCAGGGTATGCCTTGAATCACTCATACTCCTTCAAAATTCTTAATGCTAAAAAAATTAAATAGATTTGGAAAAAGATTTATTTAACGTGATGCTTTGCCAAGTATGAATATCGTGCTTCTGGAATAATAGCATCACATTCATATTAGGGATGTTTTCTGATACTTAGAGATTATTGTAAATATCCCCAAGCCCTGATACTCAAATGATTTTGTGCAAAAACTTAACACTCACCTCACTGTAGAGTCTGAAGATCCAGTTACAATGACTCTTTCATCATACTGCAGACAAAGAACTGAGCCAGTATGTCCCGTTAATACTTTTAAACATTCCAAGCTTGTTTTGTCCCAAATCTGTTAAAAGCAAGAAGGATAAATGGCAACATGGTACTGCAATGCCAACAGTCACAGGTAAGGACAGTGGTACACACAGACCTCCCCCATCTGGTGGGAACACTGACTTCACAAGCCCGTCCTTGCAGCCAACAGCACCAACCTGTGGCTGGCAGTGCCCACAGTTTGCAGAGCAAAGGGCAGGTGAGAGCTCTGCCAGGCCCAGCAGCCACCCCACCCTCAAGAACCCTGCACAAACACTGTCCTGTGCAGAGACAGGGAAACCGGGGGGAACGCTGGCGGGCAGCTTTGCACGGCAGAGCAGCCCTCAGCCCAGGGACAGGACTCCCAGCAGTGTTTACCTTAATGGAGTTGTCTCGTAGGCCACTGATGATCTTCTCATCATCATACTGTAAACAGTAAACCCCCTTGCTGTTCTCGGAGCGGCACTGGATCCTCTGCAGGTTGTGTCGCCCACACCGCCAGTTGGACTCGATAGTCTGAGGGCACAACCAGGAATTCATCCCCAGGCTGGGCCAGGAAGGCTCCAGCACACAGCCACATTTCCACCCCACACACAGCATCCTCACATCTCAACTACACAAAACTATCCTGCATCTTTTCTCACACACACGTACCCCCTCCCCAGTAAAATACACAAACACGGTGAATCAGAATTGGCACTTCTATAATTTGTCATGGCCAAAGCTGTGGGGAAAATTATGGTCAACCAACCTTAATGAGAATTTTCCAAGGAGCCATCCCACAAATTCAGTTCCCCCTCACATTTACAGACCATCTGAAAGGAGCAGCAAAGGTGAAACCAGGAGCTCATACGCTGCCACTTTCAGCCTTCCCTGAGTGACCAGTGTTACAGAACTGCTGAGTCCAACAGGAGGGTGAGGGAGTTCCTGGACCCTTCCTTCCCCCACCCAGCCATGCCACCTATCAATTGCAGTTACACTCCTCAGAAAGGGATTTTGAGATATGAAAGCCTCGTCTAAGCGCCTTAAAGCCCCATGAAAATAAAACTGAACAAGAACTATAACGTTTCAAATAATTCAAACCTGCTTTTTTCCCTTCTTAAAATCTGTGGAGGGATAATTCTCAACATTCTCATTCTGAGAGTTATTTCTCAGGAAAGAGACCTGACACACCTTAAAAGGCTGAAAACTATTTCACAGCAGAGGCTGGATGATTTTCATGTTTGAATCAGCTTTATTATTAGACAACTCATGCTAGTTTCAAAGCAATGTGGGATTTTGGACAGGAATCTCATAACAACAACCGTAAGAGAATCCATGCACAGAACTCCAGGCCAACACCTGCAGCACCTGGACAGGCTAGGATGTTTTTACCTTCCAGTATAGGCACCAGAGAAGGCCATTTATTTAGCTGTTCCCCAGGGATTCTCCCCAAATACTGCATGGAAGCCTGGGGAGAAGCTGATCGACTCTCCCTTTGTTTGGCAAGTGTATTCAGAACCCACATAATCCCATAATCCCAACCTCCAAAGCAATAGCAGGGACCTGTGCAGCTCCGCCAAGACTAAAACCAACACTTTAGTAAGGATAGAAATGCAGTGTGACTACAACATCCCAATTCTAGGAAAACATCTCTCCTTCAAGGGAAAACTAACTTTCCACTTTGTTTTCCACGCGTTTTCTCCTTCAATTATCTCCCATTATGCAATTTGGAGAGAATTATACACAGTCATAATACAAACCTGATGTGCCTCAAGACTCTGTCTAAATCATAAATACTAAGAGATGCTTATAGAGGAGCAGCTGACAAGCCACTCATCCCTCTCATTCTCTTCCAATTTGGTGGGGAAGCTAATGAAATTAGGATAAGGAGTCAGCTGTCAGTTTGGGATCAGCCTCCCTGGCCTGGCAGTGCTGGCTGTCAGACTGGGAGCTGAGCCCCAGTGTGACACTGCTCTGGTTCAGCCTCCAGGGCAGCCTCCTCACTGTGCTCCTTGCTCAGCACGGACAGAGGGGGAAGGACAGGACATTCTCAGGACTGAGCTGGAGATTTATCTGGGCTAAGTGGGCAGGACTGCAGCTCATTAACTGCTCTGCTGCTCCAGAGGTGACCCTCAGAAACAGGATTTCAGGCATTAAAGCATGAACCAATGTAATTATAGATGTGAAGGCATAAGGTTTAAAAATGCAATAGTAACACAGAAGACACAGGAGATAAAGCATCTGAGGTCTGAGCTGGCCAACTGAAATAGTTTTACAACCTATCTATGTGCAGATATTCAATTCTAAGAAGTCTTGAGGGAGAGCTTCCCTAAAGCAGTGTTCTTGGAAAGCTCTGCAACGAGCAGTTGCACGAGGCACGTGCCAGATGAGCTGGGAGAGCTCCAACACCGTGTGAGCACTTTCACACTCCAGCTTCCTGCAACAGCAACAGAACACATTGGGAACCCCCCAAATCACAACTGCTGCTGCTCACAGCTTCCCAAACACAACAGCAGGCAGTGAAATCTGCTCAGAGACACTGGGGACACAGGCTGGCTTCATTCTTACAAATTCACTATAGGAAGCAACTTAACACGCTGCCCATAAGAAAATGCTGGCTTTAAATAGAAGAACCCAAAGTCTCCTGTATATCTCTGAGAAGGCACTGTGAAGCAGTAAGTCACACACAGGTGCACATTTTAATTCTGTGAATAGATGTCATTTCATTTAGACATCACACAGGGTGGCTACTGTGGGAAAATCCTGCCTGTTTGTCGAGAACTTGTAAAATCCCCTTACACTGCGTAAATTGTGCGTGTGCTGGGAAGGCAGCCACGACACACACAATATGCAGCAGCATTTCCATGGGCAGCAGAGTGAAACCAGATGTGCATGTATAGAGAAATAACATTATTTTAGATGACTGAATAGGGCTGAGTGGGTGGGCAACCTGGAGGAGCCTCCGAGAAGGAACACGGTTAATACAATAGTGGCAACCACATGAAAGCTCCTTGCTCTAGGAAACGTCTGCTTGTTACTCAGTAGTGCAGGCAATAAAAGTCTTCATCTGCAACCTCCTTCCAGGAGATACCTTACTAACTGTGGATATAGCAGGCAGGTGAAAGGGGCAAGGAGAACACCATGTTTATGGACTCTCAGGACTCAGGCAGTCAGCGGTGAAGAGTCCCACTGTTTGTTTGCATGTTTGTGGTTCCAAACCTAACACCATCCAACACCCACTACTGTATTTCCTTCAAAGTCTCCAAGGTAACTGCCTCTGAACTTGGGTTTCACAATCCGTGTTGCAGAACAGTCTCCTTAGTTCACACTTAGTTCTCACACTCTCCTGAAAGCTCACCAGAGCAACAGCAGCAAGTAGCTGACAAATGCTGCCCAACCAACTGGCACACAAGGGATAAAGACCGAGCAGGAAGCCAAAGCATTTGCCACAGCAGGAGGGCCATTTGGCAGCTGAAGTGGTGCATAAATGGATTAAAAAGAAAAGGCATTTAGTGAGAAAAGTACACTCAGAAAAAATAGTCCAAGATGTAAAGGTATAGCCAAGCCTTGACCATGCCAGAATATATTCAGTGGTACAGAGATGCAGAGTGAAAAAAGATGCAATTCATGTGGAAGAACATTAACTAAACACTGGAAGTGTTAAGGATAACCTACTACAAACAGGGGTTCTTTCCCATTGGATAATGTACACTGTGTTCAGCTCCTTGGCTAACAATTGCATTTTTATTCTTGTGAATGTTGTTGCAGAGTAAGTGGGTTTATCTTAATCCCATAAACCAAGGCATTTCTTTTCCTCTGAACACACAATTCTGCAGGACAAACAGCCAGGAAAAAGAAGAAGGAACAAACACATTTGTTACATACACAGGGATTTCTCCTGACACACTGGGCAGTTAAAATCCAAACCTTTGTTCTTCACATGCTTTCTTCAAAGAGAAAAGGGAAAATCCCTCCTGACTGTGGCAGAGGAAAGGCAGAAGTAAATGAATGTACATCATTGGGGTAGAGAGGGCTTAGGAATTGCTGCAGGATGAAGTTCAGAGGGTCTGACAAGCAAAGACAAAATGACAGCATGGCCATGGCACAGGGCTCTCTGCACCTCTGAGATCTTTCCTCTCTTGGACACTGAAGATGCTGCAACCATTAAGGGGGAAAAGCAGCATCAAGCTCTTGAAGTGTGCAACTGACTGCTGGATGTCTAAGCTCCTGTCAGACAGTGAGGGCCAAAGAGTTTCTGGAGTCTCTGCATAGGCCTGAAGAAAGGTTGCTGATGGTGATCACCTTGAGGGCTTGGACTGTTCCCCAGGGACCCTGCAGAGCACCAGCTGTGCTGTCACTGCCACAGCAGCACAGACACCTCCCAGAGCAGCCCTCAGGACACAAATCCTGGGAGTACAGAGCTTCTCCACCTTTCCTGGGAGCGTCCTCACCTCCATATCCCACTGTTAAGGAGCTCAGTGCTGGGGCAGGCAGGGAGAGCCAGGTCAACTACAGAGTCCCTGGGCACAAGGACCAGCACTGGGGTGGGTTTTGCACATGCACAGCAACAAAACCCCTGTGGCAGTGGGGCAGAACAAGTACTGGCAGTGGATGCAACATTCTCTTGAGGAAACATCTCCTCCTCACAGCAGCTGGGAAATGCTGTGGTCAGTGAGCTCTGCAAAGCTCGTATCCCAAGGGAGCAGCAGGAGAGCTCTGGCTGCAGGCACAGTGACCTGCCTACACCTCACTGCGGTCACCTGAGCCACTAAATGTGTCTGTGACATGTCTGTGAGCAGCAGGAGGCAGGCAATCCACACCCACATCCTGAACACACACCGCTACTGCCTCAGGAGAGAGGGCACTGAGTGGGTTAGGGTTAGGTGCTGCAAACCATCCACCCCCACACCTTGCCACTCATTATCCTCCCTCTGGGCCAGGGGAGGGTCAGGTTGGACAGGAGGAGGGATTTGTTCCTGCAAAGGGTGGCCAGGCCTTGGCAGGGGCTGCCCAGGGAGGTTTGGAGTGCCCATCCCTGGAGGTGTCCAAGGCAGGACTGGCCGTGGCACTCAGTGCTCTGGGCTGGGGGACAGGGTGGGGATGGGGCACAGGGTGAAGTCCAGGGGATGGGAGGGCTTTTCCAACCTTAATTCTCTGATTTTACCATTAAGGATACTGCTTTCTCTATTAAATCTTTAACCTTATCCCAGAAAAAACCTGAACCAACTTGATCAAAGAAAAATTTGGATTGGAAAAGACCTCTGAGACTGAATCCAACCAGCCCCCAGCATTGCCAAAGGTCCCCACTAACACACGTCCCCACATGTCACATCTATATTCTTTTAAATCACTCCAGGGATGGGGACTCCACCACTGCCCAGGGACAACTCTGTTGGTGAAGAAATATTTCCTAATATCCTAAATCTGCCTTGGTGCCATATGAGGCTGTTTCCTCTGGTCCTGTTTATTGGGAGAAGAGACCAACACTATTCCAGATTATTGAGAATTAAAGGTCAGTGAAAGCCCAGATGAAAACAAAAAATTACATGGAAGAAAGTGTTCCTTTCCCATGGAAAGAGGGAGTAAACAGTAACATAGAAAACAAACACATGGAAATAAACCCAAGGAAATGTTAATTCACAACAGCAATCAACTGGGTTTGGGCATTTACCTCACTTTATGCAAACAGAAGAGTCAAGTAAGAATAAAAACCACCTTCATGAACAATAACTGAAGCAAGTCTAACAGAGAAATGGGGATTCACTGTACCCCACTAACATAAATGCTAATTTTATACATATAGATGCAGATCTCACAAATCTCTCAAGCTCATCATGCATTGTTTAACACCAACACAAGTGCCCATTTTCACACACACAATAAAAAAAAGGGGAACATTTCCAATAACTAAGAAGTGGCTTCCTGGTTTGATTCATCAAAATCAGAAAATGTTTCAAAGAACACCATTTTATCACTGAGACCCACTCACATTTGAACACTGCAGGACTTTGAGCTTAGTTTGGGGGAAAAGAGCCCTTGCAGAATGAACTCCAAGACCAGAGGAAAAGCCATAAACAGCAAAGTCCAAAAATCTAAACATCTCTAGAGCAAAAGGAACAGGAAGCTTTTCCTAGCAAGTGTCTCAGAAGAATATGAGACCCAAAAATTCAGTTCCTAATGTTTGTAGCTGCATAGGTAAGATCCAAATGTGACAAACTCATGGAGCATGGTCCCTGTCTGCACGAGATTGATCCAACAGGGATGGAGCAGCTCAAAGGTCCATCAAGTACAACCATCCCTGTGCCTCACTGCAGCTCTGCTGAACCCTTTTAAAGCCAAATTTTAAAAGAACAAATGGACCTTACAGTGCTGAGTGAGATCAGTGTGGGCAGTGGAATATGGTCATGTCTTGCAGAGGAAGAGGAGAAGACTTGGAGAAACTGCACTAATCTTTACTGACAACCAAGGAATCTGGGAATGACACTGGGAAAAAGCTGACAGTGCAGTACTGACCACTGAATCAAGCCTGAGGAGAAGACAGCCTGTTGTCTAAGAGCAGAAATGGTGTTAGACCAGCTTAGGCAAGTCAGAGAAGGGCAACACAACCTGCCCTTTCAGAGCTGAGGAACAGTCACCCAGCATCAGGACTGTCTCTCTGGCCATGGTGCTGGGACTGCCTGACTTGCTGAGGGAGAGTGAACAGGAGAGACAGTGATGACTCCCATGGAAAGGAAGTGTAGCTCATCCCATCCCCACAGTCCTGGTTCTGGTTGCTGAGCTGAGCAGTCTTTGAACTGACATCAGTTGTTCTGTTTCCCCAGGGAAGGACTAAAGGATCCACACCACTCCTACCCAGGAGTCCCTGTAACAGGAGGATGAAGTTGGACAAAGCAGATGCTCTTCCCTGAAAGCTCTGTCCTCTCTACCAAGCCCTGCTGCAAACACAGCCACAGAGCTCAGGAGCCCCAAAGGGAGCTCCAGATGAACTAGCCAAGGGCCTCAGCCACTTCTGTGGCCCCTCCAGGCCCTTCCCCATCCTTGTGCCCCTCCTTTGGACACTCTCCAATGGCTCAATATCTTTCCCATGTTGTGGTGCCCAAAGTGCCCCAATATTGGAGGTTCAGCTGCCCCAGGTCAGAGCAGAGCAGGACAATCCCCTCCCTGGCCCAGTGCTGCTGGTCCTGATGCCCCCAGGACAAGGATGTCCCTCCTGGCTCCAGGCCACTGCTGACTTGTGGCAAACTTTGCATCAGTCAGGACCCCCAGGTCCTTTTCCACAGCTGTTCTCCAGCCCATTTGTGGAAAAAGGAAGCTGTGATGTAAAAGTGAACCATAAAACCCTGTGCTAGGGCACCTGAAAGGAGAGTTTGCCCTGTTCAGAAGGGAGACATGAAACCTGTGCCATGCACCACAAGAACTTTGTCCCTGCTGCTCCAAAGCTTTGTTTTTAAGAAATGTCTTTTGGAAAGTGTCTGTGGAATAGAGAATTCAAAGGCTGACTGAAAAACTTTCTAGGCACAGAATGTTGACCAGAATCTCCCCACACATGCCCAAAGAATTTCTCCAGATCATAATTAGAGCAATACTAAACAACCCAATTCCCTCAGAAATTATACACTGGAACTTTCATAAACAACCATTTCCTGGTGCTGGCAGGGACTGAGGGCAGGAGCTGACTTTTTCCCCTTTTCAAAATGTCCCAAGGCTTTAAAGTTTCAGTTCCAGTTCTAAAATCTGAACTTTTTCAGAATTCAGAAGAACACATGGTGTTTATCTGATGGGCTGGCACCACTTTTCCCTAAAGTCTTCAGAAAAATCATATTTTAATTCCCAACTTAATTAGGTGGACCTAAGTCTCCATGGCAACGAGAGGAGGGCACTCACCGTGTGCCTAACGATAAGGGGAACATTTATGAAATAAAGTCTTCTCAACTCATCACCAGAAATAGATACTTGTGCTAATCCTGAGGGGAAAACAGAATAGTTGGCCAAGCTTCACAAATAATATGGAAAAATTCCAGGGACTTGGGGTTCTGGAATGAGCAGCATTAAACTCCCCAGCCTGGCCCAGCTCCGATGGACATGGTGCCATGGGAACAGGACACCCCACACCAACCAGGTGCTCTCCACAAACAAGGCCTTGGAAACCAAGTTCGGTTTTCCAGGATAACCCCCCAAATTGGGTTTTCCCTTTAAAAAAGCTCCTAAAGAAGTTTGGCAACTCAACATGTGACTTGGAGAGGTTCAAAATGACTGGACCACCTCCTGTGAAATGGAACCTAATTAAATATTTGGCTGCACAGTGGAAGTAGAGAGTAAACCACCTCTTTCCAAGAATTTGGTTTCAGATCACTAAACATCCTCTTATTTTCAAATTCAATGATTTCAGAAGTGACATGATGTTCCTAAAATGTGTTTGGCATGAAATAAACAGACACTAAATTTTTGGACAGGCAAGGGAACCCTCCTTTTCCAAATCACTGCCTGCATTACCTTGGAGATACCATCACTTTGTGGTTGCATGAACTTCTGACCCAAAATGCAAATAGAGCCCAAGGGAAAGAATTCCAATTTGCTGTTTATCATTCCTCATTTTTCCTTCTAATTGTTAATTCAGATTTGGGTTTATTTTTCAAATTCTGACAGTTCAGAGAGCACATTCTCTGTCCCCAATTCACTTTAGAACCAGCTGCAGTGAATTCATAACTGCCCCTATTAAAAACAGTCCAGCAGCAACAGCCTTGCAAATTGCAAGATTTTTGTGCTATATCAAATATATATATCTAATGTATTAAAACCCAAAGTCCTTCAGAAAAACTAATAAGGCACTCTTTGGCTCATCACTCATCCCCCAAACTCTGCCCCTCTGACAGAAACAGGATCATCTTATTAAAGGCCCAGGCAAATATTTGAAGAAAAAATATTTTGGTATTCAGAGACACAAAATGCTTCATCACAGTTAAGATGAAAGTCTTAAATAAGAGCTTCTGTACATGGGTGTGAAATATGAAGGGCAAGGAAAGGTCTGAAACTGTGGCAGAGCACAACTTTGGGCTTAAAAACAATGAGAGGAGGAAAAGGCTAAGTGTTCCTAATCTTAAAGCTAAGTTTGGTTGTTATTAGTACCCACCATCTACATTTTTTAAACCATATTAAAGGCTTCTTTTGACAGCCCTTAAGGGAAGCCATTTGTGAAAAGTACTTTAAAGAGTGATTTATTTGAAAAATTATAATAGACCACTGGAAGTGGAAGAATTATTGGCCCCTTGACTATTAGCACAAACTCTCACCCACTGCAGGTTGGAAAACTGGCAAACAGCAATGTTTCAGAGGGCTTGAAGGAAATATGTACGCAGGGAAAAATCTGCTGTGGCAAAATATCCCTGTCCCCTGTCTTCCCCTCCAGCTCAGCAGTGCTGGGGAACCAGGAGCAGGAAACACTCCCTGTGCAAACAGGGCACTGGGGGTTCTGGAATAGCCTCTGGTATTCAAACTTCTCCACTCTAGAAACTGGACATCACAATACAAAAAAGATATTGAGCCACTGAAGAGTGTCAAAAGGAGGGAACGAAGATGGGGAAGGGGCTGGAGGAGAAGGGTGTGAGGAGCAGCTGAGGGCACTTGGTGTGTTCAGCTGGAGAAGAGGAGACTGAGGGCAGACCTCAGTGCAGGGACAACTCCCTGGGGAGGGGCAGAGGAGGGGCAGGGACTGAGCTCTGCTCTGTGGGGACCAGGGCCAGGAGCCCAGGGAATGGGCTGGAGTTGTGTCAGGGCAGGGGCAGGGGGGATCTCAGGCCAAGGGGCTTCTTTGCCCAGAGGGTGGTTGGGCAGTGCCCAGGCTCCCCAGGGCAGTGGGCACAGCCCCAAGGCTGCCAGAGCTGCAGGAGGGGTGGGATGATCCTCTCAGGGACAGGGGGGACTCTTGGGGATGGGCCTGTGCAGGGCCAGGAGTTGGATGGATGGTCCTTGGGGGTCCCTTCCAGCTCAGCATATTCTGGGGTTTTGGGATTTATTTCCTGTATTTGGGCAAAGAGAGGCTCAAGTGAAGTCCAGAGGCAGGAGCCCACAGCTGATAGGGCCTGGCTGATTCCAGCTTTCCAGCACTTCCAAAGTGCCCTCAGGCACTTGCCTGATGGTGTCCAGGTTCCAGCCACCACCTTATATTGTACCCTGAGGGATCCACAACCACTAACAACTGAAGTTTTTTCATGGATTTACAGACAAGCATGGAAGGGAAAGCACAGAACTACAGGATATCTTCCCCAAACAGCCCTGATTTTTCTCTATTCCCATCTCCCTCCACCTGAGACACAGGAGTTCTGTGCATGCCTCAGGAATATTCACCATCCTCAAGGATGGAAGCATCAGAGAGAAACTACAGGAAGCACACACAGAAGCAGCTGGATTGCCAGGCAGCTTGGGATGGGCAGGAACCATGGCAACAGCTCCCAGTGTCCTCTGTGCACTGCAGAGAACACACCTGGGGGTCTTGACTTCCAAACCCAGTGAGTTTTCTATCCATTTGGAATAGGGGAGCCTGATCAGGTTGTGCAGTGCAAATTTTTCTCCTGATTTGAGGGTTTATTAGATTTCTTGTTGATTTAATGGAAATTTTGTCTTTTTTTTAAGAACTATAACCATTACTACAATATATTTTAATGGTGTTTCCCCACTCTCAGACATTTAGAGACTGACAACTTTTTTTACATTTATTATTGACACTGGGGTTGAGAGAAGCACAGGGGGTTGGGTTTTTCCTACTTATTTCATCCAGCATATCTACTGCAACTGAGGAATCACAGCATTAAAAAGCAGATTGGGACAGAACAAAAGGCCTCAAAGTCCTCACAACACCTTCAAGGAACCCTCCCATCTTTAATAGCAACAATTCCTATACAAATGTTCCACTTCCACAAAAGAGTTTCAGGAGAGTAATGTTTAAAATGTGAGTTATATTAACATTGAACTCTTTCAGTGTTTTATGCAGAGGTTTTCATGCTGATTTTTGCCCATTTTTTTTTTTTTTGCAGAACTAGGACAGAATTGTGCAGAAAGCAAGAAAATATCCCACAGGTTTCTTATTGCTGCAAAATCATTCTCATTCCTTACAGGGAAAGGACATCTCCCCTCAAATAATAAAGGGTGTCATTCAGCTCACAGGTAACTTTCAAGTTTGATCACACTTTTCCAGGGCTGCATTTCTTCCTCAGTTCCTTATTTTTAAATGTTTATAAATTATGTAGCAAGGTTTATAAAAAGACATTTGAAAGGCACATTATGCCTTCCAGCAGATCCATTTTACAGCCAGCTTAAGAGTTCTGGATAATTTTGTTTCCCCAGTGCCAAGCAACACAAATTGACGTTTGCCATTGCAGAGTGATTCCATTAATTCACATCTGTCTCCAGCATCAAAACACGTGTTTCCCCACTAATGAATTTCAGAGCAGTAATTTCACATCCTGAAATAAATCCATGACAGTCTGTGGTGTAATTCCAGAGTCCTGTGGTGGGTACACAGCAAACAGAGCAGAGGCAGAATATTGAGATGATCCTGATTATCAGAAAAACTTTAAGATGACCAAACAAGCCCAACTCTCTAAATCTTAAACATGATAAGTAAAATCTTATATCTGAAGTTTCTTTACCACTGATGCCCCTGTGGGTTTATCATCACACGACTGATTATTGATTCCATCAAACCACTGGAGAGAGGAAAAAACCCATCTGGTGGATTGGCAACATTTTAAATGACTGTTGTTTAAGCCAATATCCCTCAGATCACCTTCTAAGGGAGTCTGACCAATATATTGAACATTCAGCAATACACAGAACTATCCTGGAGTTGTGAGTCCTAAACCTGCTATTTTATTAAAATTCATAGTCCCAGAAGAGTTCCAAAAATCTGTAAGTGCAAAAGGATGGTGACAACACCAAGTTAATGCAGGTGCTGTTGCTGAGGGCAGTAGTGACACAGGTTCATTGCTCCAACATGCACCACCTCAAACCCCAACAACACATTATTTCTCCTGCAGATCCATCAGAACACATACCTCTATATCCTGGATTATCTTTGGGTACAAGGACCTGTAAAATGAATTGGGGGGCCCATCTGTTGGTCTGTTTTTGAACAGGTACTGATCCCTAATAAAAAAAAACAGAAACAGAGTTTTCAACATGCCACCAAGAATCTGAATTTTAAAGGAAAAACCTGCTTGCCTAGAACAAACCCTTAAAACATATTCTCACAGAACACAAGGACTTTTTACTTTTAGTACAGCTGTTACAACCATTGTGACTTTGCAATTTGACAAGTATTTAAGATGTCCAAGATGAAAAGGATGACAGGTATTTTCCTTATGGTTTTCCAATTAGGATTCACTGCTCCACATGGTTTCCAGGGACCAGGGTGTCATCCCCTTGCCTTTCCTCAGGCACACCACTAGAGAGCACAGGGAAACAGGTTTCTGAAGCACAGGATCTCTTCAGACATTTGGAGAGGACAGAAACAGTCCATTGCCACAAACAAATGGTTTCTGCCCAAGCAGTTGTTTTATATTTTAAGCAAAAAAGTTGAATTGGAAACACTTCATTTGAGAAAAAGCCCTTCAAAGGTGCTGTCAGTGGTTTTTGTGAGCTGATGGAATTGTTAATTCTCTCTGCATATCAGAAATTCCAAATGTGCAGAGAGCTCTGAGCAAGAAGCCAACTGGTGGCAGCCCTAGGAGCACAGAAGGACAAAGCAGGAAAGAAAGGGGAGCTGCCAGCTTTGGCCACAGCCACCCCCTCTCTGTAGGGCAGATCAGGGGCACCCCATTCACTACACATTTCCTCTTTGGCTGAGCTCATTCTTAGGGAACATGCAAAGGAGGGGCTGTAGCTGTGAAGGTACTCACCAGCCTCTCCTCTCTGACAGCCCCTTCCACAGCGGGTCCGTGCGCACCATCCTCTCGATGAGCTTCTTCCACAGCATCCCCTCCGAGATGACCCTCTGCCATTCCTTACACACCAGCTCTGCTGCACACAGTGATCTGGCATCCAGGTAGGACAGGATGTTTTCTGCTATGTGATCTAAGCCTTGCTCTGCAAAGGAATAAAGGCAATCAGTCACTCGCTGCACGAGCTTTGCAACACAGCCCGAGGAACTCGGAGCCCTGAGGGGCTGCAGGGACGTGAGAATGACATTGTCACATGTGGAAGCACCAGTTATAAACTAATGCAGTTACACCACAACATCTCCAGTGTTTTACACCTTCCCTGCTCTGCCTGTTGGATTGTCCCATTGCCCCAGAGAATAAGCACAAGGCCTCCAAAGGAGCGTGAGCAGCAGGGACAGGGAGGGGATTGTCCCCCTTCACTCTGCTCTCCTGAGACCCCACCTGGAGTGCTGGGCACAGCTCTGGGGTCCCCAGCATAACAAGGACATGGAACTGCTGGAGAGAGTCCAGAGGAGGCCACAAACATGCTGAGGGGACTGAGCACCTCCCTGTGGGGACAGGCTGGGAGAGCTGGGAATGCTCAGCCTGGAGAGGAGAAGCTTCTGTGGAGACCTCACAGCACCTTCCAGGGTCTGAAGGGGCTACAGGGAAACAGGAGAGGGACTGTCCATCAGGAACTGGAGTGACTGGACAGGGGGGAATGAGTTCAAATTGCAAGAGAGCAGGGTTAGATGGGATACTGGGAAGGAACTGTTCCCTGTGAGGGTGGGCAGGCCCTGGCACAGGGTGCCCAGAGAAGCTGTGGCTGCCCCATCCCTGGAAGTGTCCAAGGCCAGGTTGGAGCCACCTGGATAGTGGGAGGTGTCCCTGTCCATGGCAGGGGGTTGGAATGGGAGGTCCAACCAACCCACACCATTCTGGGATTCTATGAACCCTAAACTCAGCAATGTGTAAGCAGTAGAAAACATTTTTCTACTTCTGGGCACAGAATCCTGACTTTTTGATCACATGATCCAAAAAGATGGTCATCTTCAAGCACACACTTTACAGAGCAACAGCATTAAAATTAAAATATTGATTCCTTGACTATTCCCTCACATGTAACTACAGATAATTCAACTCAGCACAAGGTAAGGCTCCAGAGGCACAAATGCAGACAGAGGAGTAAAAGTGGGAGCCAAGATCCTGCAGAGACTTTCTTGCACCAAGCACATGGACAACCTTTCTATTCAAGCCTTTTCCAGAATCTGCAGGTGCCAAATCCACTCCTGACTTTTCCTCAGGACTCAGGTGGCAGAGCCTATGCCAGAGACCCCATGGCCTGCAGCCTGATGAAGGGGAGGCAAATCAACGAAGTGGACAGTAATTTGTAATTGCAAATGGTGCTCTAAAATCCAAGGCAGTTATCCCAAGTCAGGGATTCCTGTCCCTAGATCCACACTTAGTGAAATTATTCCTGAATGACTTATACCAGAGGCTGGAAGGTTGAGTGTTCTCTTCAGTGAAACAAAACAAAACAAACAAAAAAAAAAATCGAGAGTAGCAATTTCTTTTGAAACAACATAAACTTGAGCAACTCAGAGTGTAACATTCCATACAGGATTTATTTGGGAGCCAATGGATGTAACTGGTTTCAGTATAAGAACCAGCTAAGAACCCTCAGGATCAGCAGGAGTCAAGTAACTCCAACCATGAGGGGTGACAGTTCAGCTCCTGCATCCTGAATTCCAATGTAAAATCAATGTAGCTGAGCTTCCCCAAGATTTCCCAAGGTACTTCCAACAGCCACGTGAATGGATGTTACCCTGGCACCCTTCCTGCACCCTCAGGCACAGGGTGTCAGCTGGGCTCTGCTGGTCAAGAGCTCAGCAGGGAAGCTCCCAGGTAAAAGGAGATGACTCCAGGCCAAAGCCTTTGGAGAGTCCTCAGCCTGGGAATACCCACCTGGGCAGCTCCAAGGCTGTAACTTCACCTGCAGCATCATCAGAACTGTGGTCAACAACCACCAGTTACCACAGAACCCCAGAAGGGTTTGGCTTGGAAGGGACCTAAAAGCTGCTCTTATTCCATGGGCAGGGACACACTGCTCATTATTAGGGCTTCACATTCCCTGTGAAGATCCCAGAAGCAGCTTGGTAACTCCTGTGATCCTTTCCTCTCCCAGTGGGGTTAAATTTAGGTATTAAATGCTCTCAACAGCCCAGCAAATACATCAGAATTGGGTCAGGGACTACACAAAGTAACACATTGCAATGTGTCATTTCCTAACTCCACTCAATACTTATCCAGGAGCACTGGGCACTTAGGATGGAGCTGGTGGAAGGAAGGAACAAACACACCAATAAATAGGATTAGACCTCTGAGGTCACCACCCAGGTGAACACTGCCCATGTTTACCTCTCCCTGCCCAAAGCTTGTCTCCTGCTGAGGGGGCCTAGTTTAAAACCAGCACTGCAGTTGAGCAAAGGCACATTCACAGAAACCACTTCAGCAACGTGCTTGCACTGAATTTAGAACGGCAATCAAACTCTTCTTCATGTTCCAATTGCAGCAGCATTGGGCCCACAAAAAGTCACTCCTAAGTCTGTTACTTATTTCCAAGGACCTGCAATTTTCCTTTTCCCAAAAGAATCAAAGATCTTGAATAATTTCATTTTCATGAGTAACATACACCAGTTGGCCAAACATGAAAAACATCTTTCAAACCAGGAGATGAGGGACTTCTTAATTTTCCAATTTATCTCATGACAGCCTACTTTAGGCTTCAAATAGTCCTGAAAAATCAAGGGGACTACTGTTAATTTTTGTAATAATTAAGTCCTCCACTGCACACTAACTTTGGATGGCCTTTATAAAATGATCAGCAACAGAAAGGAGAACCCAATACATGTAGTCTTATTCACTTCTACATAATTTGGAGAACTATAAAAATGCTTCAGAGGATGGTGAAAGCTTCTATAATGTAAACTGGGTTTAGACACACTTTTCAACACCAGCCATAATAAGAGATTCAAATAACTAAAATGTAACAATGCCCAAATAACTGGTGGGTCTCAAATCTCACCACTTCCAGACAATAAATGCTCTCTAAACACCACGTGTCTCAGAGCAGATTTAAGCTTCTCCACCTCCTGCATCAGCAGTATGAGGAAAACATCAGGGCAATTTAAATCCATGGAAAAGTGGCCTGCAAATCTGCCACATCCCAAACTCTGAGATTCTAAACACTGTTTACTCGGGATGTATTTATCATACTGTGATGTCACGGGATTTGAAACAGTTCTCAAAGTTGCTTCCCAGAAAATGTAATTACTGCAAGGTCCATCCAAGAGTGAGTTCAAAATCAGGAAGCCCTGAGTATCAGGATGACAAATGAGTTCCTTATCAAAGTGGAGAACAGAGTTGGTTAAAATGAACCACCAGGAGTGCTGAGAGAGCATCTCTGACTGTGCAGGTCCCAGGTGGGAACAGGGCACACACCAGGTTTGAGCAGGAACTGACCTAACAGATATTTTAGGCTTTACTACCAAATATTCCTGTTCAACAATCCCAGGTGGGTCAGCCCTGCAGCTCCCAGAGCAAAGAGTGCTCAGGACCTGGCAACTGACCCCTGTAAACTGCCAGCCCTGGGTGAGCAGGGCACTACACTGAGCTTCCTGTCCAAAAGCTGCTGCAGGCTCCCATTTCACTGCACTGCTTTAATTGCAACACCCAACATACCCCATCTGACCTCAGCTCACCCTCCCCTCCCTCTCCAGAGGGCTGTCAGCGCACTCACTGTCCTCCCTGCACATGCAGCTAAAGGTGTATTAGTATTTACCTCACACAGGAATATTGAGTCAAGTCATTAGATAACAAAGAACTGATCATACAGTTCCATCAGGCTGCTATGTTTCATGGTTAATAAATAAATATAAAAATTAATGACTTTGAAATCTGGAGTAAGTCAGAAGAAACCAGGAGTAAACACCAAAGAGAGTTACAGATAATTCCAGCAGGCTCAGCAATTACTAGAAAGTGAGAAAAACACTGTGATATCAACAGTATTTCTGCAGAGTGACAAGTGCCCCAACTTTCAGCTTCCAGCTGTCCCAGAGATCTGAGGATGTGTCCTGTCCCTCCCAAGTGAAATCAGCAGTGGTGTGGCAGCAGAGCAGACACAAACCAACCTTTTCAGGCTTCCTGATTTCCTATTATTTAGAAGAAAAACACCCCCCCAGCTATGCCTGGGTTACAAAAAAAAGCCAGGAGCACACAACAACACACCAATGTCAGACAAACCTGTCAATGTTCCCATTTTTCAGGTGTAAAATTCTTCACTCCTGCATTTCAAAGCTTGCAGGAGACTGAGCAAATAAAGGGTGCCAAGTTCATCACAGAGGGTCTGACCAGCCAAGAACAGCTGCCTTTGGCACATGGGGGTGAGAACACTGCTGGTGTTTGGGAACAGTTCTCAAGGTTTTTCCAGAAAATATAATCATTGCAAGGTCATTCTAAGAGTCAGTTTAACATCATGAAACCTTGGGTATCAAGACAACAAACTAATTCTTTCTGCCAAGGGGAGGACACAGTGATCCCTGGTGAAGGTTGGACAGCAGGACCCCCCAGATGATGCTGTTCTCATGCCAAAGTGTAATTTTGCCCAATTAGCATATTTGATAACCCAACCATCACATGTGTACTAAACAATTTAAATGAGGGAGACTGAAAGGAGCACTAAGCAAAGCACAGCTCTGCCCTTATTCCAGCCATGGACTGAAGAGAGGTTATTCTGGGACAGCCACACTGGCACAGGAATATTATACTCTACCCTTGCTTAGGGTTTTGAGCAATTTTGGAAACATAAAGAGCATGAATATGTCAGATGTGTAATGAACAATTCCCAAGGGAGAAAGGGATGGACAAACAGAAGATGCTCAAATGATTTGAAGAGAAGCTCCAGGGTGACACAACTGGGGCCTTCCAGTGCCTGAAAGGAGAAGACAGGAAAGATGGAGAGAGACTTTGGACAAGGGCCTGGAGGAACAGGACAAGGGGGAGTGGCTTCGAACTGATAGAGAGAGGGTTTAGATTAGATATCAGGAAGAAATTTTAGGCTGTGAGGGTGGGCAGGCCCTGGCACAGGGTGCCCAGAGAAGCTGTGGCTGCCCCATCTCTGGAAGTGTCCAAGGCCAGGGTGAAGCAGCCTGGGATAGTGGGAGGTGTCCCTGCCCGTGGCAGGGGGTGGGATGGGATGAGCTTTAAGGTCCCTTCCAACCCAAACCATTCTGTGATTCCATGACATTCACGGATAAAAAAGTCTTCCAAGAGTTTATCTGTTACTGCCATCTCCTGGCAGTAAGCTAAATCATTGTGCTCCCCTGAAGGAGGGATGGATGAGAACCCCAAGGAGCTGTGGAGTTGCCCACAACCAGCCAAAGGGAAAGGCCACACTGCAGAGCATCCTTCAAACCCAACATGGGCCTGGTGCTGTGGCCCTTTGCTGCTGTTGAGTTTGTTTCTTCCCCCTGCTCTCACATACCTGGATTATCTTCCTGAAGACACTGACCAGGTGAGCTTGAGCATCAAATCTGAAATTCCTTTCAGAGTCAGCACTACTGCATCACTTATGCATCTCAGCAGGTGGCTTTGAATGGAGCACAAACACTCCTGGAGTTTCCTATCAGCACGTTCCAGTATTAGGAATCCTTGCTATATTTTAAATCCTTGGTGTAAGAACAAATGTGTCATTTGAGCTGTGTCCAAAGAATTTGAGGGAGTTACAATTTTGATCCCATACAGAGGTACTTGAAGACAGTCCCAATGGAGACAGGACATGGAAGGGTGTCTCTGCTGACACCTTTCAGCACGAAGGAAACACAGTACTGGTGAAATCCATGGGTTTATGATTTCCTAGTTAGAAACAAATGTGGTGTCTGAGTAACACCATGTGTGTTCACCACTTCCAACTTCCTTTAGTTTTCTTTCTTGTGAAATTATATTTTTCACAAAGATTTTTCTGAGCTTCTCCAGATTAAGTGCAGTTGCCCAGAACTGATTAAGAAAAAGGATCCCTGACAAAGCAGGAACATGTTTCAAGTGTTCACACAACTGCACTGGAAAGGGAAATGACAATCCTCTGAAAAACAGTTGTGAAAACCTAGATCCAAAGGCATCCTTCAGGCCCCAAGTCTGGAAATGCAACTGGAAGGACCCAGGCAGCACCAGCAATGTCTCCCCAAGCTCAGCCTTCCTTGGAGGGACAATGCTCCCATTTCTGGCTGTTGACAAGATGATTTGAAGCAGAGGTGAGGAGCTGGCAAAGCACTGCTGGGGCACCTGGAGTCACTAATGACAGCTCAGAGGGACAGGGCTCACTATGGCACTGGAAAGCTGGCCCAGTGCCCAAAACCAAAGCCTCCCCTCCACTCCAGAGTGCACAGGGGACTGGGCACTGCAGTGCTTGGGGCCTTTCTATGGAATGTGCAGGACTGGAAGCACAAGGCTAAGACTCAGGTCCTTCCCAAAATCCCATTTTAAAAAAGTCCTGTCACTGTCACGTGCATACCAAGCACTTAGACAGGACTAGAACACAATTCCCATGAACTAAAGCACCAGGAAAAAGTCTTTCCTCTTGAGGTGACTTCTGTTTCCTACAGTTAGGAAAGTCCTACAGAAGGTTCAGGCTTGATTGCTTGACTACAGAAGGAAGTTTTATGGAACTGTCAGGCCAAGTGCTTGGAGAGACAAACTCTGAGTGGTAAGTGCTCAGCTCCTTCTCATTCACTTAAAATCTCAGAATATGGTGAGTTGGAAGGGACCCCCAAGGACCATCCATCCAACCCCTGGCCCTGCACAGCCCCATCCCCAAGAGTCCCCCCCCCCGTCCCCAGAAGATCATCCCACCCCTCCTGCAGCTCTGGCAGCCTTGGGGCTGTGCCCACTGCCCTGGGGAGCCTGGGCACTGCCCAACCCCCCTCTGGGCAAAGAAGCCCCTTGGCCTGAGAAGCCCCCTGCCCCTGCCCTGCCACAACTCCAGCCCATTCCCTGGGCTCCTGGCCCTGGTCCCCACAGAGCAGCTCTTTCTTTATCAAGATGCCCAACTTTCACAATTCTGTCTAACACTTCTCACAGTCAAAACCACAATTTTAACGAGCCAGAAGTGTTTTCTGATGTTAAAATCTGACAATTTCGTCTCCTATGAATATACAGACCCTTCAGGGTTCCACACTGAGCAAACACACAAATGCTTTCTTCTGCCATCAAATCTATTCCTAAGAGTTTCACTGCCTGCAGAAGTGCACATTGAAATTTGCTACATTAAAAAAAGATATCAAGTAAAATATTTGCCTTAATTAACAGAGTAGGAACAAGTCCAGAGCACAGATACTTAGGACAGGCCCACTACAGCTGTGTCAGACAACATGCAGAACCAAATTTAGGACACATTAAGGCCTGAAGTAGCTCCATACCCCTATTTTACACTAAAAGACAGTGAGAGTTTATTAGAAAGTTTCTGGAAAAGGTACTGAAGTCTCTCCATTTTCTTAAATAAAATGCATGTAAATGTATTGGCAGACTTTTCAAAGGAAAACACAACACCCATTCTCTTGTGCCTCTCCAAAAGGTTTTGCAGTTTTATAGAAAAAGGTGAAAGTTAGAGCTGTTGTTGATTAGAGGGATCAGCTGAAGGTTTGGCTGAATTGTAACATGAAATTAAAGCAAAATTCACAGATATTTCAAAGCCTGATGTTTAAATATCACTTTGTATGAAAATGAAAGCCAAATGTGGGATGTCAACTCTATAAAACTGACCAACTTTAGCTACAAAGCAGTCACTTAAATAAGGCAAATGCCTGGGCTTTTATTAGTTTAGAAACAAATTTCAAAGGAAGCCTGTGGGGTTTTACTCTCCTGACACAGGACACAGTTCTGTCTCAGTTGGAACACACAGAGCAGGGATGGCAGAGCCAAAGGGTGACAAAGCAGTGCTCAGGGGGCACAGCTGTCATTCCTGTTAGGAAAGGCCACAAGCTGGATGAGACCATGAAAGTAATAGTAACATCTTAAAGATCAAAATAACCACAAGCACAGAGATGAGTAAATTCAAGGATCAGACTCCAACTCCTGGCCCTGCACAGGATGACCCCAAAAATGCCACCAAGTGCCTGAGAGTGGCACTTCCCACTTATCCTTTAATGTGACTGCAGCCCAAAATGGGATTGATTTCAATCACATCAGTTTAAGTTCCTGGGTAAATTTAGACAGATGTTCTTTGCATGCCACATCAGCTTCAAGGAAGGCTGAATATGGGAACCACTGACAGCATTTACACTGTAAAAAAGCAACAGAAGTTGTAGAGATGTATTTTGATACATACAAGTGTGATGGAAACAAGTGTCATCTTATGAAGCTCCTAAAAAATTAGACAGAAATATTTAACATGAAAGAACTGTGTAACTCACTACCAGACCAGAGGGACAAAAGCAAACAAAATAAAATCCTAATTGAAGCTCTTATTGCACATGAAGGGTCTGGAGAGTCAGTCATGTGAGGAGGGGCTGAGGGAGCTGGGGGGGCTCAGCCTGGAGAAAAGGAGGCTCAGGGGGGACCTTGTGGCTCCTCCAACTCCCTGCCAGGAGGGGGGAGCTGGGGGGGGTCGGGCTCTGCTCCCAGGGAACAAGGGCCAGGAGGAGAGGGAACGGCCTCAGGCTGGGCCAGGGGAGGCTCAGGTTGGACAGGAGGAGGGATTTGTTCCTGCAAAGGGTGGCCAGGCCTTGGCAGGGGCTGCCCAGGGAGGTTTGGAGTGCCCATCCCTGGAGGTGTCCAAGGCAGGACTGGCCGTGGCACTCAGTGCTCTGGGCTGGGGGACAGGGTGGGGATGGGGCACAGGGTGAACTCCATGGGCTGGGAGGGGCTTTTCCAACCCCACTGTTTCTGGGATCACCATGACTCTCCACTTTACTTTCAGTTAATCCCAGATACTCCCTAGAGAAACCAATGTTCAGTATTTCAAAAAGAAGCTAGAAGAAACATCCACACTGCTTCAAGGAGACAGCTCAGCCCAGGAAACAAGGAGCACCTCTTGCAGTGTGTGGCCAGACAAGCTCAATGTTCTATACAATAACTCCTGTGGAGATGAGGTGTGGGAGGAAGGACACCTCCTGCCTTTCAGAGCCCTGCTGCACATTTCCTAAGCTTGTTTTTTAATAAAATAGTGCACATATAAAATTCCATGCCACAGCCCTGCTCTATGTTCTTCATTCCCACCCAAGGACTCAAAAGTTCGTTTCAACCATGTTTGACACTGACCCAAAATCCCCCCCATCACCTCCAGGAGCTGAATTCCTCCAGGCTGTGTGAAAATACAGCAGCACTACAGAGAACAGGAATCCCAAACATCTGAGCAGGATCCTGTCCCACAGACCAGGAAGATCCACACACACACATCCCACCTAAACACACCAAGGGCTGCCCGAGCCTCAGAGCTTGCACTGCCAGCCTTCAAAGGGACTTCACTTCAGTGCACAGAAAATTACCAGTTTCCAATTGCTTTCAGGATTTGTATCACCCTCAGTGTGCACTGCTGTGTCCTGGCATTGCTGGGATAACGTCACAGGTTACTCAAGCTCTGCAGGCTGACTGTGCTGTGGTACTGCCACTGGCACCCAGAACACTCTGGCCATTCGTTTCATGCTGATCTCCCACTCTGGAAACAATGTCCACACAATTACCTTTCAAGGAACAAATTAATCACTCTCCCCCAGCAGCAAAAATCCAGAGGTACAATTTCTTCCAACAATTAATGGAAAAAAATACATACAACTTACCAGTAAATTGGGAGCTAGAGATTCTACAGACCTTGTTATTGCTGCTCCAGATTTTTTTGAAGAATTGCAAAGAACAAGTGCAAGAGCAGATTTCATATCTGAACTACTGACACAGGTTGACACTGATGGGTGACAGAAGAGGCTCTGAGGAACTGCAGGGAGGAATCATGGCTGGACAACACAATAAAAATCCACAAGTGCTTTTGCTCAGCAACAAGACCAGACAAACCAGATCCACTCATCTAAAAAGTTAAGTTCCTAGTTGAGATTAAAGGAACTCAGGACTTAGAATCTCATCAACTAAAATACTACTCCAGAGTTATTTCCTGCACCTATGGGGTTTGTATGAAAACAGGATTATGACCACAACTAGCAGAGGTACAACTTTGGTGACAACTCAGTCCCAGCTGCCACACAAACTATTCCTTGGGATACACCAGCCCAGCTATTTGCACATGGAACAACACTGGCATCCAGTGGCCAATTCAATTAATCACAGAAGGGGACAACTTCACTGTCCTCCTGCCCTTCTTTGGGCCAGGGAAGGGCACCTTATTTCCCAGAGGCAATGTGAGTGTGGAGGTGCAGAGTGCTGAGCAGAGCCCTCCCCTGCAGCTGGGACAGCCCTGGGTTACCTGGTAATGCAGTGATGAAGTCCCGCTGCAACATGGGCTTCAAGTAAGAGTTAATATGTCCATGCTGATAGTGACACATTCGTGAAATAAGGTGTTCCACAAACTCAACCTGATCTGATTCAGACCACTGGTCAAAGTATTTTATACACAAGTCTTTTTCCTTCTCGTAGTTCCCTTCCGAAGGTCTTTTTCTCGAGACGATCACGGATGAAGTTCCATTGCTTATCTGGTGGGGGAAAAAGAACATCAGCATTAGAGAGAAACAACAGCAACAGCTTTGTAAGAGCTCTCCCAAGGAAGAACACGTAAGAAGATGCAAAGAAATAATCAAAACTGAATTTCAAAACACATTCTTCGAGGTATGAGTGATACCAGATAAATTTCATCTTTCACAGATAAAAGATCAATGAAAGGACTTTACCCCAAGTTAATTCTGAGTCTCAAATTCCCTCACAGCTCTTACCATTTACACAGCAAGGAACTCACTTCTTTTTAGCACTGACTTCCCCAGATTAAACCAGTGGTTTCTGCAGTTGCCTCCACAATTGTTTTCCTCAGGTTCCAGCAGTTAAATCAAGAAGACACCAAAATTGGACATTAATACTCTAATTGACACAAGAATTTGAGCCCCTCACGTCAGTGTTGAACTGTTTGTCTATAAGTGAAAACTGAGAATTACAAGACATGCAGGGCTTGGTTTCTTTTTGAAAACCAGTGTCAATGTTTGGGACATCCACATAAATAGCTCATTAAAACCCTGGGAGCTGGAGCTACAAATGAGGATGCTACAGGAACAGCACCCCAGGAGCTCTTGCTAATTAGTGAGTAGAACCTAAGCCTGATGCCAGGCCCCTCTGAGCCCTCCAGGAGAACTCAAGCACTGCTGGGGAGCAATTGTCAGCTCTCTGAAATACTCCCAAACTTGGTCAAAGCGAATTGGTTGCAAGTCCTTGCCATGTTGAATTTCTCCTTTTAAACAAGTCACATGCTCAGAAATGTAGTTAAACTTCATTCCCAAGTATCCTTTGACATAGAATTGTCCTTCCAAGGTCAGCACCAACTGCAAAATCTGAGAATCAGTGATTTCTCAAGGATTATTCAATGGCACCATCCTTCACTTGAAGGACGAGCTAACTTTAGGATGATCCAGTGAATTGTGTCCAAGGATGATTATGCAGACACAAGAGTTGGATGTTTCTCAAAAGCAGAACACACAAAATCATGGCAACTGCCTTTGTGCACAAATGTTAGTCCTACCTGCCACAGGGTATTTTTCTTTGGAGACTCATCTTCATTCTGATCCTCCATTACTGACGTGTTCTGGAAAAAAAGACATATCACTTTAATTTTTTATTCTGGGACAATTCCTTCCTCTACAAGCATTATGAAAAAGTAAATCAATTGAATGGTAAAATTCATTTTCCCAGTGAACAGAATTATCAAAGACTTCTGGCCACAAAACCTGAGTATTATAAATAAATTCCCCTTTTAACTGACATGTTTATCAATTCCATTTACTGTAAAGATAACTCCCCAACCCCGCTTCAATTTCCTTTGACAGGTTTTCATGCAGCCTTTCATCGCTTTTCTCACTGGGAAATAAATTCACTTTCATCCTACTCAAGCCAAAGCAATTAAACCTGTCAAAGTATTCAACCAGCACTTTCTGCCAGAGTTAAATTGCATACAGCTAGTCAAAAAAAAAAAAATAAAAAATCACTGCACGCTATTACATGCAACAGAATGGGGGTTTTTCCCAGCTCTGGCTTCCAAGGGACAGGGATTGTTCTCTGCCACAGTCTGTGTCTGGAACCCTTGGCAATGCCCATCTCTCCTGCCCTGCCCTAATTGCAGAGCACTCCCCACAGACCTGCTCCTCCCTCCTGTTTTCTACAAACCTGCAGCTCCAAATGTTCACCCTGGTTTCCCACAACCTTTCCCTCCTTTCCTCCCTGTTCCTTCTTGCTCCTTTTGCTGTCTCTGGCACCACCCCCTCTCCTCCCTGCCCAGGATCCCCTCACACACCAGGCACAGGTTCCAGCACCACAAACTGGGTGTCCTCAAACACTCCCTGCATTGAGTTCAACCCTCTCCCCCTCCATCAGCTGCCTCAGCAGAAAGAGGAAGAAGGTGCTCAAGTAAAACACATGATGGAATAATAACAATTCCTATAATAACTCCTGTCATCATGGATTATGGATAAACCCTTCAATGACTACAGAAAACCCCACTCAAAACACAATTCACCTCAAAAGCTCCTCTTCCTTCCCTAAGGAAGTACTGCCTCAAAATCAGAAAACGTGGAAAAATTACCAGTATCACCTGTACAGCAAAGCCTTCCAGCTTTGGCTCAAGCTTCCCTTGAACCCTCTTCAGCCTTGCAGTCAGGTATGGAAAAACATGTGTCCACTTGGACCTCAGCTGACATAAAAACTGTGGCCACGGGGTGATGGAAAGACTCGAGTCCACCCAGTTCTGACACACACGGCAATGACGAACACAGGCCCAGCAAAGGCTGGGGGGGAACCCAGACAGGGCTGAAGGCACTAAAGGGCCTGGGTGACTCCACAAACACACGTGTTTTAGTGTTTCTGGGCATACACAGAACAGGAACAGTGGGAAGTAAACCACAGTTTTTGAAGTGACAGTCTCTTGAGGGCCATCCCAGCTATTCCAGGTGACACCCTGCTCCCATATCCCCCCTCTGTGCTGCTCTCCCCCCACACACTCGCTGGGACCCAGCAGCCCACACCACTTAAACCATTCTAGAAAGCAAACATGCACCAGGGAATTATGCAGGGTTTCTTTGATTTGATTTCAACATGATGTGTGGCAATAATCACTACAGTGATGATATGCTCCTAACAGTGTCTCCAATTAGCATGTCCTTAAATTATAAGGAACATCTCAACTCCTTTGGCAGCTGAAGCCCAAAGAAATGCCTGGATGCTGTGAGCTATGAGCAAGGAACACAGAATATCAAACAGAGGTGGCTGGGGCAGTGCCTTCAGCAGAAACCCCACATTTTAGCAACTCAGCCCCAGTCTGGCTTTCCTGTGGCAGGTCACAGTGAGATTCTGCCATTGCATTTCTCCCTTTCTCAGGAAATACCTGAGACATTGCCAGCTCTCCCTGGGCAAGAACTGCCTTCTAAGCATGATGTCTTTTTATTTTAGGCTTATACAATAAACTATAGCAGAGCAGCTCTGTAAGTGCAGTGTGAAGGATGCAAAAATGATCTCAAAATGATGGGAATTCCACCCCAGGCAGATGGCAGAGGGAGTGTCTCTCTGTGCTGTGCACCTACTCCATTCCACTGAGCCTCTGCTGCTGCCCAGGGAAGGAAAACTGGGCAGCAGGATTTGGGGAGATGCTGCATCCCTGGATATCATAAAACCCCAGAATCGCTGAGGTTGGAAAAGGCCTCCAGGATCATCCAGTCCAAGCTGTGCCCCATCCCCACCCTGTCCCCCAGCCCAGAGCACTGAGTGCCACGGCCAGTCCTGCCTTGGACACCTCCAGGGATGGGCACTCCAAACCTCCCTGGGCAGCCCCTGCCAAGGCCTGGCCACCCTTTGCAGGAACAAATCCCTCCTCCTGTCCAACCTGAGCCTCCCCTGGCCCAGCCTGAGGCCGTTCCCTCTCCTCCTGGCCCTTGTTCCCTGGGAGCAGAGCCCGACCCCCCCCGGCTCCCCCCTCCTGGCAGGGATTGCAGAGAATTCCAGGGGCCCCCTGAGCCTCCTTTGCTCCAGGATGAGCCCCCCNNNNGGACAGTCCCTGCCCTGGGCACCCCTGGGACACCCCAGGGCTGGCACAGCCCAGGGGCCATTGGCCTCCTGCCCCCCTGGGCACCCCTGGGCTCACGTCCAGCTCTGGCACAGCACCCCAGGGCCTTTCCCAAAGGGCACTTTCCACTCTTTCCCCAGCCTGGAGCTGCAGGGGCTTGTTGGGAGCCAAGGACAGGCCCTGGCCCTTGGCCTTGTTGTCCCTCACACCATTCCCTCAGCCCCTGGATCCAGCCTGTCCTGATCCCTCTGCAGAGCCTTCCTGCCCTCCAGCAGATCAAGGCTCCCACCCAGCCTGGTGGTGTCTGTGAACTCAGAGGGTCCCTCAATCCCCTCATCCAGATCATCCATAAACAGGAGCAGCCCCAACACTGAGCCTTGGGAACCCTGCAGTGCCCACACACCAGGTGGATGCAGCTCCATTGACCTCCCTGTCCACTGACACAAAGGAGGAGCAGATCTGCATCTTTCCTGCCTCTCTCCTCTCGTCCCTGTCCCTGCAGAGCAGCAGAGCCCAGCCCTGGTTGAGGCTGAGGCACTGTGACACCCACTGATGGATGGGCTGGCACAGGGAGCTGCTGCCAACAGGTACTTCCACGTCCTCTCAACACCTGAGCCACAAATGTGAGGGCAGATGACACGGATGGATTTTCAGGCTGGAAATTTCACTCTATATTTAGATATTTAACCAGGAAGCAGTAGTGTTAATTTTAATGGTATCTACTACCACAGTTTCTTGTCTCTCTTTGCTCATCCTAAACTCATTCCACATCTTTCTACTATATTTTACAGCTCTCAAGTGCTCCATCCTTTCCCTTTCCACTCTCAAACTCTTCCTAATAAATTCACTCTGTTTCTGTCTTAAACACTTAATTTTGGTCACATAGATCATAACTCAGACTACAATCTGTCTCTCCAGCACTTCAGCCTATCTGAAGGGTACAAGATGACAGGGTGGATCCTGCCCTGTTGTCTGGAGGAAGCAATTAGACAACTCTAATCTGCCCCATCCATTCCCAGCACTTGGCAGAAGAAGAATTCCAAAATTCCTAAGAGCTGGTGTCACCAGTCCCTGCTCCTAAAGGCCTCCAGCTCTTGTGCAAGAACAAAGATAGGCATCTACAAGTTCAACCCTTCCCTTCTCTCAACCTGCACCTCGGTGTTCACCCCACCCACCCTCCACACAAAGCTGCCCCTGCTGGTTTCCCAAGTGGCTTTAAAGTGGCATCAATATGGAATTCTCCCCATTTCCCTCCAGTTCCGCGGCAGAGCAGCACCAAGAGCTGCTGCCCTCAGTGACACGGATCCCAGTGAGCCCCTGCCACACTGCCCTGCCCTCGCAGACATTCCCCAGGACAGATTTCTGACCCACCACCAGAGCCTTGCAGCTTCTGACAGTCAACACTGTCAATTCATCTTGTTTCGAGTTGTTTTTTCCAGAGATTCTTGTTAAGTTGCTCACAGCTCTTGCTAAAGGAACGATTGTTTCCAAGCAGCTGTCATTCCTTAATTAGTCAGCCTGGAGTAAGTGCTCTCCATCCCTGCTGGGAATGGCAGTGACAGCCAAGAGATAACCCAGGGTCCAGGCAGGATCTTCTGCTGTTGCCTTACACTTGTGAAAACCCAAGTGAATCGAGTTACCCCGAGAACAGCCTGGGGCTGTATTCTCACCAACAGTGACCAGCAATGGCAGCAAGGTTTACACACTGCTGGGAAGTTCAAAAGCTCTTTTCCTGAAGGTTTGCACTCCTTGCTTAGTCCCACAGTCACTTCAGGCTGGCTTCAGTCTTTCTGCTCCACAACAGCTCAAGTCTTTGGGATCTATGAGATGCAGATGAAGATGGCAAACAAGTTCAAGAATTACTTGGGGAGAAAGAGGCACTGCCAGGCCTGATCACATCAGCCTTGCTCCCTTTGGAGACGGTGAAAAGCTTCCAAGATAGAAACAACTATGAACAATCCCCAAAGGCAAGAAACGTGCAAGTGTTGCAAAAGTCTACAATGAAGACCTTGGGACACCTGGGAGCAGCTCTGTGTCTGTGCAGCAGCAGTGAGGCTTTCCTGCAGGGCTCACCTCCCGCAGCAGGGACAGGCACAAATCCATCAAAGCTGCACAGATTTCCTGCACACTGCTGCTGGCCACGGGCAGGTAACACCTGGCTCTGCACCCAGGGAGTGCCCTGAGTCACGGGATTGACTCAGAGGAGGAACAGCTTTGTTCTCTAACCCACTTCCAGCCCCAGTATCGAGAGAGCAATTAGAGGAGTGATAGCAGGAAATGCTGGGAACTGGGGCAGGAGAAGCACCAGGCAGGGCACACAACACTGCTGAGCTTGAATGAGACACTGCTCCCTGATAAAGGAGGGATGGACAAAACTACTGCACAGCTGTGTTACCTTGAAGAGAAGATAAACAGCCTGGTATTTTGGCTGGAGAGAAAGGCATAGAAAACTACAACTTGTATTTCCCACTACACTTGAGGCTACACTAGGAATTCTGACCTTGGTTAAAGATCAAGCCAAGTCTTCCAAAATCTAACTTTTCACAAGATTCTCACTCTCTGGAAAATCACTAGGGAATTTCAGTCACAATTATAAAATAACCAAAACAGTGCAACTAACCAGGCTCTGCTCACCTTTAACAAATCACACCTCCATCTGACAGTGAAGAAACAATAAAAAATAACTCATACATCCTTGGATACCTTGAAGTCAAACAGAGCAGAGTGAGCACACACAGCTGGAGCTTAAAATCCCTCCTGAACCAGCTGTGCCCACACAGGGGCTGCTGCAGGCTCCAGAGCCACATTCCCAGAGCAGGAGGGGAATCCACCACCCCAGGGACAGCTGGAGCAGGGCAGGCAGGGGGGAAGCTGGGCAACCATCTGCACCGCCCCAAAGTGCAGAGCAGGTGTCCCCAGGGCCAAACTTCAGAGCAATGGACAACATTGGCTGATCCAGGAAGCTGTTAAACAATGTTTATTAACATCTTCTTGATCAGGGATAAGACAGAATTTTCCTCCTAACCAAGGAGAGACCCTTAATACTGTGAATCAACCCTTCTCCCAGCAAGGCCCAAATCTCTGACATCACTCTCCTCAAAATGTGTCTGCAAACAAATGCAAAACTACTGCAGTTTCTAAATGCCAGGTCAGAGAGAGGTGGTCACTGACTGTAAACATTCAGCACCACAAAAAATACCTTTGGAAGCAAAGCCACAGCCTATATATGGAGCAATGGCATCAAAGATGGACGTGTAAGCATAAAAAAGGCATGGACAGTTACACAGACCTGTTCAATAAGATGTTTGGTTTCACAGAGCAGTAATACCTTCAGCTACAGGTTTAACCTCCCCCAAGTTGCCCATGGAAAATGGTTCCTTGCAATATTTCTCTATCAATTATGTAACATTTTTAATACAGTGAGATACTCATGTCTCAGCTCCATGGAAAAATTAAAAAAAAGAATAATTCCTCAGAGAAAGGCAAAAAATAGAGCCCATGGTCAAATGATTTTCCAAATAGTTTCTGAAAATATCTTATGGTAGATAAATTCAATCCACTGTCCAGAGTCATTATAAAGCACTTGGAAAAAAAAGCTCTGAGGTTCATTAAGTTAAACTTCATTTAGTTTTCAGCAGTCCTGTGAGGAGCACAGAGCAGGACCTGATCATCCTTATGGACCCTTTCCAACCTGTGATATCATTTGATCCAAGGAATCCCAGACTGGGTCAGGCTGGAAGGGCCCACAGTGGGGCACCTCATCCCCCTCCCTGCTCCAGCAGGGCCATCCCACAGCACAGGGCACAGGATTAGAATATCCCCAGGGAGGGACACTCACCCCCTCCCTGTGCACCCTGCCCAGTGCTGGGTCACTGCCCAGCCAAGAAGTTCTTCCTCCTGCCCAGGTGGCACTTGCTGGGCATCAGTTCCTGCCCGTTCCTCTTGTGCCATTGCTGGGCCCCCCGAGCAGAGCCTGCTCCATCCTCTGCCCCCTCCCTGCACCCCCGGACACACAGGGCTGGGGGCCCCTCTCAGGGGCTGCTCTGGAGGCTCAACAGCCCCAGCTCCCTCAGCCTGTCCTGGGCACAGAGATGCTCCATCCCTTGGGCATCTCCGCAGCCTGCGCTGGCCCCGCTCCAGGAGCTCCATGTCCCTCCTGTGCTGAGGAGCCCAGAGCTGGACCCAGCCCTGCAGATGTGCCTCCCCAGGGCTGAGCAGAGGGGCAGGATCCCCTCCCTGACCTGCTGCAAATGCTCTTCCTCATGTTCCCCAGGACCCCATTGGCCTCCTCGGCCCCAGGACACTCGGCTGAGCAGGGACAGCTCACTGTTCCCTAAATATGAAAGATAACTCTGCTGACCATGGACATGTCTATATTTGACAACTGTATTAGCAACTGCTTGTTTCAGCTTAAACTAAACTATTTATGTCAGCACAGGGCTCTGCACAAATTCAGCTGAACATTCCATTTCTTACCTAGCTCACTTCTCTCCCAGTTGCCAGGTTTTATTTTAGTGCAGCTATTGCTGGAAGTTCAAACAAAAATATACTTCAAATACTAAAAGAGTCTACTAAGAGCCAACAGCTGAAGGCAGAATTAGAAAAAATCCCTCACACTGAAAATAAGGCGTCAATTTTTCTTTGGCCTCTGACTAACCACCAAGAAGTTTAGAGGAAGACAGGGAGGATTCAGCACCACCACAGTCACCCAGTTTGTGCTTCAAGCTGCTACAAACACTGTAGTTTGGCCATCAGTTGTAGATGGGGAGTTTTTACAAGATGCCTAATGCTTTTACATACCTGGTTTGACACCTCTCAAGGGTCTATTTTTTAGGAAGTTTTGGCCAGAGCAATAAACTCCCCAAAAGCAACAGTTGCCTGGTCCTGCCTCTGCTCAGAAAAAAGAAAATATCAGGCCATTCTTCACCTGAATGTTCCAGGCCAGTTGTTTTTGCATGTTCCAAAGACTACAAGCACCCACTAAAGAGGTCATCCTCCAGAGTTACCTCTGCACCATTGGAACTTTGTTAATAAAAGTGTCAGACCTGACTCAAATTAGCTACAAAATTAGTGTGCTGCTCTGTATAACTGTGAATCTGTGAGCATTCCGTGTGTCTGACTCCACAAGGACCTAATCACAGACTGGTTTGGGTTGGAAGGGACCTTAAAGACCATCATCCCACCCCCTGCCATGGGCAGGGACACCTCCCCCTGTCCCAGGTGACTCCAGCCTGGCCTTGGACATTTCCAGGGATGGGGCAGCCACAGCTTCTCTGCCCAACATGTGCCAGGGCCTCCCACCCTCCCAGCCAGGAATTCCTTCCCAATACCCCACCTATCCCTGCCCTCTGTCACTAGGAAGCCATTCCCTGTGTCCTGTCCCTCCAGGCCCTTATCCAAAGTCTCTCTCCATTCTGTGGCTCCTCCAGCAAGACAACAATCAGGTCACTCCAAAGCTTCTCCAAGCTGAACAATCCCAGCTCTCCCAGCCTTTCCTCCCAGCTCCATCTCTCTGACGCCCTCACAATCCAGGTCAGTGTGGGCTGGGCCATAGGTTACATTGTACCCTTGGGTTTGAAGTGAAATTATACACCAAAATACTGCACAGCTCAAGATTACTTTTCTGATCCAATTCCATGAAACACTAAGCAAGTACTTCAACCCCACCTCAGAGCTTCAGGTGATGGCACATCCCTGTGTCCAGCCTGGGCCTGGCAGGGCAGGGATTCCCCTCGCAGCCCAGCTGAGGGAGAACCATCACAGCCAAGCCCCTCTGCTGCCCTTCAGAGCTTCTGAAAGAATGTCATGCACCTGACATAAAAAATTGACTCAACTAACAGTTCAGGTCGCACTGGTGCCCAAGCTGGCAGCTGTTTCCAGCACACCTCAATTTCCAATGAGAAAGCTGATGTCACTGGAAAAAAATTATTATTGCACTCCTAAAAGACATCCAGGGGTGGGTTTTTTGGTTTGGTTTTGCTGGTTTGGGGTTTTAACTATGCAATATCTTATTAGTCCTTAAAGGCAGGCTCATCTCAGCAGGTACTGCAGGGTCACACCTAGGAACACATTCCCTGTGTAACTGTTCCAAAGACACCCTGAACTCTCACTAATTTTCCAGTGTCTGGAGTAAAGAGTCAGTAATCAAAGGCTGCCTGCCTCCATCCAACAAAAATCAGTTGTATTTACAAGGCCAAGGAGCACTGAATTGTGTAATTGGAGCAACTGGGTGACTCATCCCTGCACCACTCAGGGACCAAAGCACAACCTGCACATCACACAAACTTCAGGGGCTGATCAGAGACACATGAGCCCCAAATACAGACAGAAACCACTTTCTCCACATGTGCCTCTGCAAACACAGGACCCCCAGTGATGCACAGGCAGCTCACTGGAGAGAGGGCAAAGGCACCTTGTCCTTCAGGCAGGCCAGGGCTGGGGCTGGGCTCAGCCTTGCTCTGAGCCCCGCGGCCCCAGCCGGCAGGGAAAGGCTGAGTCCAGAGAAGAGTAACAACAATCCCCAGCACATCCTCCAGCCTGTCAGAGGGCATCCCACAAGCCTCCCTGCCCCCCCCGGGTCCTGCTGTCCCCAGCGCTGGTGGCAGCCCCGCGGGCTCTGCCCCTGCCCCCAGCCCTCCCACAGCCTGGGGGGTGCAGGGCATCACCACCCCCTGCCACAGCACCAGAGCCACAACAGCCCGGGGGGGTAGCACAGCAACCCAGCTTATCACTGACAGCAGTGCAAACACTGCAGTGAAACAGTTCTCAGCTAACTTTCCCAACTCTTGAAGGTAAATAACCTCAAAAGAGAAATCCTTTCTCCCTGAAAATAATTTTAACAGCAACATGTTTCCATCAAAGAATGGCCCTGACAAACTGCCTGCAGGAAGGCACACAGACAAGAGCAGCAAGGTACTGGTTTACTCTTTTATTTATTTTAATTAAGAGAAGTTACCTCAAGTTCTCAGCTGCAATTATTATTACTGGGTTTGCACTAATGGTACATCTATTTTCCTCATAAAACTATTTAGGTAGAACCTATTTGTCTATTTTGCACCTATTTCCATCCCAGAGTAAAACCTTTTCCCCTTTAAAGACTTGAGGGAAATTTCCATCTATGTCTCTTAATTAACTCACTGAAACTTCTGAAGTAAATGCAGAGCTCCAGTTCCCAGAGCCCTGACTGCAACACCAAACCCCTGCTCAGAACATTTGCACCTACAACTACTCAAAAGCTGCCCTAAAACACTGGATTTTATGGGGCAGTTAGGAGGATTAGATATTTCACAGAATACCTCACACTTTGGGGGAGGTTGGTATAATTGAAATATTCATTACCTGTCTCAATAACTAGTAAAGAGCCCCTTTAGCTTTTATTTCCTATGTTAAAAAACATCCACAAATGAAAACTTGTGGGGAAAACATTGACTTAAGATTATTATCACTTTTCCTCCTTCTAGAGCAGATGCAAAGAAACCGCTCCAGAGCTCTCATCTCGTCATTTATAGGACTTGGACAAGGAAAACAAACTGCACAAAGTTGCATTTCACTGCTCAAATCAGCACAAACTGAGGGCCTTCAGCACAGGAACAGCATTCCAATGACAAAAAGTTGGTCATTTGTCTCTGCATCAGGTTCAGGGTAATAACAGTAAGTGTTAACAGGATCTCAGATTAAAGGGAGGATAAGAAACAGCTCGGAAGCAAATTTTAGGCTAAGCTGGTAATTAGCTGACTTGAGATTCATCAAAAATAAATTAGCCTGCATTAAGATTAACTACACATCTGCCACTTGGCTGCCTGGTGCAAAGTTCAAATGCTTCAAGACTCCCAGAGGGGCTTTAGGTTCAGCCCCTCCAGGGGACACCAGGCCCCAAGTGAGGCTGGTATCACACCCAGCCAGGGAGACACTGGGAGCAGGACACACTTTGCTCCAAAACCTCAGCAATTATTTTTCTCATACCCACTAGTGCTTGTTCCTGAGGCCTAGAAAATCCCTGGGAGTGTCCCAGGCCAGGCTGGAGCAGCCTGGGACAGTGGGAGGTGTCCCTGCCCAGGGCAGGGGGTGGGATGGGATGGGCTTTAATGCCCCTTCCAGCCCAAACCGTTCCATGATTCCATGAAAAGCCCTTTAACCCTCAAACAAAACAACACAGAACCAAAGGAGAGAAGCAGTGGACACGGATTTCCAGCCTGAGAGAAGTGGCTGAGCAACAAATACCATGGAGCAAAGCACATATAAAGGAAGATAATTTAAAAATAAGCAACTCCAAACAACTACAAACCCACAGCCCCAAATTCACTGGCAGTAAAATCTAAAACACCAGCACTGGAGAACCAAAAGAACACACAATCCTCAATTAAACACTCAGTAATTTCCTCCAGCCTGGCTCTGTATTTTCTCTCATTTTTCTAAGACCAGATTCTGGCACTTCTTCCTCTCCATCTCTTCCTGTTTTCCTTGGGCACCAGGACTACAGCAGAATTTATTCTCATTCTTTGGGTTCTGCAGTCCCCCAAGGATCAGCAGATTTTAAAGGGACTTACAGACAAACTTTTACAGTAAAAGTTACCAAGAGGTTACTCAAAACCACTGAGATGCTGAAGCTGCAGTAACCCTCAATTATTCATCTGCTGCAAAATAGGTGTTTGCATGCAAAAGAAAGAGAGAAAAAGCAGCCACTCCAAGGAAATACCCACTCAAACCAGAGCCCAGAACCAGTGAGCTCCTCCAAGGAAGAATCCTGGGCTGCTCCAGGTTGTTTTCCTCTCCAGAGATGTGTGGCAACATATTCCAGATTTGGCAACTCAGGAAACTGTATCAATCCTTCCTATTATTGAGGAACTTCTAATCACTCACTAATTGTCTGAAGCAAGAGCCTTTGTTCATCCCCAGTTTCAGTGTTGGTGGAACTGCTGCCACCCAAGCAACCCAAAACCTGCAGAAATCCCCACGAGGGCTCCCACCAACCAGCTGAAGGACAAAGCCCTCAGTGACACAAGATGTACAAAACCCCCAAAGCATTTTTTCCAGCCCTCTGCAGGTTCAGGATCCAGTTGATTCTACAAGAAGCACCAGTGCAGACCCTCAGAGGGGGCTGAGCACATGGGACAGCTGCCCCAGCTCTGAACTTGAGACTTTCAGAATCCATTCCTTTAACAACCCAGGTTGAAGTGGACAGAACTGCTCCTGTAACTTTACAGCAAACATTCTGGCACTATTACAGGCCTTTTTTAATAAATTCTCTGGTTCAAGAATCTTCAAAAGCAAAGTATTATGGTTTTCAAAGCTCAGGTGTGCATCCAGATCCTGCCATCATGTATAGAACTTCAGATCCCTTCACCTGATCCTGGCATTTAATCATCAGCTACTGAGGAACTCAGACTTTTATGGTCCACTTACATTCACTCTTTTTCTTTAATCATATTTTTGTGTTTTCCATCAAATATAAACTCTAACAGTCCTAATCCATTTAGCAATGACATCCATCATTTATCAGTTACAGCATGCAAGACATGCCAGAACATGTTTGCATCCACACTCTACAGTAAATATTTAGCAGTCTAGTTATTAAAAAGTAATATAAAAAGTAAAATAGATGCAGAAAAAGACAGGCTAGATGCAGAGTCTGGATCATCCCTAAAGCCTCCTTAATAATTGCAGCAAAAAATTGTGTCTGAACTTGAGGGATGCAAAACCCATGTAAGAATTAAAAAAAGCAAAGAGTTCCTCTTCAGCAGCTGAGAGTTGCTAACCCCACCAGTGCAGTGGCACTGAACAGGATGGGATGGAGACAACTGATATTATTTCTCTGGGGCAACAAATCCAACTCCAACTTCCCAAGTATCTGTAAAATCCACTTGGGAGCACTGAGAGCCCATCCTGCCCCACCAATGCTCTTCCCTAGGGGGGCTTTGCAAACATGACTTTGATCACAGAAATATTATGGGAAGCAGGAAAAAGCTTTGGTTACAGTTCCCTGTTTCTGTGCTGAAGCATTTCCTCCACACGTGGCCAGTGCTGCTACTCAGGCCCCCTGTCCCACCTGGAGTGACACCTCCCCTGCTTTGTGGGGCTTCTCCCACCATTCAAAGGAGCACAACACACAATCCCAAGCCCCAGCCTTGAAGGTGTGCAGAACAACCCAGGGGCTGCAAATCAGGGAGCACAGGGACACCTGGAGCTTGTCCAGGGAAGGAAGGAGTGCTCCTTGGACCATGACTCACAGAGGGACCATAAATACCATAAATCCATAGATCCACACCTGCCAGGATGGCTGCTGAGGAGTGCAGAGACACTGCACCAATGGCACTTCAGCCTCGGTGGGAATCTTTGATTACACGTTTCTGTCTCCTTGAAAATTCTTCTGAGGAAAAGAGGCCCCCAAGGAAGAGACTGTCCATACCCCCACTCCAGACTGCCTTGGATATCCTCCTCTCTCCTCAGATGTCCCTCCCTCCCTCCCTCCCTCCAGGCACGAGCAGGGCACTGTGAGGATGCAGGCAGAGAGCAAGGCATTTCTTAGCACTTCTCTTTCCACTCTAACAGGATCAGAGAGGGAAAAAAAACCCCTTTTCCAAAGGAGGTTGAGAAGGCAGGAATAGGAGGCTGTGGCTGCCAACATCCCTGCACTCACACAGGAGTTCCCTCTGCAGGAACAGCTCCTGGGAAGCCTCTCAGGCTCAGTGGGACTGTGCTGAGCTTTCTGAGGGACACAGATTTATGGCAAAGTGACACTCCCTGCTGCAGCCCTGAGCAATGGGCTCTGGATCTGCTGAGACAAGGTCTAGTTCCTGGTGGTGATACACGAGTCCAGCAGGGAGAACGTGCTCTGCCCTCCAGAACAGAGCTTTGCCAGGCCCAGAGGACAGACTGGGATGTCTGTGTGGAACAAGAGGGAAACATGAGCAAAGGGCAGGGCAGCAAGTCACCCAGGGAATAAGGAGCAGGTTTCCAAGCTCACCTCACTTTGTGCTCACAAGTCCCTCCTGCAGCAGCTCAGTGATGTATCTCAAGAGGGAGGAACAACCCACTTCCTCCTAATCTTGATCATAAAGATCAGTGACTAAGTAAATTGCTAAATTTGATTGGAAGAAAAGATAAAGATGAGGGGAGTGCCCACCAGCCACAGCTGAAATAATGTGAGCTCTTTAGAAAGAGAAGGAGGGTCCTGAAAGGGGTCACTCTGTCCAAGCCAGGCTGCAGTTTGGGATGAAGGGGATGATCTTTAGAGCTCTCTACAAACCACTGAGAACAATCAAGTCCAAGAAAAGCACTGGTGTGTATTAAGTTGTTTGTACCACCAAAACTCTCTCCCCAGGAGCAGAAAGGTGGGGGGTGGCAGCACTTGGTCCCACCCTGGGGAGGTCACAGAGGTTCCAGGCTGCTCTCCCTGTNCCACCTGCACCACTGCAAATGTAGGATGGGATGGGATGGGATGGGATGGGATGGGATGGGATGGGATGGGATGGGATGGGAAAAGCCCCACTCAGCTACAAGGGACTGATGTACATCATGTCTGAGGCAACCAAAACTCCCAGAGATTTAGTCCTTTCCTGGTCTTTGGACATCAGGGACACAGCTGAGGAAAGCCCAGAGCTCTGGCTCATAGCTCAAGGCCTGGAGTTCACTCTAGTGACTAACCACCCAATCCTACTTCCAAATAAACACTCCTGCCCCTGAGAACCACCAGGCTGGTCAGTACTGAAGGTCACCAAGCTGAAAGCCCTGAGACAAAGGATGACAGAAGTGCTTGTCATCACCCTCCCTTCAGATAAGGAATCACACCTGGAAAACACCAGCTTCCCATCCCTCTCCCCCATGCCTGGCCCAGCACAGAGCCAAGGCCACACCACCAGGAAGCTCCAAAGGCTCCAGACACTTCCAAAGGGAAGGGGAATGGGATACACCCCTGGCCAAGCACTGGAGCACACAAATGCAACACTACCCTTTGCAAAACATTTGCAGTGTGTGCAACTACCACCACACTGAGCTGTCACATCAGCCCTCAAAATCTGCAACACCCACACAAAGAACTCAAAAAAAAGAAAAAGATATTACAAGAACCCCCTGAAAATAAACCTCAAGTTGCTATTCATCTGAATTGAGAGGAGACTCCAGCTTCAAGCAGAGGGAACAATATTGGAAAGCACTGCTGCTGGTTCCCAGAGGGCAAACTGACCCACTCCTGCATCTGAGGGAAAAAGGGCAACCCAGGCCTTCCCCCTGCCCAAAGCAGCCCCAGGAGCAGCTTAAATTACTTCTGCACTGCTGGGCCTGGTCTGAAAGCCTTGTGTCCCTGAAAGGAGCCAGTTTATAATAGAGGGACAAGCACAAATATTTCAGATATTGGAGAGAACATTCTGTTCTTTTAAAGAAAAGGAATCAAATATGTATTTCTTTTTTAATGCATCTGTTGGACTGTTTCCAAAAAGAAATGGTAACAGTCCCACTGTTTTGAGGCAAAATACCAGAAAATATCTCAAGGAGGTATTTGTAAATTATTTCAAGCCTCACAGAGGCAGCAGAGCAGTTGTCTGGTTATGACAACTCACTGTAACAGCTGCAGAGAAGAAGAACATTTCCAAAAGGGTGCAGGCTCCAGAGGGAGAGCCCAGTCCTCACTTCCCAGTTGGGATTTCATGCTCCTGACAAAGACATTTGAGCAGAAACGAATCTCCTGCACTCACTGTTGTTTTGAGAACACTGCACCATGTCTGTGCCTGAATTTGTGCTGTGAAAAGAGGATGATGAAGCTTTCACATTAAATTCTGAGCTTTCAAGTACAAATTTTTTCCAACTACAGTTTCCGTTGTACTTCCTTCTGGTATCAGAATAGAAACATAACCAAAAGAAGCTCAAAATTAGTAAAGAATAACAAATAGAAGTTTAAGCAAATTAATCCTAAATTGCATCATCAACAAATAGAAAGATAAACTTTCTTCTGGAAGTTTCTGTCCTTAAACTGAAAGAAGAGAAATGTATGTTACATATTTGGAGGATATTCTTGGCTGGGAGGGTGGGGAGGCCCTGGCACAGGGTGCCCAGAGAAGCTGTGGCTGCCCCATCCCTGGAAGTGTCCAAGGCCAGGTTGGAGCACCCTGGGACAGGGGAGGTGTCCCTGCCCAGGGCAGGGGGTGGGATGGGATGAACTTTAAGGTCTCTTCCAACCCAAACCATTCTGGGATTCTTGGTGCCTCAGCTCAGCTGTGACAGCACTGAAATTCCTTACTGCTACCAAATAATTGCCCTGGCAGGGAATACTTGTGACAGGAATAAATATATACACCCTACTGCTCCACAACTCCACCTGCCACTTCTGAACAGTAATAAATTGGCCAATTCAAATTAAGATCACAATTTTTGTGAAGACAGTTCCCAGTTATGGAGAATAAACTGATACACTTCTGTCAATCTATAATGGAATCTAAAGATTAAGTCAAGGTTTGTTCCTACTGTTTGTCTATCACCAGGTCACAAGGGGTAAGAATCACAGAGTCCCTGAGGTTGGAAAAGCCCTCCAGGATGATTGAGTCCAAGCTGTGCCCAATGCCCTCCTGGTGCCCCAGCCCAGAGCACTGAGGGACACGGCCAGTCCCTCCCTGCACCCCTCCAGGGGTGGGCACTCCAGGAACCAAACTGCAGCTCCAGGAGAGCCTGGGGGGCTGCAGAAGGCCAGGATGAAGGGCAGGTAAAGGCAAGGACACTGTCACCAGCACTGGCAGAATGGCTGGGAGAAAGCAGGGGAAATTCAAGTCTGAAAAAGCCACTGTATGAACTCTGAAGAGGAACAGCTCAGTGTCTCCCACTGGATACTCGGGAAGAAAGAGGTTTCCTGTTCCTGCAGTGAACCAGCACTCTGTTACAGCTTCCAAGCCACACTCCCCATGTGTGAACATAGAAGGGAGAGAAGCAAGGCACCACATGAAATTAAGCTGAAAATGTTCAGAATAAATGGAAAAGTGTAGAAAAGAACCATTTCTAAGAACCCCAAAGACCTTGGCAGGGTCTAAAAAATCACGACAAACCTAAGCAGAGTTTTAAAACAAAGTGATCTTAAAAAAAGTGAAGGCAAAGTGCAACTGAAAGAGGGAAGCAAGTTGGTGGGGCAGTATGTGGTTACCAGGTTAATTGCACTCCATCTATCTAATAATTCATTTCCCAAGAACTATTTCATCACATCCTACATTCTGCAATAACTCCAAGTGATCTCTGGGCTCTTCTGCTGCCTCATGATGAGTCTCCAATTCCCACTGCAGGTGCTTCCTGAGAGAGCTGAGAGCCCTGGATGGGTCCCTGGGCCTGACAGAGTCCTTGGAGTTATTTCCCAAATCCCTGGGCCAAAACCCACCCAAGATCCTGCAATGCTGCAGGAGGATGAAGCCATGGAAGGTGCTGCATCCACAGGGTTGCACCACACAACTGGTACCAGAACCAGTTTCTCTAAGGACCAAAATAGAGCCCAGTATGGTTTTAACCTTGCAGTCAAATCTGTATCAGAGCAGGGGAAAACAGGAGCAGCTGGAATCCAAGTGTGTTCATAATTATGAGCTCCTAGGTTCAAAAACATTATTCAAGATAATTAAGGAATTAAAACTAAGGCCATGGAATCTATGGCAGTTTCAAGTATTATAAACTGGTATTTAATAAATGCTTCTCAATGAAACAGTAACAAGGGATAAGGGTCAAGGATTTTATTTCCAAATAATACCAGTTACCAAGTCAGAACAGATGAGAGCAAACTTCGAGTAGCACAAATAGGAATAAATATTTTGTTAAAAATTATCTGCCTCCCTTCTTCATTCATTAACAGCTCACAGAATGCAGAAAGTAAATATTTCTCCTGTAAACTCCAGGAACTATGAAGGCATTTGACTGCATGAGAAAAAAGTACAGAACACAAACCCAGACTACGTGAGGAGAACCGGAACAGCCCCTCCAGTCCATGGGCACCAGAGGCACCTGCTCAGTGTTCCAGCCTGGTTTGAGAAGAGCCTCCCTGGGGCTCATCATTAACAACAGCAGGGAAAGGCAAGAGCAAACCTCATCTCTGCCTGTTTCTTTCACATGGGTGGCAGATGTCTCCTAAAGCCTAAATGCCTGAAAAAGCACCAAGACTGAATAAAAGCTTCCTGAAGAGATTCCACAAGGCTCCAGATTTAAGAGTAGATGTTCTTTCTGGCCCTGTTCACTAATTGCTCTACACACACACCACATAGACATCAGATACAAGGCCCAGATAACTTCTGTTCTCTCTCCCTCCTTGCACATCCTATTAATCACCATGACCCTGATTAAATGGGTGCTACAGAACCAAGATCTCCATGTGTTTGTGCCCCACCTGACTTACATGTGGGCTTAGAGCTCAGGAAACAAGGAAGGGCAAGACATGGTGCCAAAAATAGAACATGGGGAAAAGCAGCTGCTGCCACTTTCACTTCCAAGTTCCCCTTCAGCTGTTCACCAAGGCACACACCCAAAAGGAGAACTCTTGCCTTAAAGGAAAAAAAATCTCCACAGACACTTCCAAAAGATTCAAAACCTCTTCTGGTTGCAGTTCTACAAAACAAATCAGACCTTAATAAAATGAAAAAAGCCTTAGTTTTGAAACAATATTTCATAGACTCATGGAATCTCCTGAGTTGGAAGGGACCCCCAGGGACCATCCAACCCCTGGCCCTGCACAGGCCCATCCCCAAGAGTCCCCCCCTGTCCCCAGAGGATCATCCCACCCCTCCTGCAGCTCTGGCAGCCTTGGGGCTGTGCCCACTGCCCTGGGGAGCCTGGGCACTGCCCACCCACCCTCTGGGCAAAGAAGCCCCTTGGCCTGAGATCCCCCCTGACCCTGCCCTGACACAACTCCAGCCCATTCCCTGGGCTCCTGGCCCTGGTCCCCACAGAGCAGAGCTCAGTCCCTGCCCCTCCTCTGCCCCTCCCCAGGGAGTTGTCCCTGCACTGAGGTCTGCCCTCAGTCTCCTCTTCTCCAGATTGAACACACCAAGTGCCCTCAGCCCCTTCCCTTACCAACTAATGCCACTGTACTCTCCACAAGTGCCAAACCTCCCAAATATCTGCCTGGTTAGGACATTTATCCCTCTTATTCCCTGACCACCCCATCAGGGGGCTGCAGGCAGAACAAAGCACAAACCCTTCCAAAGGCAGAGGGGCCAAACTGCTGCTGAAAATCCTCCTCAGTCCCTCCTGGAATACAACAGGCTGGACACACACTGAGCCCAGCCCCACCTGCCTGGGCATTGTAGGTGCCCTTGCAGTGAAGTGCTTTACTACTGAAATCTGTCACCCTGTTAACTGATTATAGTCATGGGCTAAAAACGTTTGGGGATTGTGGAATTTGGAAAGCCTTACACAAATGAACTGGTTCTTATGAAAGCTGACAGGTCTGTACCAATGCCTGCAAACAGGGCAGGTTTGGGAAATCTTTCCAAGTGACAGTTCTGACATAGGAGCTCTGAGTTGTAATTGTATGACACCACATCTGTGTGATAACAGGTTTCCGAAAACCCCCTGCATACAGCAGCACATTCATCAACAAACTGGTTTGTATTTTATCCTGGAATCAATATTGTCAACTAAGTTTGTAATACAATGTATTTTGCATCAGTCAATCACCTCCCAGCCTGGGCTCACCCTTCATGGACCTGGTGGAGGTGATTTACAAGGAGCCAGGGACAGCCAGAGTTCTCAGTCAGCACTTACAAGTCCCAGTAACTCCCAAAGCAGGATTTAGCAGAGGCCTTGCAGGGACCCTGAGCTTGCTAAAGAGCTCCTTGTGCTGAGGACGCTTTTTAGAGTGCCCTGAGTGGGATCCAGCACCCATCCCTCCCCAGGACACCATTTCACAGAATTGCTCCTGGCCTGGAACAGTCCAACTGCCAAACACAGGCTGAACTCACAACTTCCCAAGTCAGGGAGGGAGGAGGTAACACACTCCTGAGCCAGTGACAAATAAGATCCTGGGCAAGAAAGAAATTCAGAATTCCCACGGAACAAAGGTTTGTTTTACTTTTCCAGGGAGGAGGGCAGTGCAGAGGATCAGGGAAAGGGAGCAGGAAGATCTTACATTAAAATTACCTTCAAATATTCCCAAGACAGACACCAAACCTCAGTGCCTTTGCCCTGCCATGACTACTGGCACCTTCTGGAACCATTACTTGGCCGTGAGTGTTAATTTCTGTAAAACTGAATCATCTTTCTGTGTGTTTGTCTTGGGCATGGCTTTTGTTCTTTCTTTGAATAATATTTCAAAATTGGAAACATGAAGCACTCAAATGGAAAAACATTTTTAACAGAAATTTTGAAGGAATTTCTAATTCTGAAACTAAAATTCACTGGACCTCAAGTGGTCACATTTTGGAAGTGAGAGAAGAGGTCTTGGAATAACTGGTTACTCTCTAAGGTAAGAAATACATGTTCTCCAGTGGCTGAACTCAAATGGGGTGACAAACAGAACTCCCTTGTTTGTTTTCATTCACAAAAACAGTTTCTTTTAAGTACTCGTTTTGCACACGTGAAAGACTGAACCACTGACTCAAGCCATTATGTTACAAAACATTCTAATGTAAAATAACCCTTGTGTTCTGCTAAAAAACACTTAATTCAGGAACACTTCAGAAGTGCCACACAGTTACTCCACCTTTGACATTTTCTTTCCAAAGTAAAGCCCCTGGGAGTTCTGAATTGTTAACTGGTATCAAAAGCTCCCTTTTTAATCATTTTCAATCCCTCCCAAGCCAGTGAAGAAACAGCAATTCCCCATCTATAAATTATGCAGGCTCAGCTCCAACAGCTTACTAGAAAAAAAAACAACAGAGAACTTAGGGTTTAGTGGTGTTCCGTGCAGAGCAACCCCCCCATCCCTTGTTCTTAGTTAAAAAACTAATGACTAGGCCAACCCCAAGAGCCCAGGACTCCATGCTCCCTGATCTGCATCCCAACACGTGCACAGACCATTGTAAGGCCACACCCAGAGTCCCACTCAGGAGCAAAGAAAAGCTTATCCTTTCTAAATGAAACCACACAGTTCATTGCAATTAAGAGAAATGGCAAAGCTCATCACGTTATTTTTGAAATTAAATGAGAAAGCAAAAGGTAGCAGGCAACATGCAGGACTAGGCTACTGCCCCCCCAGTAAACAGGCAAACATCCCCCCAGCACCTCCTGCACACACAGCCCTCGAGGAGTCACCCCTCCAGTGCAGGGAAGGAGAAGAGTTCAGAAAAGGATGCACAACAAACATTTAGCAGACTTAACAATTTGATTAAACAGAGTCCTGGCAGTTTAACACAAGTTCAACAGCATAACATTTACAACAAGAAAGAAGAAAGGCACCTGGAGACATCTGACACTGGGCATGCTCTGCAGGCATCTCAGTGCGCACATGCTCTCTACCAGGTTGGAGCAGCCTAGCCACAAAGACCTTGGCACAGAACACTGCAGGGTGACAAAAAGGAAGGAAGAGAAGAAGCAGTTAGATGCCACAACAAATCACTCAAGGCAGGCAACTCATTAGTCAGTCATGAGGGTACTTATCTATGGCAGTTCGACATCGGCACGAGGTTGGGCAAGGGCAAGATAACCACTGAGGATCCTGAGCAGCAAAGGAGCCACCCCTGTGTCCTGCCCCGGGACAGCCACCCCTGTGTCCTGAGCTCATTTTCCTCATTGGAACCTCTTGGCTTTGGAGCCCAGCTGAACGTTTTCCCTTCCTACCAGTGGGGGGGAGTTGTCCCAGTTCGGTCCCACATTGCTGCTGACAGTGAGGCTTTGCTGAGCTGTCCTTCAGCAATGGAAATTCCAGCTGCTTTTCTTCAGGTTCCTGAGCATCTTTGTTGATTAATGCAGATTAACAGTTATGGATCAAACAGACCCGTTGCTAAATGCTCTGTGCAGAGAATGCAGCAACAGAGAGGAGAGCCACAAACATCATCCTGGATAAAACACCCCCTGTTTTTCTGGTGCTTTACTGCTATTCCAGAGGAACTCGTGTCATTCTCTGTGCTCCCCAGTCCAATGTGGCTGCTGCCCTGGTTTGGCTCTCCCTGTACAAGTCCCCCAAAAGGGACCCCCAGGTGTTCCCTCTGGGCACAGAGGGCAGGGGGTTCCCATCAGGGTGACAAGTCTTTCCCGCCACCCTGGAGGAGCTCTGGGAACCAAGGTTTGGCACTTCCACTGCCTCAGCTCTCAGACCATCTGTGGTGCTTTATTCCAACATTACAGGCTGAGGTTCCAGTCCATGTACTGGCACACTGACAGCCACACAATGGGACTGTTATTATTTGGACAAATTCAACTTGCGAGGACAATTCTGCTCAGGCAAGATGAGACTGAGGGAAAACACTGGGATTACCAGTTGAAGGTCTCCCAAAGCCAAATTATACCTGACTCCATTTCTTACTCACACCAGCACCTGCGCCAGAAAGGACCAAGCCCAACTACCAGACTCCCTACTGCTGAAGGGAGAAGCTGGGAAAAGTTTGGGAATGCTTTTTGTCTCTTTTCTGAAGCTGGAGAAATTTGATGCAGCATTATTTCACAGCTCCTTTGAAGGACACAACAGTATCTAGAGCTGGGGAAAGGATTCAATTCACCAACTCAGCTCCAACACTTGGCACAGACTGAGCTTTCAATTTAGTTACAGCACCAGATCTTTCAAGAAAAAACCCCACACAGGTCAAAGCCGAAAGTGGAGCAAGTGGAGGTGAGGCCTCAGGGAAAGCAGTTTGTGCCAGGAACCAGGAGGGAGAAAGAGCCCAGAACACCTGAAGGGGTTAAAACCAGATCTTTTTAATTTCATGTCTTATGAATAAAACAAAAAAACCCTAATATTTTCATCTCCAGGCTAAGGAGAGAAATTAAAGCAAAAGCAGGACAGGAATGCCCCTAAAAGCACCCAAACCCACTGGAATTCTCTCTCCCCTTGTCCACAGGAAGGTGCTGGTTCCATTTGGATATTCTGAAAAGCATGGGTGCAAACATCTCATGTACAGGGGTAAAATCATCCTTAGGCTATATTGTATTAGTCTTTCTTCAATAGCAAAATAAATCAGTTTTCTATTATTAGAAGTTTCTCATTTAGAGAAATGTGAATTTAGCTATCAAGTAATTAATCCAGTATATCTGTAATTACTTTGCAGTAATTTACTTGGTCATGTGCTCACACAAACACCTGAAATTTAGTTCCCAGAGCTGTCCCAAGACACTCAACCAGAGACTGCCTTCATTCCAACAGGACACAGAAAAAGGTTGTCATATTTAGAAGATATGGGACATATTGTTCAAATCCACTGAGAAGATACTGAAGATACAGACCTTTAATTGGACTGCTGCTTCAAAACAAAGTGCAGAATTCAAGAACCTTCCTTTACAGCTGCTTCATTATTTATCCCTATTTAGCACAATACCTGGATGGTGTTTCCAGAACACTGAACCATCAAAATTCAGGGTTTCACTGCAGGTATTTATTAAAGCCCAAGGAAAAGGTTTTAAGCATTTTTAAACATATGGGTCTGGTAAAAAAAGTTCACTCCGCTCACATGACTTAATAAAAGTCATTGATCAGAAAACACAAAGTTCTCTCTTAAGATGGTCAGTTCAGGTGCACAAAATTGAGAATAATGTTTATCATCAATTTAAACCTAAAAGTGGCTATAAATTATAAGCTAAAAATCACTGGTGTAAGTTGTAAGACTTTGTTTTCTTTCAGGAATTACTTTACCTAAATAAGCTGAATTTTAAATACTTCAGAGAAATATGGGTAACTTGAGACCATGTTTTTAAGTTTAATTCAAGATACATTAGACACCAAGGCCATTTCCCATTTCCACAGCAGGCTTAAGCCCCACAAAAGTCTTTGCCCAGCACCACAAACCCTGAATGGAAGGCCTCCTGAAGCTGCCAGGACACTTTGCTGCAGCAGTGACATTGCACAATGCCACAAATTGAATATTGCACTTCACACCAGAGCAGGGGGTGCAAAGATCTGGGGGCTTCACTGACATGGGATTTCCTGACCCTGCTTGGGACTGTCCTAAATAAAAGCTTAATAATCTGCTACAGATTGACCTTCACCTGGACTCCTGCCCTCCTTCCCCAGGATGCAGGGGGCTGAGGGCCCTGGGCTGCAGGAGGAGCAGGGACCAGAGAAAGCCTCAGTCTGACCCTTCCAATGCCTCACACTGGGAAGGAGTCAGACACTGATTTTATTATTAGGTGACTAATTTTACTTCTAAACCCAAGTCCCAGAATTCCATTTCAAGATTTAGGTTTGACCCTGGAATTTCAAATTGAAGCAGCCTGTGCAAATCCTGCCTTTCCATTCAAACCTCTGCATCCCCAGTTGATGCTTCAACATCTTTAAAGTTTAGATGTTACGAACTTCTGAAATTAATAGCAAAGCACACAACAGTGTTCATCCAATAAACCAACTTTGGAGGTGGTAACTTTTGGGCTGGAGCCATCAAAAAAACACCTCAGAGGCCCTGAGCCATCCAAAGTTTTCATTCCCTCTGGATTTCTCCCAGGTTACAGCACTTCTGGCTTGTTAAACCTTGTTAAAATGCCACAACCATTGGTTCCAGTGCATCTGAAGAGTCATGTCCCACAGAAATCCTCACACTTTTGTTTCCCTCAAAAAAAATCACCCATTTCTTCCATAAAATCCACTAAATCGCTCAAGAAATTGGTATCCAGGGATGGCAACTGCACTGTCAGAATCAAGAACCAAACCATTTAAATTACCAGGCCTTGTGCTGCAACTTTTATCAAGTATTAAAACTACTTTTAATAATTTTTCACCTCATTTATTTTATTTATATAAGATAATTTAAGGAATCCAAAGTTATTGGTATATTTACAGTTTGGGAAATTCTGGTCTTAGGGCAAAAATATCCTTGTTTTTGAAAATCAGTTTCTAGACAGTCCAAAAAGATTGGCAAGGGGAGGCCTTTTGGAATTCCAAAGGAAAGTACAGTAAAACAAATGAAGGAGCTCATTTATTCCCTTTTTCCCCCCAAGGAGTCTGACTAATATTAATTCACTCCTCCTGCAACAACTTTTTTCTTATGCAGTTTATTACAAAACTGATCTGACCACTAGAACCTAAGAAACCTCTCAAGTTTATAAATCCTGAAGCCTGAAATGCTTTCCCAGCCCTCCTGTGCAGCTCCTCAGCAAGGCCAGGCTGTGTTCTGGATGTCCATGGGGCTACAAACTGATACCTGAGCTGGCAAAAAGGTACAACCAAACAACTTCTACCTTCACTGCCAGTGTTCTCAGGTTTTTAGCTGTAAGAACCTCACATGCTACTCACCATTGAGGATTTACTGAGGTGACTGTGAGCAGCGGGAGTGGTATTTCTTTATTTCCACTCACAATTAACATTGGTAAGTTTAACTGCTGTCCATGGCTGGGCTCAGTCTGGTGCTGCACAAAGGGGGCTCTGAAACCAACCCTGGATTTGAGGGCAGTCTGAGCACCTGGGAAAGATACAACCTCCCAAGTCCAATTTACTGTCAAGCTCTGAGTTTCTCAAACATCAGCATTAATCACCATAAGACACAGAAAATTAAAGCAGTCACAATGTCAGGGGCTTCAGCATTGTTTTACACTGGGCAGGGAACAGCTGCCAACTCAGCTCCAGCCCACTGTGGAGCTGGGATCCCATCCCAAGCTTACCTGGTGCTTTTCCCATAAGGGATTTATCCAAACAGTGGCTCCCTGGGAATGGGAAGGGCTGTGCAGAGGTGGGTTCAGGACTGTCAGTGGTGTGTGTGGGACATGCAGGGAGCACCCAGTGGTGGCAGCCCAGCCCTGCACCTCTGGGACATCTCCTGTCCTCGGAGAGGCCCCTGCCCCACCCCCAGATGTCCCCCTGTGCCCTGGGAGGTGCAGGGTGCCCACATGCTCACACGGCTCTGTTGCAGTCAGTGCCATCCCATCAGGGCCTTTCCCCAGGCCAAATGCAACCCCAGGGCACGTCCTGAGTGTCTCACTGGAAGGTTGGATACCACTCACACAACGTGTTGCCCAACTCCATGGAGTTTTACACCTGCATTCCAGAGATCTGCTTCCATTTTAGAAGAACTGTATCACTTTCTCTTGCATTTCTGTCCTTTGATGAACTGCAGAAGTGCTTTTCTCAAAAATAAGTATCCACAGAGCAGCAAACTCATTTTAACTTGTGAAACATTTTTGGTTATTCCTTAATTATCAGCTCAATGGGTAACCAATAGCTGAGTCACAGTCTCATTAGGAAAATCAATTCAGCCAAATGATTTGCCATTCCCAATAAAAATGGCCCAATGTAAGAACCTTCCAACAGCCACTCCAGGTCTGCTCAGGAGCTCTGGCACTTGGGGAAAAGCTCTAAGCGAGGAATCAGGAAATTTACAGCAAGACAAAGGGAAAAATGATTGATGAGAGGAGTTCTCCTCATTACCACTGAGCTGCTGGAGATGGGACACTGAATTCACAGGAGGGTGATGGATAACGCTGTCCCACTCTGCTCCTGAAGATCAAAGCGCTACAAATGAATGCTACAAAAGGAATATGGGTTCAGTGGAGAGAAGATTAAATGCTTTCTTTGAATATAATAATGATCTTACTCCATTATAATTTATTCATCAGGATAAGACTCAGGAGATGCAGCAGCTCATTTTCAGAAAGATACAAAGCACTGGAGGAAAATCCTGGTATGTTCACATAAGTCACTCTGAACATAAACTGAAATCAACTACATTTCCAAAGTACACAGCGCTTGGATGAACTCTTGCTTCCTCCAGGTACACACAAGTACACACAGCCCAGCTCCCACAGGGCCAAACCTCAGCAGTGGGATCCTCCTTTCTGCAGTAACATCCCCAAGGCCATTTCCAAAGCAGCAAGAGGGGGTTGCAGAGCCCTGCTCTGAGCACACCCTCCCTGGGGAAGGGAAACAGCCCCAGCACTGCAACTCACAGAGCAAACAGGGCTCCCACCTGCCCCATGTGTCCAAAGTTGTCTCAGACTCTGCTGGATGGAGCTTTGAAGGTGAGGCCTTACCCAGCTGACAGCACCACTCACACTGAACTCCTGAGTTCCAAGCCTGGACTCTCCCATCAAATCCCAGCCTCACAGGCAGAGTTTGCACACCCAGGGCTGCCCAGCAATGCTGACACAGCTCTGAGAGCTGCCTTATGTTGAATCTTACATTTCAGAAGGTACAGACACAGGCAAGAACAAAGCCCCCAACCTGCTCAGCTCCACTGCTGCTCTGCAGGCCTGGTCCATGTTCCAAAAGTTGTGCAATATTGAGTATAACACTGGGGATCTCCAGCCCCAGGAGCACAGTTAGGCTTCCTCTTCCCCCCCCCCTCCCTTCAGTGTGTTTTAATTTATTTCCTCTTTTCAGTTTTCACCACTAGAGATTCCAAGTTCACTTCTGCCTCCCCATTTTCTTATTTTAGAAAAAGGCACACCCTGAACAGCAAATATTCCACAGAAAGATGTTATTTTACAGTTGCAACTCCAAAGTGAGTCTGATGACTGTGTGGGACAAATTCAATCTGAGAGGAGATGAGACTGCAAGGAATGTGTCAGACTAAGGTTAATGAGTATTTCCCTCAGATTTTCCCTCACATTTAAAGAATTACACTAAAACAGCCTGTCCAAGACTTCTGCACCCAAACCAAATAAAACTGAACTACTCAAAAATCAAAGCAGGAAACTACAGCACCCTGAGCACAAAGAATTCCTTCTCTATGTATTTATCAATTAAATTCAAATATAACTTTTGCACAAAATACCCCACCAGCAAAACAAACGCAGAGCTAAAACAATCCATGAGATCAAGGGTACCTGCCAGAGTTTCTGGGACAGGAGGTTAAATACTGAGCCTTCCCAAGTGCCCTAATAACTCCCTCCTAAAGAGGGCACACAGGTGGCTCAGGCTGCAAAGGAATGGAGGGACATTGCCTCGGGTGACTTTAGAAATGAGGTGCCAAGCTCCTCAAAGCACTGCCTCTCACTGCTCACACCAGACATACCCAGCCAGGACCCAGCTGTCCTTCCTGAGGCACACAAATACCTTCCAAATCCATCTCCAAGATAACTTGTAGCCTTTTACAGTCCTCCCAAAATCTCAGAAGAATGTGACTCAAAGAGCAGCCTCTCTCCCCTGCCCTGCAATAAAACCTGCTGTCACTTCAAGGCTCCTCCCTAAAGCCCTGTCTTACCCCTGGCTCAGCCACCTCCACAGACAGCAGGGACAGCCCTTCTCACTGAAATCCCACCAAGGCTTTAGGACACTGACTCCAAGTGCTGCCCACAGGAGAATTTCAAATGGCATTTCAGCAGGAAAAGCTACAGGAACAACTCGAGAAGCTCTCTCCATTTCTGGTGAAGCCATCAGAGGTCAGGGAGGATCTGTGAGCTCCCTGAACTGCCCAGGGAAGCTCCACACAGTCCCTGCAAGGCTGTTCTCCCCTTCCAGAAGGACGTGGAGCCCCCTGCTCACACCCAGCTCTGCAGCCCCACACGAGTCTCTGGGTGGGTTGGCCATTCCCTGCAGTGCTGCACACAGAATTCCTGGCTGTGCCCTGCCCTGCTGCAGGCCCAGCATCCACTCCCTGTATCCAAACACTCCAGGACAGGCAGCAGCTCAAGCAGGAGGCTGAATGTGCAGACAAACTCATCTAAGCAGAAGCAGCAAGAGATAGTACAGGGTGACTTCTTACCTGAAACTTTGTTTCTGGGCTTCAGATCCACCAATCCAGAATGAAAGGGGATTCGAATGGGTTTTCCTTCTCAGACTTGTCTGTTAAAAGAGAGCAGCCAATCATCTTCAGCTTGGTGTATCTGCTTGTGCCTTGAACGATCCCCCTCAGTCCTGTCCTGTGAGAACCAGGCCCCGACTGCCCCAGGGGGCATCGGATTGGTGGATCTAAGACAGAGAAACCATTTACCAGCCAGGACTGCTCCTTCCCCTGCCCTGGGTCACCCCACGCACAGCCAGTGTCCTGGGGCCACAGCTCGCTCGGCAAAGATGAGGAAGATGAGAAGAAACTACAAAGCAAATGCTGAAGCTTCAAGCAGCAGCTGCTGCAGGAACAGCCCCTTGTGGTCCTGAGCTGCCACAGTGCCCTGCAGCCTTTCAGTGAGGGGGCACTGCCCTCTGCCCAGCCTCACAAGGACCTGACTCGCCTCACGTGCCTGCAGCACACAGATGGAGCTGCCACGACACTCCTGATGGGAACAGCACTGAACTCAGCAGATTGTCAGTGTTGCTGTGTCTCTGGAAAACAACCCAGAAGCAGGAGAAAGACACACTGCTCCTGAGACATGAGAGAGTCCCCTCCTGAAAGGCCTCCAGCCAGCAGTGACTCATGCAGAGCAGCTGGAGCAGTGACACCCAGGAGAAGATGGAGTGTGCACCAAAGTCACCCCACACATCTCAGAGGGCACAGCCCACAGAGCCTCTCAGGGAGAGCTCCACAGAGGTGGGGCCGTGGCCTACGGAGCTCCTCCAGCAGCAGGCAAACAAGAGCAAGGTTTTGTAGAGCACAGACACACCAGAGCCTCCTCTGCCCTGCTCTCCAGGGAGCTGAACCCACTGCTCCTCCTCCCCACAGTCCAAAGCACCAGCAGCTCAGAAAAGGGGGGAGAAATGCCCCTGATCCAGCTGTGCCAACAAAGTGTGCCCACAAGGACACGACTGTCCCTGGCTGCCCACAGCCTCCCAAAGGAAGGAGCATCTCATCTCCCCTGTGGGGCCAGTTCCTGCCTCTGCACCACTGCCAAAGCCATGGCAATTCCAGGGACAAAGCAGCACTGTGGGCCCGGTACCATGTCCAATGGATGATTTTTTATGGCTGCCAAGAGAAGCGCTAAGATGTCAAGGCATATGAGTCAGAATTTTAAGAGTACAATATAGCTCAGCAAGAAGCCAGCTATCAAAATTATATAAATGCACCAATTTGCTAAGTCACTGCAGAGCCAGCAGGGGGTTGGAAGGAGAGGCACTTCTCCAGGAAGGCAAACCTGAAAATTATTTGCCAGTGTCACAGCACAGCTCTGATTTTTGGCTAGTGGGATAGACAGCCTGAATAACAAGTTCCCCTGGCCAGTCCTTTTCTGCCCCAAAAGAATTGCCTGCAAGATTCTCTACCAAATCCAAGCTGCAACTTGGTAAGTTTTGCAAATTCTCAAAGTAGATTTCCAAAGGACTGTAGGTATTTTTGTCTGAAAACCTGAAATTGGTTTCACTGAAAAGGCATTTGATTTGAGCAGAGCCCCATCCTGCAACCCCCCTGAAACACAACCTCAGAGAGGCAAACAGTGCACATTTCCCAACTGCTGCCCCAAAACTCCACAGAGTGGAACCCTGCAAGGTGTAACCCTGAATACACACATACACACACATAGACAGCTGGGAGTCCCTTCTAAGTCAAGGAAGAAAGCAAAGATTGCAGTGTTGCCACAGCTAAAAGTTGACCCAGAAAGCACAACAGTCCTCGTTCCTGCAAGTAGGTCCCAGCCTGGAGTTTACAAATTTCCAGCTGTAGTCACACAAGACAAGGCCCTGGAAGCTGAGCTCCTCTTTGATCCCAAAGAAAACCCTTAATTGCCTGGGGTGGAAGTACAGGGATGCAAGTCCTGGGGGGACCTAGATGCACAAAGCACCCAAGAACCAAGATGCCTTCAGACATTCCTGGTGTTAATTCAGCTGCACGAGAAGCAAATGAAGTTCTCAAAACGAGTCAGTGCTTTTTTGTTGTTACAAGACAAACAGCACTAGGTTCCCTTTGCATTCCCTGCTCTGGGTCATGCATTGCTGGGGCTGGGAATGTGTGGAAGTGGCACGGGAAAACGGAGAAGGCTGTCAGATGTCACACCACTGAGCTCATCAACACAGCAACAAACTGGGGAAAGGATTTTTCAGAAAAAGTGGATTTTCTGTGAATAATGATGCCATAAAAATCAAACCACGAAATGAGATTATGTAACAACATAAACAGTGGCATTTGTATAAAGACATCCCCCCAGAAAAAAGCTGGAAGGCAAGCATTGTTACTAATCAGCATTGTTATCAAACAACTCAGTAAATATTCGCATTTTTCCTTCAAGTTATTTTCTCCTTTGCAACAAAAAACCCCTTGTCACAGAGCAGCCCTGCTGGAACCACGAGCTCTTCTCTCCCACACATCACTCCTCTCCCACTGGCACGTTTGCTGCACCATCCATTTCATTCCCCAGCCCCCAGCAATTCCCTCCTCGGCTGCTGCACAGCCCCGGGGCAAAGCCACTGCCCTCCCAGTGCACACACTCAGCCAGGGGAGGAGGGCTGCAGGAAACACTCGTGGCACGGGAAGGCCCAGCCACCCTCCCCAGGACACTCCCAAGCCTTGGGAAGGCCCGGCAGGTTGTTTTGCCGAGATGCTGCTCACGATGAGCCCGATTTTTCCCAGCTCGGTGTCCCAAGGGATACAGGGGCACCGCCCGACACCCCCCGCGTGCTCCAGGCTTTGGGAAGGAGCAGAGGGCAGCTGTGCCCAGCCCAGGCTGCCTGTGAGCTGGGATCACACTCCACCCCAGCCCTGGCCAGGGGCTGGGGGCTGCTCATGCACAGCAAGCCATGCAAGGGACCCTGCCCTGCTCAGCACTGGGCACGGGCTGCAAGAGTCAGTCGTGTGAGAAAACACAACTCCACATCTCAAACGGGACTGCAAAGAGAAGCACTGGGTGTACTCACCCAAGAAACTGTAAATTCTAGCAGGAACCAACAGCAATTTAGTTTCAGGATTTTCCCCACAGCTGGCAGATCTGCAGCTTTCCTTCCCCTGCATAAAGCAATGGCTGCTGCCCCCAGCTCCACAAACCCCAGGTAGCCTCTGCCTTTGCAGCCTCCCATTTCCCCAATCAGCTCCATCTAACCCTTCCCAAAAGATACAGCTTTCCACACTTCTTTGTCCACTTCTCTCATTTCATCCCCACTCTGCTGGCTCCAAAAGCAGCTGCCTTGCTCCAATTCATGCTCTTCAGCTCTTCCTTCCCTTTTTCTGCACAGCTGCCCAAGTCCCAGCCACCCTTCTCTTCAGACTGGCCTCCTCCCTCTGAGCCTGCCAGCAGCACACACCTCACAGCCCCTGCCCCAGGCTCAGCCCAGGGCTCTGCCTTCCCCACACCCACCCAAGCACCACCTCTGCAGCTCCTTTCCCCCGTGTGAAGCCCTGATGTCTGACCAGCAGCTCCCAGCCCTGCTCCTCCAGCTCCTGAGGACTAGAATAACAGTGACTGCAAAGCCAACCCTGCTGTCCTGCTGAAGAAAGCACAGGTTGTTACACACAGGTTTACAAATGCCTTCCTTCCTCTCCATCTCCTCCCAGGCTTCCATTAAGAGCCAGTGACATTTCAGCTACAACAGCCCCTCCTTTGTTTCAGCTGCAAAGGTGACCATTGCCTCTATCCCCATCACTACAAAAGTCAGATCCTTGAAGGATTCCTCTACGAACATGTGGAAAAAAACTCCTACAACTCTGCCAGCTTGGCCTGCAATGACTGAGACAGAGAAAAGCCAGACCACTAGAGCCCTCCTGAGATGCACACAGCAGCTGTATTTGGTTTTCCAAACAGAATGCTCGGGTTTATTTTGCACTGGAAAGCTTTAAATAGTTTGGGAGCACAACCATCTCCAGTTGCAGTAACCCAAGGAAGTGCTGCTGGCAAGACAAGTCTGTGTGAACACTTCCTTCTGAGACTGGTACCCCTGGAGCTGGAGACCTGCAGCTCACACCCAAGCTCTGCCACCAAACAGGAAGATTTTGGGCAAGCTATTCAATTCTAGTTCTTCGTTTATTATTTGCAGAGGTATTTGAACACTGGACACATTCCAGACACTGAAGGCAGTGTATTAACAGACTATTTTCTACACTTACAACTCCAAAGAGTTACAAAAAGATGACACAGTGTAACAACCTCGTTTTATTCCCAGCCATGGCTTTTCCACAACCCTTCCATGCTCCTCTCAGGGAGCAAGTGCTGTGCGGATCTCAAACTGCCAGGGATGCGTTTGGAGGGCTCAGAGGGCTCAGGGAGTGGGAGAATCTGCACCCAGGAGCCATGGCCTGGGGGGGTCTGAGGGGTTCCAGAGCCTGGGGCACCACATTTACCTTGCTGTACTCTCCACATCTTAAGACATGCACAGTTCACTCCATAAATGCAGAACTTTTTAGCCTGTTATAAAAAAAAAAATCTTTACCACACTTATGTATCTTTTACAACCACTTTAACACAGACTAATCAGCTCATCCCCCCTGCTTTGGAAGCTGCAAAAAACTGAAGTGTGGAGCAGGGCAGGGTCCTGAGGAGATGAAGAAGAGGAGGCTCTGTGCAGGTGGAATCACAGGGTTGGTGTGACTGAACACACGTTTCATACACAACTCAGGATCTGAAGGTAACAAAATCTATTTCACAAAGCACTGTTGGTGCTTCACCTTAGCAAAGAAAGTTGGTTCTTTAAAAGAGCAAAAAGGTCACAGTTACCTCATTTCACTGAGAAACCCAAAGCCAGGGAAGCCCTTTGAATGCCTTTGGCTGGCCCTCCATCTGCCCTGGGTTCTGCAGCCTGAGCCCAGCCCAGGCTGTGGGGCTGCACCCTCAACCAGCCCCGGGGCACAGCTCCCTGCCCAGGGCACCCAGCACAGCCAGGGCTCAGCCCCTGCCCCAGAGACCCCCTGGGCTGGGCACACTCACCAAAGCTTCCTATGGCCAATCAAAGGGGTCACTCTGAAACCTTCAGAGATTTCTCTTGGGCTCCAGCTTGAAAAATAGAAGGGCATTATTTCCATGAGTGATTTCCCTTTAAAGAAATGCAAGTGATGTGTGCAGGGAAGGGCAGGACAGTGTGTGCAGACACTGGTGGGCCCTTCACGTGTGGACACAGCAGCTCTTGCTGATGAGCCCCTCAGGACTGGGCTGTGTTTGCTCCTCACAACTCTCCCACCACACCTCTGCTCCAGTATTTGCTACCTCTGGCTCTGGAGGGAAGTGACTGAGCACCCAGAGAGCACCAACCCCACCTCCTGGATCAGAGTTCCACAAAACATCCTGCTGTCAGCAACCAGCAACACTCTGAAGGAGAAGAGCACCTCGAGTCCCCCAGCCTGGGATGGTCCCACCAACACCTCAGTTCCTGCCTCACACAGGAGCCCTGGCAGGAACCTCAGTGCAGGCAGCTCCTGCTGTGTGAATTCAAACACATCTGGAGGGTCTCACCTTCTACAGCACCTCCCCATCTTCATTTGGGGAGGACTTTCAATGATCCAGTGAAACATTTCCACCCAGACACAAGTGTTTCTGTGCAAGCCTTCCCTAAGCTTTACACTAAATCCAACTACCAGCTGCATTTCACAGAGCATCATTTTCTGCTGGAAACTACAGAATTAATTGCTCATCATAATAAAGTTTTATATTCATTCACTTCTTGTGAAAGAGAGAAAAATTTGTTTCTCAAACCTCCTACCCCGTACCCAGCCTCTTCCCAAGCCCACTGACATTTGCATGGATTAGCACAGCTCCCAACTCCAGCTGCAGATGGAGGGCACAACCATTCCCAGCCAAAGTTCCATCTGCCTCCTCCTGCTGCAGGAGGGACTGGCCTGGGCCAGGCAGGAGCTGAGGGACTGTCTGAGCTGTGGGGAGGGCTGCCCTGCTCCCACAGGGGCCCCAGGAGCTGCCCCAGCACAGGGCAGGACACCCACAACAGCCTATAAGCCTCAGAAATAAGGAAAGAAACAAAAAAGGGGTTTTTTCAGGTTTTCCTTTTCCTCTTTTATTCTGCTTTTTGAGGCCAGGTGATATGTTTAAAGAAGGTTCACAATTTCCAGATCTGGTAATTTATTAAGAACTCCACTGGCCAAAAATCCCATTTACTGTCTCCACTGAACCCAGCTCACCTCCAGTGCCTGAACAGCAAACCATCTGCCCCTCAGTTCTGGGGGACTGCAGCAAGACTTGGGTGTGAGAGCACATCAGGCTTAGGACAAATAAATTACAAGATATTTACCGATTATTACTCTCTCTCACCCCCTAGCTTAAATTAATTCACGCTTGAGGGCAGCAAAACAGGGACTTATAATATTTGACTAAAAACACCTAATTTACTCATATTAAAAAACCCAACCCCCAGCCTGCAGTTCCGACGGCTCTCGGTGAGGGGCATTGGCGGGGGGAGACCGACCCCGCCGGGGGGCCGGGACCCCGAGGCAGCGGGGCCGGCCCGGCCGGGGCTCCTGTGTGCCCGGGGCCGGTCTCCGTGCTTGTCCCCCGAGCTCGGCCCCGCGCCCGGCGCTGCCCCGCCCGTCCCGGGGCCGCTCCGTGTCCATTTCTCTGCCCCGGGGCGGCCGCGGGAGCGC